>OZ020269.1:24652962-25027962 GCA_963971225.1 Melieria omissa | reverse complement strand
GCCCAACCAATCAAACCTTTCATAGACTTTCAGATGAAGTCATTGGCAATATTTGGTAATTTTTAATTTCTTTTTTTTTTATTTTTTTATTTTTTGTTTTTTTTTGTTTTTGATTTTTTGAATTACTACAACCAACAATTTATTTCATTATAAAAAAAAAAAATTATAATGACACACCTCAAACATCAATCAGAGAAATTAGTGACAACCAATCAAAAAAATTCCATAAATGCTCAGATGGAGTCATGGCAATTTTTTGTTAATTTTTTTATTTATTTACAACTAAAAATTTATTTCATTATAAAAAAATTCATTTATATTGACACATCTCAAACATTAATAAGAGAAATTAGTGCCAACCAATCCAAACTTTCATAAATGCTTAGATGAAGTCATTGCAATTATTTGCTAATTTTTTTGTTTTTGATTTCTTGATTTTTTACAACTCAAAATTTATTTAATTTAAAAAAAAAATCAGTTATAATGATGACACATCTCAAACATTAATGAGAGAAATTAGTGCCGACCAACCAATCATTCAAAAACACTGAGTTGAAGTCATTGCAATTATTTGCCAATTTTTTGTTTTATTTTTTACAACTAAAAATTTTTTTTATTATAAAAAAATCAGTTATAATGACACATCTCTTACTAACATTGCAAAGATTTTTTCGAGACACAACAAAAACAATGGCAAGCTTCCGGAAGAGTTCTACTAAACGATAACACTACGCGACAAAAAGTGCTCCTAAAAATAAAAGTATTTTTTAGACTAATCTTAGGCTGCTGAACGACGGACACTTGTGTTAGCCGGATGGTCGGTTTACGAGAAACTCATAACTGAAATAAGAGGCGAAAAACATGTTTTTCGAAGATTTTTCGAAAACGCTTCTTTAGAAAATTTTTTGATTTTCAGTTTCGTGTTCAGCAGCCGAAGATTAGTCTAAAAAATACTTTTATTTTTAGGAGCATTTTTCGTGTCGAGTAGTATAATGGTTCTATACAGATGGTTCAAAGACTAACGCAAAGGTCATTAGCGATATACCTTGTGACCGAAAAGTTTCCGGAAATTTTAAATAAAACTCAAAATTCTTAATCTTCATCAATATTTATTTTATCTCCTTCAAAATATGCTCCATTAGAAGCGATACACATATGCCAACGTTTTTTCCAATCATCAAAACATTTTTTATAGGCGCTTTCCGGTATGGCTTTGAGTTCCCTCTGCGAATTCTGTTTTACGTCTTCTATGGATTCAAAACGCGTTGCTCTGAGTGGTAATTTGAGTTTGGGAAACAGGAAAAAGTCACACGGTGCAAGATCAGGTGAATACGGTGGCTGTTCGATGGTATTTATTGAATGTTTGGCCTTAAAATCGTTGATAATGTTGGCTCGGTGCGAGGGAGCATTATCGTCATGAAAAATCCATGAATTATCCTTCCACAATTGAGGCCGTTTACGGCGGATATTTTCACGCAAACGTCTTAAAACAGTCAAATAATAGTCTTTATCGACTGTTTGTCCTTCGGGGACGAATTCATGATGCACCACACCACGAATATCGAAGAAAACAATCAGCATTACCTTGATTTTCGAGGGACTTTGGCGTGGTTTTTTCGGTTTCGGCTCGTATTTTCCTCTCCATTCCGATGATTGTTGGCTTGTTTGCATGTCGTACTCGTAGACCCATGTCTCGTCACCAGTTATGATGCGTTCCATGAAAGTTGGATAGGAATTGGCACGATCAAGCACGTCCAAAGAGACCTGTTCACGGTACTCATTTTGAAGAAAATTCTCAACAAAATCGCAACGCACTACTGAGGTGAACTGGTTTCAACAGCTGCCGTAAACAAACTGTCTGACAGATCGCGCTAATTTTTGGCATAGTAATTAAGGACAGTGCTATCAACCTACAGAAACTTAAAATATCGAAAAATATACAGCGCGCGAATTTTAAATGAGAATTTCCGGAAACTTTTCGGTCACAATGTATACTGCAGGAATCTGATAAAATTGTTCATCAGTCGTATTCCGTGTCTCATCTAAAGTTCCAAAACATTTATTTATCACTCTATGAACACAAATTCTTATAGAGCATACAAAGTATTTTAAGATTTATCGAAGCCTTCAGCTCTTAAAGTTTCCCTATAACATTTTTATTTCATGCTACTACTAACTAGGTGAATGATGTCAATCTTTTGCAGCCATTCTTGGCCCAAAAAGTGCTGTGCGCACTAAACACCTCAAAGCGGGGAAGTCCCAAACTATAGTAATTACGAGTATTGTATGCATTGATCATAAAATGAAGTATTTCTGCAGAATATGCAATCGTAAAATCAGGTCTTTACTCGAATTGCTCAGCCATTTTCGTGGAACACAATGTACTAAATTTTCTACAATAATCAGTTCTTGACAGTTCTTGATTATAAAAATGTATACCTATAGAATATTTATGATATGTAAAAGTAATTTCCAATTTATTTCATTTTCAAATCATCTAATCTCTATCTCCTGGTGTAGAAATTATTAGACATCATATCAGTGGCGGATTCAGGGGGGTGTTTTGGGGGTTGAAACCCCCCCCGAAATATTGGGATCGACATTAAAACTACATACAAATTAAAAGACAATTTATGAATATCAAAGAATTACTTTTTGAAACCCCCCCCGAAATATTTTTCTGAATCCGCCCCTGCATCATATACTTTAAATTTTTTTTAAATGTATTTCCTTCATACCTAATAATCATGCGAATGAAACAGTTTATTCTGAGAATTTGCAATTTTAAAATTAAAACCGAAAATGTATGAACTTTAATGGTGAATTATGATGATTCGGTCTTTGCTATTGTTGACTAATGCGAAATGCAAGCAAAAATTTACCAGTAAATTGAAAGTAGATAAATATTCAACACTGCACTTCCTCTCTTCCACGTAAAACTAACTGAGTAACATTACATAAATTCTATGGCAAATACTTTCCGTATAGTTTATAAAATAAATTTTGAATACAAACATAGTGAGTCACTAACATCTTTAAACTCACTCACTCAGATTTCGGGGATATACTCTTAAAAAGCAAAGCGTCAATGAGTCAACTTAGTAGAAAATATAATCGCTTAGACTTATGAAAGGAACAAACAAAATCTCTTTTACTTACTCTTTACTTACTTCATAATCCTAAATCCTACTTAACCTAAAAATTCTACCATTTAAAAACATTTAAAATAATTTATATCTAATAGAACCGAACCCTATAACATAAAAATCACTATTTCTTTAATAATAATCGAGGTATTCACAGTTTGATGTATTTTCGAAAAATATTTGCAAAAATTCATTTTTCAAAACTTTACAACAGATCGTGGACCAAGCCATGTATAAATTTTCAGTTTTGGAGAATCAACTGCTTCTGTTTACAGTTTGGTAAGGTCGTAGTGTCTGACCGAAGATGGATTTTTGGTTGAAGCCGGAGCAAAATATTCGGCACAAATAAAATATTTGGCTGAAGCCGAAAAAATTCGTTAAGGAAGAAAAATTACGTTTTAGATGAGGTTGAGACGTATTGTAGATCTGCATCTGCATGACCAGAAAAATCGGTGGAACTCAAAAATGTGTTTATAAAAATGTATGTATAAAAAAACTTGTATTTAAAAAAAAATTGTATTTACAAAAATTTTTAATTTAAAAAAATGTTTTTCATCACGTTAAAATTTTTGTACAATCACCAAATATTTTTTTTTATATTTCTTATATAATATTTAACAATAGAATCTTTTCAGTTTTTTTTCACCTGCGTCACATCTAAAGAACATAAAATGTAACGATTCATTTAAAAAAAAAAAATTAATGTTTCTGTTTTTTGGTACAATGACCAAAGTTGTTTTATATATTTCTCATATAATAATTTACAACACTTTCATTTCTTTGTTCCACTTAAAAATTATTTTAAAAATATAAAAACAAAAAATATATAAAATAGTCTAATGGCGTTTGACCATAATTCGTTTTTTCTACGATAACATAAAAATTAATCACAAACAAATGTTTAGTCAATTCAACTTTGAATGAAAATACAAAATTGCGGAAACTTAAAATTGTTTCTAATAAAACATTATTTATATAGAAAATTATCAGCGAAAATTACTTCCTCCAAATGACACCCAACGTAAATTATTAAAATTTTATGTAATTGATTTAAATTTAATAGATTCAAAAACGGGATCAGATAATGCCACGGCTGTTCTTTCAGTCGTAACAAATGTTCGTTGAGCGAACAACCCTCATGCAATGATAGCAAGTTTTAACTCAATCTTCATTTCCCGTTTAGAACAGTCGTTGAGCTGTGCTTCATACGAACTTATGCCAGCAGAGTGTTAAACCAAAGCAGAACTATCTCAGGGTAGCTGCAAACTAAACAAAACGCTCAACGGAAATATACAAAGGCGCATGAAATACGAGCAATTCCCATAATAGCCACAAACACGTTTGAACGTAAACAACAGCAACGGCGACGCTTAACAGCGAATATGCCGAAAGAGCGCTGTTATGTGGCACTCAAATTAGCAAATGTCTGTTAACAAGTGCTCGCTGTTAACAAGTGTTGCTGTTAAGTCTTTCAGAGCTGCTGATAGCACAATACATGAGCCAAGCAGCAGAGAACTGTTAGGAGTAATGAAATTAGAATTTTCTGTTAATGCTACGAGAGCCGTATGCTGCAATAGGTCAACACAACAGACTCGCAGCATTGATACGTTGAACAAGTGTTGTTTTTGTTCTAAGCTATTTTTTTATAGCATATTTTTAAACATATCTCATTTAATTTATTGTAGTTTTTGCTTTTTTTGTTTGCTATTTCAATGGAATTTATGTATTTTCGCTTAGAGATTTTAGTGGTTTCACTATTCTAAATGTTTTCTATTGCTCACTAATTTATTTTTGTTAACATAAAATCATTTTATTTTTGGTACTAAACCAAATTGATTTGCGCAGAAATTTGTTTGCTATGAAAAATTCTAAGAAGATTTTCAGCAATTTCCCAATTTGCAGATTTTCACACACCATACACGTCGACCGAACAAACAAAGACATAAATAAAATGGCAAATATAATTTGAATTGGTTTTTTTCTTTATTTGAATAACTTTAATTTCTTTAAATTCGCATATTTATATTTTCAATTTGATTAAGTTTTCCGTCGACCAATGCAATAAATTTCAATGCCTTTGCTAGACTCGCTTTTCGAAATGCAGCATTTTCACACTTAGGTCGTTTGTTTACAAATAAAATTGAGCTCTTTGTTTTCGCGGCTTCCTGATATTTGTTTGTGAATGACGTAGCTAACACCTTGAACCATTCCCACATTATTGTTTAAATGTTTACTTGGAAAGTTTGCACCATAAAAAATTTTTAATTAAATGTTTAGCGATAATATGCGGTGAATTGAGTGCAAAAGTGTTGAATTAGTTACTCGAATTGGGTTTAGAGGGAAGCATTTTTAAAGAATGCGTCATTTTTGATTAAAAGAATTGGGTTTTTAGGCGTTTTGGCTACATGCAAAGTGGTTCAGAATTCGTAGTAAAAATACCAGAAGACTTCAGGTGAAATGCAAAAATTTCATAAATTACAAATCATTGCAAATTTATCTAATTGTAACAAAGTTTTGCAATTGTTTTCTTTTCAAACCTTTCAAACAAACATCACAATAAATTTTTGACGCCACTTGTGTCCATTCAATTTACTTTCGATTAGCACAACAATTCAATACTTAAGGCACATCACATGAACTTACCTACACTGCAGCAAATTGAAATTTAAATTAAATTTTTTATTTTCATGTCGTAATGGCTATTTTTAGCTCACAAGGAAAACAATTAAATGTCTCCGCTCGCCAACATTTACTTTTCATTCAAATTCATTTAACCCAACAACGATGAGTGTCGGTGAATTCATACGAAACCCTGACAGTGGTTGCGTTCCAATTCGCGCGCAAGTCCGCAATCAATAAAATCCATAAACATAATTAATTAATAACCACTTTGGCATACAAACGAGACGAAAACACTCGACGAAACGCACCAAAGCCACAGCCGCCCAAGCAGCGCCACCAACAACAACCACCACCAGTCAGCCAAACAAACGAAACGAAACGCAGCGCTTTTAAAAATAATAATAACAAAATATCATGACAACAACAACGAAGTTGGACAAGTCAAATGAAACCTTTATGGAATTTTTAAATTCATTGAACTAGTCGATGGGAGTGTGCGCTGTGTGTGTTTGTGTGTGTGAGTCTGCACACAGACAATTGTGCGTGGCTGAATAAACAAACAAAAAGTTTGTCAATACGCAACGTTCAATTCTAAAAACTATTTGAAATGTGGCCATTGTTATAGGGAAAAGTTTGTCTGTATAAAGGAATCGTAGAGCGTTCAAGTCCCGTTATTTATGTAGAACTAGAGCGCAGCATTAAAAACTGAGAGTATGGTTTGCATTTCGACTTCTATTAACACTAGAAAGACTGCAAGTTTTCCATACCTACAAGGACTAAATATTATATTTGCTTATATCTCGAAAGGTACATCTCGTATTTGGGTAATTTTTCATAAAATAAATTTTTAAAAATACAAAATTATTTCAAGATAAAATATTTAAAGTCAAAATATAAAAAGTTGATAGAAATACTAAAGAAAATAGTTATTTAAAAATGAAAAACCATCAAAATGACCGCAATGATCTTTCAAGTGTCAACAGTCTAAATTGAAATGTGAGAGATGCAGTTGTCTTCTCTCTTCGAGTTAGAAGAAGTAGTTTTTAGCAAGTTCAAGCTGAGTTTAAATATCCTAGTTAGGGTTGACCCGGTTTTTTCATTGAATTTCGACTTCTATTAACAGTCTACAATAAAATGTGAAAAACGCAAATTAGAGTTAGAAGAAGTATTATAAGTAGTTCTTAGGAAGTTCAAGATGAGACTAAGTAATGTAGTCAGGGTCGATTCTGTCCTTGCCGGATTTTTTCTAGACACGGTTGGACAGCATTGAAGTAGTTTTTCTTTCTTGCCTTGATTTGCCAGCAGTTATGGTTTCAGTTCAAAATCAGCAAAGAATTAATTTTGCCCAAAACTCTTTATTTTTCAACTTTAGTTTGACTTCTAGAAGTACTGATTGTTTATTTGACAAAAACTTAAAACTTAACACAGACTTTATAAAGAACGTACGACCTTAAAGTGTCGCCAGTCGGTCAGGTTTTGGTTTGGATATGAATATTCATTTCTGAAATTGTTTCCTAAAAGATAAGGTGGCTGTTCGTCTTCATACTACAGTGAAATACTTTCCAACCTTCACAAGAAACAAAACTTGAAAGTTGATTTATTTAATTTCAAAACATTAGCTTCAGAATGTCATGCAATATCTATGGGATGGCTTGTCAGGAAATAGAAAAAAATATGTGTTTAAAACCGAAATTTAAATCGAATTCAAACCGAATCTGGCCAGAATCTGGCGTAAACCAGAATTTCCACAGATCTTCCTTTCGAAAGAATAAGTTTAAGGAAATGTGTCTTTCTGACAAAGGCTGCGCCTAATATCAGTTCTAATGTCACGTGTCTAATATTTATAATCACTGGTGATAACAACCGGTAACAGGATTTTGGATTTGACACCTCTGGTTCACTAGTTTTTTCCTTATTTGTCACCGTAAGCGTTAAAAAAATCTTCCCCAAGGAGAATTGCGGTCATTTTGACGGTTTTAAATTTGAAAATATTTGTATTTTCTTTAGTATTTTTATCAACTTTTGCTTTGATGACTTTTATTTTTTTAACAGGTTCTACAATTAGTTCTATGATTCGGGTTCTACAATTGCAATGAGCCAAATGTGATGTGTACTTTTTGAGATATCAGCGTATATAATAAGTAATCTTTCTAATATTAATACATCCTTTGAACTGAAATATGATCCTCCTTTATGATATCAAATATATTTTCTGCTACACGTTGCGTTGGCTTCTCTAGGCACATGCAATTTTGCACAATTTAGTTTTGTTATTAGTTTTTCTTTTCATAGCAAACGTAGAAATAATTTTACTAGTAGTTGGAGGTCTTTTGGAGTCTGATCTTCCTTTTGTGCTTCGTTTTTCTACCTATTTGTCAACTAAAATTTTGAAATTTGCCAGACGTTGGCTTCTTTAGTGACTCATCACGAAAGTTTGCATCTCAGTTTTTTAACATTTTTTTTCTTTATAGGTAACAATGATATTACATCAGACATATATTAGGGCCCTTGGAATCGATCAAAGGTCTTTTTAAGGTAGAAGTAATGAAATAATCATACTTAGCTTAGCTCGTTGCAGCTCTTTAAGTGGACTTAATGCATCCTTCCAACTAAGATATGATTCTCATTTATGTGTCTCATACATTTTCTTGAATACGTTGGCTTGTCTAGTGACTCATTCATCACATTAGATGAGTGAATGTTTTGCATCTCTAAGAATTGTTGTTAACTTTTTTTTTTCATAGGTAACATAGAAGAAATCATACTTATTACTTAATACGTCCTTAGAACTGAGATATGATGCTCTCTCGGTGACCGTTCTTCAACTTACATGTCATGTAAGCTTTCTGCAAGACGTCGTCTGCTCTAGTGACTTATCATCTAATTTTGCATCTCTTAGATTCATTGTTGTTTTCAGTCATAGTTAACGTAGAATAAATCTTACTTATGGCTCATTACTTCCTTAGGACTGATATATGATGATTCTACCGCCCACCGAACCGTGCCAAATAAACTTTCTGCTACAAAGTGTAAATTCAAGTTTTTCACCTTTAAGATTCGTTTTAAGCTTTTGTTTTCATAGGTACCAATGATATCGATGGTATAGAATCAGGCTTTAGGATGATTTTAGGAAATGATCAAACCTAGTTAAAATCTTATTAATAATATTCTTACGAGTGTAGTTCTTTTAGGGAACTTAAAAACGTCCTTCAAACTAAGATAAGATTGTTCCGTACGTGTCAGATACATTTTCTGCAAGACATCTCTAGTGACTTATCATCAAATCCTGCATTTCTAAGATAACGTAGGTCTTAAAAATAATTTTTTTATTGTTCATTACGTCCTTCGAATTGAGATATAATCCTCCTTTCCATGACCGTTCTTCAAATTCACCGTCCAATAAACTCTCTTTCTCTAGTAACTCACCTTCAAGTTTTACATCTCTAAGACTACTTATTAGCTTTTCTTTTCATAGATACAAGTGATCTGCTTATTTCTTGTTACGTCACTTGAACTGAGATATGATGATTCTTCTTTTGGATGTCGATTTTCTACCTCCATGTCAGATATGTTCGATGTCTGCTCGATATTGATTTCCCAATAAAGTGACATATCATCATTATTATTTGCATCTCGAACACTCGTTATTAGCTTCACACGGGTCATAATAGTATTGCATCACACTTGAGAGTCCTTAGAAATGATCATATTCCTTTTTAACGTAAAAGTAATTTCATTAATAATTTTCTAAATGCAGCTCTTAAAGTTGGATTTTCTAAAAGAACCGGTTGTCAATTTTTGTCATGAGTCACATAGATCTACTGATTTTTTCACATTTTCAGTTCTCTGGTTTTCCCATTAACTTATCATGGGCCAGAAATTGAGCAACTTTGATTTAAAAAATGTGCTTCAAAATTTACGCCGCATGATTCTAATGATTTTTTAGAGTTTTGAAAAGGTTCTTAAAAAAACATTGTGTTAGATTAATGGGCAAAACCATGAGAAAATTTAAACTTTGTATATTACGATCCAGTTGTAAAGTGGTTCACTTTGAGCAGACGATCTGCTGAAAAATTCTCATAGGAATGTCGTCTCTAATAACTCAAATTCAAATCATGCATCTTTAATAATCCTTTTAAGCTTTTCTTTTCATAAAAAATGGTATAGAATCAGGCTTTAGGGTCCTTAGAGTTGATCAAACCAAGTTGTAATCTTAGAATTGAAGGATCTTAGAATCGTAGTTGTCCTTAGAATTGATCAAACCTAGTTGTAATTTTATTAATAATATTCTCACGATTCTAGACCTTAAAATGTTCTTCAAACTAAGATAAGATTGTTTCTAACGTGTCAGATAAATTTTCTGCAAGACATCTCTAAGCTGACAGCAGTGATCAAGGGTCACTGTCCAACTGGTCTACACGCAGCGAAATTGGTGATTTCCCTCAATTTGAATTTAGTGAGCACATTGTCGCTAATATCTGCCTACCCGACATTAGAATTAATTGCTCTATAAAATTCGAAATCTTTTCTCAGTAGAACATGGTTACAAAAATATTCAAGTAGTTTTAAAAAAAAAATTTGTTTACATTATGTTGCTGGCGTCATTGGAGAAAATTTACGAGGCCACAAACAAGTGATTCAAACATTTGAAGACCTCTATTCTAAACTCTGGCACTAGCTACCATAATTTCTATGAAAAAGCTTTCCAACGCCCCTTCAACCCGCTGTCATTGCTTTAGGCAGACGAATGAGCTCATTGCGTTCATCAATCAACATTGCCGCTTCTGCTCGTCAATCTTTCAACACTTTTGGCATTTTAATGGTTTTCGACCATATAAATGTTGAGCTTATAGTGAAATGAATAAAATCCTAAAATAAATAAGTTGATATGTATTTATGTAAGTATATTTATTTGCACTCATATCCAACTATTGCATTCGCTAGAATTTTCAACAAATCTCCAATGTCTTCTGTTGACTTTTGCCTATTTAAACAAACGAGATTTTTGTTGTTTATCTTTTCATGCGTCGTTTTGTCAGCACGCATAGACGACATTTCAACTGGTGGGCGTTGTTGATAAACAGGAATCAGTCAATAGGCAAACATAGTAAAACCAAATTTCATTTGAAATCGTTTAGTCGGTTTGATGTTCTGTAAATGTTCTGTAAACCAACACCAACGCATTCGAATGGGTTTTGGCTCTTTGGTCATTGGGTTATCAGCCGCCAATCGCACTGCCATAGATCACCAAGATCGATGCAATCGATTGACGTCTACGAGCAATGCGTTGATGTATGAGTCGTGCGCATGCGCAGCCACCAGCGACGAGTCATTTTTCATATTCAAATGTTTCGTGTAATAGAAATTCATATTCTTCATTGAATTGACATTTTTATTTATGCACATTTGCTGCCATCAATTTGCCAAGCGCTGTCAGAAAACTTTGACAATTTTTCGTTGGCAGCGCGCAACAAATTAATAAACAATTTCAGAATTATGCATAATTTAGAGATCTTTCGTTGTATGTTAATTGAATTGTTGAAGACTGGTTTGAGCAACAATTGCAGACAAATGAGCGTCGCTTTGGGTGGCAAAGCAAACGTTGGATTAGTAATTCTATTAGTACGCGATTTGATGGGCCATTCAATTTAATTTAATGCCACTAGAATTCATAAATGTTTATTGTCGACGAATTTGTAATTTTGTGTTTACATAAAACCTGCCAAATATAATGAAATACAACAACAGTAGTCAACAATGTTTGGCATAAACGGCTTTTGGCTTTTTGTTTTGTAGTTTCTTGGCAAACAGGAATTTTCTGAGGAATTTAGAAAAATTTGGTTTTATTTTTTAAAAATTAATTAATAACTAGAAACTTGACATATTACGACCTTTTATTGTCAAACCCATGTGACCAAAATATGTAATTGTAATGAAAAGCAATGAAAATGAATGTCACCAAAAAAACATCAAACCTCAAACAGTGAAAGCAACCAATGCTTATAAACAATAACAAAAGCAATAACAAAAACAAACCGAAATAAATAAAAATATTGTGCAATAAAAATGACCAACACACACACACACAGAGAGATGACGGCAATTATGTCATGCAACCCAACCAATGCTGCCAAAAATTAATCACTCGCCGTCGGTCTGCGGTCATTTACAAATTCAGCAGAGAGGAAAATTTTCATTGTTCGATAGCAAGAATTTCTATTGTTAGCAGATTTTGCTGCCACTTTTGATTTTACATCGAAAGTTGTTGGCACAGTTGTTGTATGTCTTTGTCGCATTCGACTCTGACTGCTGTCAAACCAAATTGTGTGCTTTCGTTTTCATTCGTGGTCGACGTTGTGTTTTAGAAAAAAATATTTTATAGTATGTAATCCTGTCATGTTGTTGTTCTTTGGGTATTTGAATTTAAATTTGACTTTGCCAATTTTTATTTTGGGGTTGCGCGAGTTTATTTACGTGCAGCATTAACCGAAAGTGTCATTGTCAATGCCAAACAATTAATTGGATAACACAACACACGGCACACAAGTGGAAAAATGTTAGTGTAGGATGTGTTGAAATGATGCCAAATTGTAAGTGGCAGCGCTATGGGTTCATTAGGACTTAGTAATTGTTAGATCAATGCTAAAACGACACCTCGCATCCAGCGATATTTGCAAGAGACATGCAAATTATAAGAAATTAAGATACAATTCTTGCTAAATTATTGTTCGGTTCTCGATTTTGCATGGGTCTTCACGGTTTTTGAAAGTCGTTGGACGCCCAAAGCAAAAATATCTTTTTTACAAAACTTTATCCTTTCAATAATAACCCTAACCTAACCTAACCTAACCTAACCTAACCTAATAATAAACATTTATTTATTACTGCAGCCAAGCCGAATATCCTTGGCGCCAAAATAATGTTCTGTTGTTGGTGGAATCAGAAGGCAGTGAACCATTATGAGTTCCTACCACCTGGTCAAACTATTCAGAGAGAGCTCTAACCACAATAATTGATTCGTTTGAATCGAGCAATCAAAGAAAAATTGCTAATATGCAACCAAACATGAATCGATAACACAGTGCAACACTGAAAAAAGGGACAAAGTCAAACCCATCTCATTCGATAGAGGCCCTCAGTAGATGAAAAAGTGCCAAGGGATTTTTCCCGGAATGTTCAAGTTTTTTTTTAAATTGAGTTTAAAGATGGCAGCTTAAAGCCCCTTCCCGAAACTTTTAAAACATCATATCTCTTGACTCAAATGTCAGAAAGGAATAATTTTTACGTCAAATGAAAGCTAATGAAATGAAGTCGATGACACAATATCCTTTTTGGAAAAATTTAATGAAAAAGAACTTCAAGGATCAAATAAATGTTTACCCTTTAATATGCTGGAACCTGTGAGAGCGGGAGAAAAAACTCGAACATTCCGGGAAAAATCCCTTGGCACTTCTTCATCTACTGAGATCCTCTCTCGAATGAGATGGAATTGACCTTGTCCCTCGAAATTTTTTTTAAATCTGTTGCACTGTGTAATTTTTCTTCATATGAAATGAAATGGAATAGAGTGGAATGGATAAGAGGGGAGCCGAGAAAGTGAACCCTAGAGGGTCAAATTTCTCAAGCACTCAGACTAGATAGCCCATTGTGCTTAAGACTCGAGAGGAAAACGGTGATAGAAGAGAGTGAGGAGGGGTTGAATAAAGAAAGTAGTAGGGAACGGATGCAAGTCTTTCTGCACAAACTTTCTGGATTCTTTAATGAATGATATGAAGATATAAGTAAAAACTGTGTGGAGGAATATATAGATTAGGGAATAGGCTAATCACCTATTCGTATGGGTTATAGGCAGTGGCGCACACAGGAGGGGGCGGGGGGAGTTTGCGTACAACATTTGATTCTAATACCATTTGAAACCATAGACCCAGCAATCTTTGTATTTTGTGTGCCCTCCCTGTGTGCGCCACTGGTTATAGGTACAAGTTTTCCAGAGAAAGCGGCGTATGTACTGCACACGTCTACGTGTTTCTACAGAACGTAACTCTAATCTGTTGGACGTTTTTTTTACAAATATTATATCACAGTATACAGTAGACCAGGGGTCGAATGGCGAGCCATCTGTGAACGTATCAGCAATTGTACGAAAGAAGATTCCGTGATACGTAATCGTGTGAATTAAGTGGACTTAACCCAACCAGATTGCATGCTACCTCTGACACCGAAAAGGTTAAACAAATGTGGTTTCGTTTCGAAAGAACTGATGATCCCTCTAACTGAAAACACAATTTCCACCAATTTGTCTGACGGAAAAGAAATAACTTTATCTGATATATGGTTTATGATATAATCGTGAGCACTTAAATTGGCTGATCTATGAAGTTCTCTCTCCAAACAAAACTTCTTTATGAATTGACTCAATTCTTGGTTTGTTTCAAAAGATGAAAAAGTTGTCAATGCGGAATTCGTATGCTGCTATGAGAGATTGGGGATAAGTTGTAGATAACGATGGACAGTACTTTTAATAAAATACCTTTACGAAGCTCTCTGAGTGAACCTTTGAAAGTACAAACGACTTCGATCCTTCTTTGTACTAACTAATAGTTAATGATGTTACTAATGATGTTACTGCAAAGACAGTCAAAATATACTCAAAAGAAGGACCATGTCCAATGGGCGATAAGGTGTTTTTTCAACGATCGTAGTGCTGCCTCAAAAACAGTCGATGGGCGCAAAAATGTTGTTTTCTTATTTTTTTAATTATATAAAAATCTGATGACGCTTTCTATATAGTAGATATTTTGCAGATTTCACTAACAATTTTTAGCGAGTGTATTACAAAAAAGTAGAGTAGAACATATGTAGCACTTGTCGAACATGGCAGCCGAGCTTAGGTTCAACATGACCATTGGGCATTTTTCAAGTACAGAAGCAATTTTTCAAATCTCACTGCTTGCCATACAAAAAAATGTATGTACGTAAACAATTGTATGTGTGTATAAAATTTATGTGAATGTTGTATGGTTGTGTCCATTTAACATAGGCATTTTTACATCATAATTGAAATTTGTAAGATTCCATTTGATGCTTGTTAGGGCCACTTGTGGTGAGCTGTCAACAAAAATGTTATGCATTTGTTTTTTTAGATTGATATGGTCAATTTTTATTATGTGTTAATTAATGAATTACAACAATTAGAACAACAACAACAGCGATTTTTTGTTTTAGAAATTATAGCAGTGCTCGATTCGTAGAAGCGGAATATTTTTATTTTAAATTAAATTATGAAAAAATATGCAAACATTTTTGAGCCAAGTTTGCTTTTCTGTTGAAAAATGAAAGTGTTGTAATGGGTTTTTAAATCTTTTTTTTTGTTTTAGTTTTACAAACGATGCACCTTGAGTAGAGCAAATTTTGTAATCAAATATTTAAAAAAAATGTACTAACATTGAATCGATAAAAAATCAAGTTCGCCTAACATTTGTTGTTAGTTTGTTGGTTGTTGGGTTGGTTGTTTGTTGATGATGTTCACTATTGCCGCCGGCATTATGGCCACTAAAATGGCAATAAAAATGTCAAACGTCAGAGAAGCGCGCCAAATGCCAAGCACACCGTTCAACGTTCGGATGCGCTTTCGATGATTTATTTAGCAAAAATCAATGCAAAAATCAATTAACGAGCAACAATTTTTGATTGGCAAACGTGATAGCGTTCACTGAAAACACCGTAACTTAAAATAACACATGTAGTGTGTACATACATATACACATAGGTATGTAAAAATATTTGTATAGGCATTCATAGTCGCATTGTCAGCTTGAATGATCATAAATCACAGCCGTTTAAGATGAATTTCACAGCTGAATTATAGATGAAAATTGTTGCTTAAGTTGATTAATGTTGCATGTTGGCAACGGGCAATTTAATTAAATATCTCAAAAAAGAAAAAACAGATATTGCAGCGTTAATCATCGCTGATCGTTGATTTTTTTCTAGTTTTATTTTGCAAATTTTTCGGTTTCATTGCTGTTTAAGGAATTTTGATTATATTGAATTGACTGAATGTTGATATCAGATATTTCTAGAATTATATCTATAATGAGTATCTACACTCACGTCACTAACTGTCTGACAACAACAGCTGACAAATCATTTTATTGCTTGACTAAAGTGACGCAAGCGCTGAACTCATTTCCCAACCAACTCGGGTTCAATTAAATATGCAAAAATTTCAACAGATAAGAAATCTTTTAATGAAAATTTATTGTCAACAATAAGAATTGGTTGCCATATGAGTAATTTTCAAGCATTTTGTTGTAACCAGTACGTAAAAAAAACAACTAAATTTGTGTTTGAAAGGAAACTGTAATTAAAATGGTTTGAATGGGAATTTTTTAGAATATTTTAATTATTACATTTTACATTGTTATACGAGTTTTCAAAATTATATGCGAGTAATTTTATTGGTTTGCAATATAAAATTGAAAATCTTTATTTTTAGTGATATGTTAATACTTCATGTTGTTTTCTAAAGTAAACAGGAAATGAAATAATAAAAATTTCCCGGTGGACTTATGTGACTTAGTGCGTTGAAAAGTTACATCCGTTCCTGATTTTTGCTCAAAATTTTATAATATTTGATGCATTCGAAGCGAAGTTATTACTTCTGAAGTGACAGCATGTTTGTGTCATTGCACAGTGATTCGTTCCATAGGCAAAATTACAAAAATTTATAGTCTCAGAATGAAACGATTTTTATGTCATTTCAAAGGTAACACTCCAACTAAGAAAACTCCATAAAAACCTATGCGAAAAATTAAATAGTGTGTGCCAGAGCTGCTCAAGTCGGACTTTTTTTCACAAAAAAAATGTGCAAAACATGTTTTCTGTTTTTTAGTATATAAAGTAAAAAAATCGTACAAATACATAATTAGAAAGAACTCGCTAAAAAAATCAACATAGATTAAGAACTGATGTGCCCATTTTCGATTTCAATATTTTTTCAATATCTACAAAACTGAGGCTTCTACTTTACTTTTAATTCCAAATATTTTTCAAAAGTAAAAACCTTAAAATTGGCAAAACTTAGAGGAAACTATCTAAAAAGTGTGTGAAAGTATGTTCTTGGATTTTTTTATATTTTAAAAAGCTTTCTTTCTTTGTACAATAATGTAATTACATACACTGATATCTTCCGATCTCAGAAAATAATTTAAATTAAAAGTGGTCCAAACACGTATTTTTCATCAGCATGAAAAATTGAGTTCATGAGTGGTGATGATGACCAACTTGTGGGCCAACCAAACCCGCATTCACAGCAAATTCCAATTTAAATTTTATTTTTCTAAAACATTCATCATTCACAATGAATCTTTTATGCGATAGGAATTGGACTAATATCCCTGAATGTATATAAAAAATTTCTTATAATTTTATAGCAAGTAAACCTCATTAAGTTCACCTGAAATCTAGAAAGGTTCAAGTAACGTCTCATTCGGGCCCCAGTGCAGAGAATACAAAAACCTACCCATACATCCATGAACCAAGATCTCTCACCACAATCCTTTCGTCTTGATTCCATTTGCCATCCAACCAAATAGGGGAAAAAATTCCTCGCTGCCAACACATTAACATTTCAACACCTTAACCCACATTCAAAACAAGCCTCACTGAAAATTTGTGTTCAAATCTATAGGAAATTGACATCAAATTTGCATATTGGCATAAAAATGAAATTGGCGCTGCAATTGTCTGCTCGCATGTTGGCAGTTTTATTGTGGCCAAAAGTTGGCTGCCACCGCAACGTGGAGCCTCAAGTAGTGCGGCTTTCAATTAACAACATTTGCATAATTTGCAGCGCAAACACAAGGCGCGCGCTTGTCAGCCAACCAGCCAGTCAGCCAGCCTGTCTGTCTGTCTGCCGGTTAGACTTTTGGTCTATTTGGCTGTTCCATAAAAAGCTTAACTGCTGTCTAAACAAACAAGCGGAGCAAACAAAGAAACGCGTCGATTCGTATTGGTGGCTGTGACGTTATGTCTGCCGGAGGTAGCGCTCCAATTTAACAGTTAGAAGGCGTTAAAAGTGTCACATACGTAATTTTCGTCTAATTTGCAAAACAAGCATAAGGTGTGAATTTTGTGTAAATTGATTGCTTCAATATGTTGTTTGTCTCTTCAACGCTTTTGTCTATATTTACTTTGTGTTCGGAGGTGGGTATTCAATTTTCTATTGAAGATTTTCCTTTTAGAGGGAAGCGGCAGTTATGAGTCATTGAAAATGTAAAGAAATGTTTATGTAATTTTAGATTATAAGTTTTGCTAGGGAAGGATTTACTTTACTTATTGTAAATATTTGCAATACAAAAGAAAACACAAACAAAAAACGAATGTGAAATGTGTATTGATCTCTGTTAAAAAGAGTCTGATTTATGTATATTGAGAAGTTTATTACAGTTCAGTGCTAGTTTACTGCAAAAATAAGAAAAAATAAAACATAATAAATAAATAAAATAATAAAAAATAATAATAAAAAAAATTATAATAAAATAATACCAAAAAAAATTTTTGTGTAATTCCATGGGACCTTGTTGGGCTTTGCCCGTTTGAAAAATGATCAGTTGTCGGAGGTTTAATGCTTTGAAACAACAATTTTTTTTAAACTTTTCCAGCAACTCGCAAGTTTGAATCACTAAGTAGTTTGAATTTTAGAGAATTCAAGGTTGTACAAAATGAAGTTCGAATGTCTGGAAGATTTGAATTTGCATTAGAGAATTCATTGCATTTTTGAATTCGTATTTGTGAGCGTCTACTGTACTCGTATTTTAGTGTGAAATGAAAATTAAAAATGAAATTCCCAATTATACAAAACAAAATTAATAATATGTAAATCTAACAAATTTCTCAGAATTCCTCACAAAAATTTAAGAAATATCCATCAATTTTTTTCATAATTATTATCATTATAAGTTATGTTAATCAAAACTATACCTTCTTAAAGATTTTGTTTAATAATAGAAAAATCTAAAAATAGAAAAACCATATGGTTTGTCTTAAGATAATTTTATGCAATTTGAAAGTAAAATTTAAAAAAATATATATATTAATTCAAAGTTCTCTAATGAAATCAGTTATTTGCTATCAAAATTGCGTTTGAAAATATGTAAAGAACATACGAATTTATGGCTTAAATTATACTTTTTGATGAAGTTAATAATTTAGTTGCCAATATTCAAAGCTTCAGCACCACTAATGAGATCAAACATTTCGATATCAAAATCTAATTTGTGACTTCCTCACTCACAAAAAGGCTTAAATTAGACTCGTTAAGGGAATTAATAAATTAGCTTCCAATATTCAAAGCTTCAGCGCCACTAATGAGATTAAACGTTTCGATATAAAATCTCATTTAAGTTCCTCACTTACAAAAAGCTTCATTATTTGCGATGTTGTTTTGATTTTTTTGTTATTACAACGTTAAAAATCTCTCAAAAAATCCACTAAAGACTAGAAAAATTCACCAACAGAAAAACTAAAATCTCCTAAGGTTAAGTTAGGTTAAAAAGACGAAGAATGTGCGTCATGCACTTTCATCCGGAGATCTTCCATTGGGTCCATTGTGAATCCCTTCATTTTTAATATCTTCCAATCTGTTGCGATTCCTGTAGATTCAGATGATATCTTTTGGGAACCATTTGGTCTTTAACTCTCACCTAAACAGTTCTTTCTACTAAAATTTCTTCTAAGAAGTCTTAAGTCTTCCAAATCTAGGCGGGAATATCCTAATCTGCCAACACTGCCTTGCGATCTGACGCACTAACCGACTGAGCCAAGACAAATTAGATGATATATGATCTATATTGTTGCTATATATATTGTCATATGTGATATATCTGTAGTTGTAATAGCTCTTTTGATTTATTATACTGTAACGATGAGGCACTCTGTGCTGCGCTATGCATGAATGCTTTTACGAGCATACTTTTAGGCATGCACTTTGAAGTCCGGCAAACTTGCTATAATTCCGATATGGCAAGGATGGTTCGCGAAGGTGATGAGCTATGCTAGAACAATCGCGGTAGAGAGTGCAACTAGAAACATCGGCGCGATAAGAAAACAAATATAAAAATCAGCATTGTGCAGCGCAGAGAGTGGAGTCTTAGTTGAATAAGCAAAGTAGTAACAAGTGTAGATACAAGCAAAGTGTAAATCTGTAAATAAAGTGATTGTTGGTTTTTGACTGCGTTTGTGCTGAATAATTGAAGTGGTTTTATATTCAAGCACAATCCAAAAACGAACTTAGAGAAGTCATTTTCGTAACAATACAAATCTTCCCTCAGGGCTTATTCAATCATTTTTGTGATCGAACCAATGAGTTATTAGAATTATAAGATATGTATCAGTTTAAAAATATATCACTTCGAAATCCTTGTTGAGGTCCTGTTTTACACAAAGGAGGGAACAAGGAAAATCAATAATCAATAATTCGATTCAAAGCAATCAGAGTCATAAATGTGGGTAAACATGTGTATTAGATTAACAATAATATACAGGGGTACGACTTAGGAACCTTTATTTACAACAATAAACTTATTTACAACAACAAACAAAACCAGTTTTCCGATTTATAGATAGTAGTAGATGTAGTTATAGAAAAAAACACCCCATACAAATTTAATAAGTTTAAATTTACTAAAAATTTGATTTATTAATTAAATTAAAATTCCATTTACTTAAAACTTTAAATTTTAAAAATATGTCTTATTTGTTCTGCTTCTTCTTTTTTCATATATAAAAATTTAACATTTAAAAAACGTGCACACCTCTCTTCTTTAAACTTAAATATTAAGTTAATTAATTTCGTATTATTCTTAAAACTTTAAACTGTTCTAAGGACCAACAAAAAACATTTTTTCTTAAAACCACACAGAGCTCAGACGTCCACAAAGTAGCATGTTGCCATATGACAACAAAACAACGAAAGGGTTAAGGATTTAAGAGGAATTGGAAAAGCCAAGAGAGACCAGAATTCAAACATGTTAAGGATTAACTTCTGCTCAGTCTTTAGACTTTTCAACTACTTAAGTACGAAAATGTTCAGTTTGCCTACGCAACGTTGAGTAGTTGACGATCGAATATCTTCGCATATCTCTTGGCTACTGAATTATTCACTCTGTGTGCCGCTTCTAATGATTTCACATAGCAACATTAGCGAATGAGTTATTGTTGTTCGCATAATTAAATGTAAAGCATACTTAACGACTCGCACAGCTGAAGTGCAACGCGCCAATTCGTATCGAGTGAGAAGAGGCTCGCGTCAGCTTCTAAAATGCGATCATCGATGCTCGTAAAACAGATGCCGTGCATTTTATTAATCACAATTTTGCCATCATAAAAATTGAATTTATTTTATTGATTGCAATGCTCAATGTAAAAGCAAACATTGAGCTTGAACTTAAGTGAATGCATGTCGGGCAGATAGCACCAAATGCTGACCGAGCAACAAAACCGCATCGCAATCATTCAATTTTGCCATTTACTCGCCTTTTCACAATCGAACCGAATTGAAAAGGCGTTTTTGGGAAGTGGAAATGCCGCCGCCGGGCTAATTCGGTGCATTGAATGCAAATTAATTGCGGGCCAACTTTGCGAATGCGGCACAAATGAAAATCCATAAGCGGCGACACGGTCAGCGCAACGTTTAACGTTCAGGTCAGCGGCGGCGGCGGCTGACTTAGTAGACTCGCAGTTGATGTCTGTTGCTGGCGTCTGGCGGCGCGTGGGTGTGTTTACGAGTGAACGAGTGAATTGTGAAAAGTGTTTGAAATGCCGTTTAATGGCTTCATTGCGTTGCGGTTTATGCAAACAAACGAAATACTGACAACAACAAAAAGTGCAATCAATTTTGAGCTCCGCTCGCGGCTGATGTCATGCACCGCCGTCGGTCGTTGCAAGTGTCAAAACATTGCAAATTGTGCACTTTCGCTTTTGTCTGTGTGTGTGTTTGTGGTTTTCGGCGACCGCACACAAATTTAGTACAATAAATTTTAATTTAAAACTAACAAAGCTATGAATAAAAGAAAAGGTGATATCAGCACTGAAGCTGAAACGTTTAAATGCACTTTAAATTGACAGGTTATTGGGGTAGAAAACTATATGTCATGCAATATTGTGATGAATTGCCAATAATATGAGGCCATCAATTTCGTACAATGTGAGCCATGCAACGGTTTGAGCTGACAAGTGGTGCAGCAAGGACTAGAAATATGAAAGTCTATAGGGAGTAAAGTGGAATTGAATTACACAGTTTGTTGAATAATATTGTAAGCACATTAAAATAAATTTTAAATCAAATTCTTGTATATTCAAACCAATTCAAATCAAATCAATTCCAAATTA
Organism: Melieria omissa; assembly: GCA_963971225.1. Taxonomy (NCBI): domain Eukaryota; kingdom Metazoa; phylum Arthropoda; class Insecta; order Diptera; family Ulidiidae; genus Melieria; species Melieria omissa. The sequence goes on along the minus strand of OZ020269.1, from coordinate 25,005,802 downwards.
TATTTAATCAAATTTACATGAAATTAAGATCGCATCACACTAAAACCAAAATAATATTAACTCGCATCAAATCTAACATCAAATTCGCCTCAAATTTAAATCAGATCAACTTAAATCAAATTCAAATAAAATTAAAATGAAGTTTAAATCAAATTGTAATCAATTTGACAGTAACTTCGAATCAAATTCAAATCAAATCACATCAAATTTAACTCAAATTAAAATCAAATCAAATTAAAAATAAAAAGAAATTGAAATCAAATTGAAACGAAATTCAAATCAAACTCAAATCAAATAAAAATCAAATATAAATCAAATACAAATTAAATAAAAGTACAATCAAGTTAAAAAAAAATTCAAATCAAATTCGACTCAAATTTAAATCAAATCAAATAAGATCAAATTCAAATAAAATTGAGAAGAAATTGTATCAAATTGAAATCAATTTAGCAGTAATTCCAAATCAAATCACATCAAATTCAAATCAAACTCAACTCAATTTGAAATCAAATCAAATTAAAATGAAATTGAAATTAAAATCAAATTCAAATTAAATGGGACTTCAAATTCAAATCAACTTCAAATCAAATTGAATACAAATCAAACTCAAATTAAATAAAACTATAATCAAATCACATCAAATTTAAATAAAATTCAACTAAAATTAAAATCTAATGAAATCCCATCCAAATGCAATTAAAATTAAATTTAATTTAAATCACTTTGGCATTAAATTCAAATCAAATTCGAATCACATTCAAATCACATCACCTTCAAAATCAAAATCAAATTCAACTCAAGTTGAAATCAAAATCAAATTCGAATCAAATTCAAATAAAATTTAAATCAAATCAACTCAAATTCAAATCAAATCACCTCAAATGCAAATCAAATTCAACTCAAATTGAAATTAAATCAAAATAAATTCAACTTAAGTTGAAATTAAATCAAAATAAATTCAAATTAAAATTAAATTGAAATCAATTTGAATTGAAATTTAAATCAAATTTAAATTAATTTTAAGTAATGAAATTTAGATCAAAATCAAATCAAATTCAACATCAAAACCAAATTCAACTCAAGTTCAAATTCAAGATCAAATTCAAACAAAACTAAATTCAAATAAAATTTTAATCAAATCAACTCAAATTCAAATCAAATCACCTCAAATTCAAAACAAATTCTATTGAAATTAAATCAAAATCACATCAACTCAAGTTGAAATGAAATCAAAACAAATTCAAAATCAAATTAAATTGAAATCAAATTGTATTGATATTTCAATCAAATTCAAATTAAATTTAAATAATTAAATTTAGATCAAAATCAAATCAATTTCAACATCAAAACCAAATTCAACTCAAGTTCAAATTCAAGATCAAATTCAAACAAAACTAAATTCAAATAAAATTTTAATCAAATCAACTCAAATTCAAATCAAATCACCTCAAATTCAAAACAAATTCTACTGAAATTAAATCAAAATCACATCAACTAACGTTGAAATGAAATCAAAACAAATTCAAAATCAAATTAAATTGAAATCAAATTGTATTGAAATTTCAATCAAATTCAAATTAAATTTAAATCAAATTCAAATCAAATTTAAATCAAATTCAAACGCATCCGTGGCGAACGTGCCTAAGTTAATTTCCAAACGGTCGACATTTTCAAAAATAGCAAACAAACAATCGGTCCTTTTCAGGACCACAAATTTCTATACAAAAGAGATTATTGAAAACAATTTAAACTACTTTCGCTATTATTATTAAGAAAATATAGTTTTTTTTTTTAATTTTGATGCTATGCTTACTGAAAGTTATTGGTAGAATATTTTTTTTTTTAATAAATTTATAATAAACAAAAAATTCCATACATAAGAAATGACTGAACATTAGAATTCACAACAACATTTAATCAAAAAAGCTTCGAAATATAAATTTTATTGCAAACATTGAAAGCGAATTACATATGCAAATTTTCTGATTCAGAAAAATATTTCATTTATTTTGTTGAGAACATTCCCAAAAACAAAACATATGCATTTGAATAGAAATTTACTGATATGATATGGAGGTGAATAGTCGAGTGAGCATTCGCCAACGACCATACCACGCTGAATACATCGGTTCTCGTCCGATCACCGAAATTAAGCAGCGTCGGGCGCGGTTAGTACTTGGATGGGGGACCGCTTGGGAACACCGCGTGTTGTTGGCATTTGCCTAAACTCATTTTTTGCTCCCTCCTCCTCCTTATTTCTTTTCAACACATTTTCATTTAATTCACTTTTTGAGTGCAGTTTTTACTGAACAGTCTTGCTTATGGTTTCTTAACCCACCTTATCATCTACAACGATTTAATTTACGTATCAGCTCATAAGGCTTGTCCACGAAATAACTTTTACAATGTAAAACGAAAAAAAGTATAGTAAGCACCGAAATTTCTAAAAAAAAAATTCGCTTTTCAGAATCTGTCAAATTTCAGCTATTAGTGGTCAATTGTATTTTGAAATTTAAAGTGATTCAATCAAAATGGCATCTAAAGAAGAGAAAATTCGACAAAAAATAATTGCCCACTTTTTCGAAAATCCAACGGCTTTGTACGCATTGTTGGGAAGACTAGCCAAAGTTTCCAGCGCAACAGCTAGAAATGTGGTAATTAAATACAAGAAGGACCTGTCCACATCCCGTATCGTCGGAGCCGGACGAAAAAAAGGTTTCGTCTATAAAGATATAGCTCGTAAGGTGAAAGTTTCTCTGGAAAAAAATCCAAACCAATCTTTACGAGATTTGGCACGAAAATTCGAAGTTTCGAAATCATACATTGCGAAAATTAAAAGACACTACGAGCTCAAATCTTTCGTTGTTCAAAAAGTGCCAAATCGTAACTCCGAAGTGGAAAAGCGTGCCAGAAATCGAGCCCGAAAACTTTTATCGAATGATCTGTGTCGTTTTAAAGGCTGCGTGTTAATGGATGACGAAACGTATGTCAAAGAAGATTTCAAACAGCTTCCAGGTCGAGGATATTACACAGCATACCTGAAGGGTGGCGTTTTGAAAAGGTTCAAGTATAAACGGATTGACAAATATGGTAAAAAGTATATGGTTTGGCAGGCCATATGTAGCTGTGGCAAATACACTCGTCCTTTTGTTACAACTGGCACTCTTAACAGTAAAATTTACTTGAAGGAATGTCTCAACAAACGACTTTTGCCATTGTACAGAGAGCACGCTGTTCCACCTTTATTTTGGCCAGACTTAGCAACAGTCCACTATGCAGAAATTGTCAAAGAGTGGTACCAAAGGAATAAGATCCGTGTTGTTGAGAAAAATCACAATCCCCCAAATTGCCCACAGCTTCGGCCAGTCGAACGATTTTGGGCAATAATGAAACGAAACTTACTGAAATATAAAAAACGTGCTAAGGGAAAGATTGATTTTATAAAAAAGTGGAACAGTATGGCCAAAAAATTGGAAAATCTGGTGTGCAACATTTGATGAGGGGATTGAAAGCAAAAATACGTAGATTTGTAAGAAATCCAATTGAACTTTAAAATTTTTGTACATTATCACAAACTTTGAGTTATAAGAGATAATAAATACTCACACAAACATTAGTTCAATATTTTATTTAGTAGCTATTAATAATAGAAAATGTAAAAGTTATTTCGTGGACAAGCCTTAGCTTCATAATATGCTATATTAAGTTATTGTATCACTGTTGTGAAAGATTAATTTTAAATTTTTTAAGGTGTTTTTTGGGTTTATTACTGTGACTCGTTCTACGCAGCTGCATTCCAGAGCAAGAAAATATCCCTGAACTAGAATGAAAAAAGCGTCGATTTGAATATGGTCCACGCAGTGTATATAGAAAATATGCACATTGCAAAAACACCATTTATTCAAGGGACAGCGAAACGGTCTAGGAGTGTGCAGAGTAAAAATGCTCAATGAATTTCCTTAGTTTTAAAAGCTTGAAGTTCTTATCAATTCACATCAAATTGAAATAAAATCTAGTCAAATTCAAATCAAATAAAATCAAATCCAATTCAACTTAAATTCAAATAAAATTTAAATGAAATCAAATCCATTAAAATTTAAATTCAAATTAAATTGAATCATATTGAAATTAAATTGGAATTCATTTCAAATCAAATCCCAATCAAATTAAATCAAATTCAAATAAAATTTGAATTATTATATTATTCAATCAAATTCAAATCAATTCCAAATCAATTGTAACCTAACCAAATGTAACCAAAAAAAAATAATCAAACCTAATCAAACCTCGTCTTACTACTTAACCAAAAAAAGCGAACCAAAGCAACGTAACGTTATGATTGATTGGTTATTGTTTCACAGGCAATTTTAAATATCAAATATTTGTTGTCAAATATATTTGTATGCACAATAATTCTTCAGCAGCAGTCAAACTATGTTCACAATATGTTCTCACAATACAAATTATTTGAAAAGCGGCAAATATTTAACAAGAGGTAAATATTTAACAAGAGGTAAATATTTACAAGGGGAAATATTTGACAGCTACTAAATATTTGACAAGCAAACAAATATTTTTGATTATCGAAAGTCTGTAGTTTGTCTATTTGCTCGCTGGCATCATTTGGTGCTAATAGCGCAAAAAACAAAGTAAATTTGATCATTATTCGGCAAAAAAGCTTTAGAAACAATGATCAAAGTTGACACTTTGAGTCAAATTTTCAGACCATCAAACTTTTAACATTCCAAAATATTTCCCTATCAATAAAACTTGAAGTTTATAGAACTCAAAAGCAAATCTAAGCATTGTAATGCAATATACAACTTTTTTCTCTCTGAAGCTCACAAACATTCAAAAGCCTCAAATACTCGTCTAAGCCGCGCCTTTTTGCAGCTTCAAGACCCCACATCAACGTTAGCTGATATACAGAAATACTAATAAAATTAAAAAAATTACATTAGAACAAAATCAACTCCAACATTTTCACAATTTGTGGCAATTTAATTGCCCACTTTATGAGTTCGGCACGGCCGCATTAACCTTGGCACAATCGATTGCCCCAAAGGGACGCAATCAACAAACTGCACAAAATCAATTTACACCATTTAGTAGTTTAGTAATCGGTCATTTCATTTAATGCATTTTTATGAAATTTATGCACAGCGCCGGCGCTGATCGGCCACCAAGTGAACTAACCTCAAACTGCCAAGTTGAGAGCATTTTTGCATTCATTGCAATTGCTGCCAAGTACAAACATGCAATGCATCTACAAACATACAAACTCAATATTAAATATGTAATTCGGTGTGCCACCATTTGAAATGGGCGTTTTGATCGGTGCGCGTTGCATTGGAATTTGTGCCATTATTTCATTTTTATTGGAAATTTATTTTTAGCGCCTTTGCGTTGTTGTTTTAAATATTTGCATTCCGGGAGAATCCACTGTGCGGTGTTCGGTGCGAAAGCGATGCGTGGTTTGGTTTGTGGGTGATAAGTATTTCTGGTGCGACTGAGTGGCGCTTAGAATGTGGCGAGGATGTACTGAAAATTGAGCAAATCAATTGGGCGAATGTTTGCATTGCAGTTGAATCTGTCTGATTGTTGATTGTAGAAATGTTGGCATATTAAGAATTTAGACTGATTGAAATAAGGAATGCAAGGCTTTAAAGAAAAAGAAGAAGAAGACAAAGGGAAAGGGAAAGAAGTACGAATAAAGAAGGAAATAGGAAGAACATGTGAGGGTAAAATGAAGAGGAAGAACGGTAAGGAAAAGGACAGATATTCAAGAAGAACAAAAAGATGACAAAGAAAAAGAGGAAGAATGAGACAAAAATAAAGAAAAGGGAAAGAGTACGATGAATATGGACGAAAAAAGTAGAACCGAAGAAGACGAAGAACAAAAACAAAAAGTAATGAAAAATAATAAACAAAAAAGGAAGAAAAGGAAGAAACGGAAAGAAACAAAAGGAAACAAAAAGAAAGAATAACAAGAGTGTGAAATAAGAAGAAAAGGAAAGATTCAAGAAATGAAGAAACGATGAGTAAGAAATCCAGAACAACAAAAGAGGAACAAGAATAAAAGAAATAAAATGGTTAAATTAAGAAAAAGAAGGAGAAGAAGAGGGAAAAAGTTAAGAAAATGGGAGATGGCAAATGAAAAGGAAGAATAAAAAGGGAAAGAAGTAAGGAGGAAAAAGTAAAAAAGGAGAAAGAAGAATAGAAATAATACTACGAGGGAGAATTAAAGAAAATTTGGAATAAAAATAAAAGAGGAAAAAAGAAGAGTTGAAAAAGACTGGACGAAGAAAGGAAGGGGAAGAAGAGTTAGAAGGATAAAAGAAAAAGGTAAACAAGAGTAACAAGAGAAAGATTAAAAGGAAGTAAGCGAAAAGAAAACGAAGAGGAAGAAAAAGAAGAGGAAGAAAAAGAAGAAGAAATAAGAAGAAATAAGAATAAGAATAAGAATAAGTTGAGTTGGAAAAGAAAGAGAAGAAGAAGAATAAATAGAGGAACAACTCAAGAGACAAGAACGAAGAGGAGAAAGAAGCGAAGAACAACAACATAGGAAGAAGTAGGGTAAATTAAGAACGAAACAAGAAGTAATAGAAGAAGAAAAAATTTGAAAAAGTTGAGGAACGAGAAGAAAAAGAAGAAGATTAAGAATAATAGAAGAGAAATGAATAATGACAAGAATAAGAAGAGTGGGAGGAGAATAGACAAAAAGAAATGGAAATGCTCAAGAGATGAAACAGATGTGAGAGAAGGGTAGAGGAAGAAGAAAAGATCAAGTAGAAGGAAAGGGGGAAAAATGAGAATAAGGCCCCCTCTCTTAGTCGCAATGAAAAATATGGCAAAAGCGAGAAAAATGGAGAAAACACTAGAAGAAGATAAAAGAAGAGGAAGAAACTGAAGGAAGAAAAACAGAGATGAATAAACATAAAAATAGGGAAGGGAGAGAGGGGAAGGGAAAAGAAGAAAAAGAGAAATACGAAGAGAAAGAGAAGAAATGAAAAGAAGCGAGGTCAAAGAAAAAGAGGAGGAAATGTTAGTAGCGGAAAAGAAGAGGAAAATGAATGTATATGGCCAAACTGTGGCTTAAACATCACATTTTCTGCATTACAAAATTAAAGAAGATGGAGTGGAGGAAGAAGAGGAATAAGAAAAGGCGACGAAATAAAAACAAGAAGTGACAAAGAAGAGGGAAGGAATGCTTTTGGTGCACCATCACGTTTTCAGCAGTTAAAAGATAAAGGAAAGAAATAAGGCAAAGAAAAATAAGACGATTAAAGCAAAAAGAGGAAGAAAAAAAGACAAGGAAGAAAATAAGGCGAAAAGAAGAGAAAACCGATGCATAACGAATACAATAAGGAATGCAGAAGAAGAAGAAGGAATGCAGAAAAAGAGGAATACGAAAAAAGGTGATGAACTAAAAAGAAGAGAAAAACGAATGCATAATGAATACAATGTGGCTTAAATATCACATTTTCTGCAATAAAAAGCAAAGAAGAGTGAATGGAGGAAGAACAGGAATAAGAAAAGGTGACGAAATAAGTAGAAGAAGGGATTAGGAAAAGCAAAATGAATACATTTGGCTATACTGATTGTCACTCATCAAGTTTATTGCAGTTAAAAGTGAAGGAAGGACAAAAGAGGGCGATGAGAAAGAAGAAAATTGTACTAAAAAGAAGAAGAAACGACGAGGAAGAAAAACAAGGGTTATAGAAAAAAAAAACGAATGCAATGTGGCTTAAATATTACATTTTCTGCAGTTCACATTTGTTTCATTGTATTACGAATGAAAGAGATAACCGCAACAGATTAAAGTCCATTAGAATTACAAATTTTAGTTAATCGAATTTTTTAATAGAAAAAATTATAATAATTCTGACTTTTGAGTAACATAAAAAATAAAAACAACAAAAATAATTAATATGTTAATGAATTTTTAAATAGAATATATAAAATAATCGAAAATATAAAATATTTTTCACACACTTCAATTAACCAAATATTCACAAATATTTCGCACCTCCATTTATTTCTTTTTGTAGCCTGAAATATTTGTTTTTAATATTTACAAATAATCAAATGACTCAGTAAATCAATTACTTTAATTGAAATTCACACGAATTCCTCAATGACATTTTGCAAATTTTCCTCTGTGAGTGAAAAACTTCCAATTCAAAAACATTTTCACAACGTTTACAATTTCCACCGAATTCATTGAATTGGCGAGAAATCAATTGAGAATTTTATACAATCATACATACATATATGAATTGGAATGACTCATTGTATTGAAACATATTTGTATTATTAATAAAAGCCGTTAAATTGTTATTGTCGAACCCGTTTTCGTGCAACAATGAATGCAAAATTTTATGGCAACGTGAAGTTGATTCGACAATGAGAGTAAAATCAAATAAACAAATAACAACAATAAGTGTGGTAACAAAAATAAGAACAAACAAAACAATAAACTTAATCTGTGGTAATAACAACAAGAAAAACAACAACAATAATCTATGGTGCTAACAATGAATTATAATTTTTATTAATCCTCAAAATTGGCGCCAATTAGTCAGCACAGCCGCACAGTCGCACGTCAGACAGTGCGTCAGTGCCAACACCTTTTCGAGTGGTTGGCCAAGTCGACGCAACGCAGAAAATTGCTGATTGAGAATTTGGTAAACAAATCAAAAACGCACAAGCGAAACCCATCGTATTTGGCTAATTGACTCATTTGACCAAAAGTCAGTGTTTGTGAAATGTTTGAAAATATTAAAAACAAATTTTTTAGACCACAGAAATCAAATAAAATAATAATAAATGCAAAATACTTTTGATGATTTGGTCGGGGACACATGTGGCGAACGCTACAGCGATTAGTGGGTGTGGTGAGTTTAAAGAGTTTTGAGGGCAAAAAATAAATAGAAGAATAGAAGAAGAAAATAAATAGAGAAACGAATAAAGAAATGACAAAATTATATTAAAAAGATTTAGAAAGTCTATGAACCTTGAAGAAATTAATAAGTCTTTGAAGAAAAAGTTTGAAAGGTTTCGCTTCAGTCTTGAAAAAGAAATCAAAGTGGTTCAAAGAAATTTTTAAAATTTTGTAGGGTAGCCGAATGCGAGCATTTGCTCCCAACTGGTTTGCCATTACGTGGTTTTTGTCTGAGGTCAGTGTACCTTCTGGCTACTGTAGCCACCACTGTGGTTTGTAGGTGTAGCCACACGTAGTCCACCACACGTAGTCGCACGTCGACTGCCTGGGCGGCTACTGTAGTCGCCAGCCGATGATTTATTAAATTTAAAACAATCGATGTCGTCAACAAATTCATTTGCTGTTCGTTCATTTTAATTTGCGTAATTAATTTTGACTACGCACACACACACATACACACATATTGAATTTCTTTCCTCTTATTATGCATTAGTTTTTAACAATTTTTTTTCTTCTCCACTTTGGACTTTGGACAGATTGTTATACAGTTGAAATATTATTGGTTTTGTATTGCAATCTAACGTCATTATGGCCAAAGCCATATGTCTTCAAGACAATTTGGCAATGGGATTTGTTCACTGACGACAATTGCTGTCACACGTCAGCAATGAATGGCAACATGTATGTTATACATACAACAAACGTATAAAGGGATACACAAATTTTTTTTTCAGCTAGAAAAATAAATCATATTCTTCTATTTATATGTTTTGTGCGTTTCCGCAAGTTTGCAACGCTTATGTCATGCGGCTTGGCGTGTTGACTATTCGTAAGTCGCATTAAGCGTGGTTTGAGTTTGGCAACTGTTGAGGACCGACGACGAACGTGTCGGCTGGCTGGTCGGACGTGTTGGCGCGCTTTGGTGATCTCTGAATCATTTTGGCGACGATGTTGTCTTTTGCTATGGTCGTTTGGTAAAAAGTTGGCTGTGCCACTGTTCTAATAAATAATAGTTTTGTGACAGTTGGATAGTGCTGGCAAAAAGGGGTCAGCCAGACGTTTGTGGTGCGTAGGCGATTTCTTCAAATGTGAATTCTGCTGTCTGAGCTTATTCTGGGTTCTTATTTATTGGCTTAACGTATAAAAATTGATATATGTGCGATTTCTTTGGCTTTAGGAAAGATTTATTTGCATTTTTCAGTGATTATAGGTTTGCGATATGATTGCCAGCGCTTCATAGAAAAGAGGTTCTGCAGAAATGCGGTCAGATTTAGGTTTCTTATGGCAAATTCGTCTACTTCAGACAACACCGCACGCAAGTGGCTTCAGCGCCAAAAAAGTATATATTTTTATTGAATTTTTTTGTTGTTGTATAAAGCTATTTGATAAGCAACGCAGTTGCTGACTCAAGCACCCAGGCATTTCAATAGTCAACTAATAGTCAGATTATGCTAATTAGCGCCTAATGACAATCGAAACATTGCTCATCGCAGCCAATTAACATTTTCGAATACTGCGCCAGCACCAGCGGCGACAGCACCTTTGCGTATGTGTTGTTGTTGTTGTTTAAATGTTGACGCCACAAGCAAAACATGAACGCCCAGCAATTATTGCAGCTTTTGGCTGCAGCCGCCTAACGGTAGCAGCGCAAAATTTGCATAGTGACTGCGCGCCTGCGCGTTGGTTATCAGTTTGAGTGACAACATTGATTGGCTCAATGGGCAATCGAGGTAATTAAGATTTTTGCATAAAATTGTCATAAAAGCATAACGTGAAAATATTAAAAAAACATAAATTTATTGGAACTCATATGATGTAAGCATACAGTGACGCGCTCAAAGGGGGTTTTGGAGTTTCAAAACCCTCTAAAAATAGTTTGTTGCAAAAATTTGAATGACTAGTTTGGTTTCGTATGGTCTCAAAAATTGTGTATGAAACCCCCTAAAATCAAAATCCTCTGTGCGTCACTGCGCGCTCCAAAAAAGATAACAAAAAATACAAAAATAAAGTGAAAAATTTACAACTAATATAAAGTGGAAAAAATTATGAAAATTGAGAGAAGTTCAAAGTGACTTGGCCGACTTTGTAATTTGCCATAAAAACATAACGTGAAAATATTAAAAAAACATTGGAATTTATTGGAACTCATATGATGTAAGCATGCAGTGGTGCGCTCAAGGGGGGTTTTGGAGTTTCAAAACCCTCTAAAAATAGTTTGTTGCAAAATGTGTGAATGACAACTTTGGTTTCAAATGGTCTCAAAAATTGTGCATGAACCCCCTCAAATCAAAACCCTCTGTGCGTCACTGTGCACTCCAAAAAAGATAACAAAAAATACAAAAATAAAGTGAAAAATTTACAACTAATATAAAGTGGAAAAAACTATGAAAATTTGCCGACTTTGTAATTTTCTGTAAGACCGGTAGCGCCAAATCCGAGTATCGAAAACCCGCAATCATGGACATGAGGTCATTGAACTGGCAAAGCCTTTTAGCTATTTTTTGTTGTTGTTTGTTGTAGTCATGTTTTCCTTTAGTTGTTTATTTGGCTGATTGAGCGCTGCTATTGTGTTGAATGACTGAACTGACAAAGGCACTGTTTATGTTTATGAAGTTTTGCAACTTCAAATTACTAAAACAATAAATATTGTGATTACACACTACGTGTGTGTTGAGTTGAGTTGTTGAGTTAATTTGCTTTGAATTCGATTGGAATATTCATTTCAAGTTGTTATATTGTAGAGTAAATATTTAAACGACTACACATTGTGTTTGTAATTTAAGTGACTTGAGTAATGAGCAATGAATTCAATGAGTTTATTTCATAAAGCGGGTTTGGTTTTTTTTGTAAAAAAAAATTTTGAAAAAATTATTCTAATGACATATTCAAGGTGGCTACGAAGGTGTGAAGATGAACTAAATAAATCTAAATTAATTTTTTTGTATAATCAAATATGTAAGTAGCAAAAAAAATTTAATTTAATTTTTCCAATTTTATTTTCTAACCTAACAGTTTAAAGTTTGTTTTTATTATAATTTCTGCTAGTTTTTTATTGTATTTTCTTTTCGGTCAAACTTTTCTTTCACATTTGACTTCAAGCTATTTGTTCAATTCTTAACTGCAACAACAATATCTACCTACAAATCTGATGGGAGTGTGCACTCTCCATGCTGCGCCATTCATCACTCAACGAATTTTCGGTACACGCCCACGTTGGCTACTTCCGCGCCGCTGCAGTGGCCATCGCCGCATTTGAACAGTGAACAGTTGAATTGTAATTGCAACTCAGCGTAGCGCATTTCACTGCCAACAACATTGTTCGCATCCCGCCGGCCACCTGCTGCCGGAATTCTATGATGAACGATGATAACTAAATGCAGTCAGCTGCAATTTGTGCCGCATGCGGCTAACCAAAAAAAATATTGCCAACCTCCTCCCTCCTCAGCGTAGCGCAGCACAGCAAGTCGTGCAGTGCACACAAATCACATCCCACAATTACCCTACATTCTGTAGTTACACACATTTCGTGGCTGTGTGTTTTGTGTTCTGTGTCGTTGGTCGTTTGTCGTGTTGTCGCGGCCACTTTCTGTGCCCGCTTTTTCCATTTTCACAACTTATTTCTTTGCTACTATTGTCTTTGTTGTTGTTGTTGTTTATGATTTGCATGCAAATGTGAAAAAGATGGCAATAACACAAATCGTGTTATCATGCAAATTTTCATCTCTTCGCATTACAAATTTGTTAGCTTTTGGCAACGTTTTGCGTTTCTTTTCTCTTTCGGCAAAGCAAAAAATCTTTTCGGTTTCTCTACAGTAAAACGGTAATCATTTGATTTGTGGTTGTTGTTGTTGTCTACAATATTTTGGCTGCCCTAACCTAGAAAACGAAATTGATCTTTGTGAAATTCTGGTCATGCTGAACGACAGTTTTCCCACACGTTCGGAGAGTAGTAGAAGCGGACAATTCGGTGGAAGTGGTGGCAGTATTCAAGAGAAGCCACCAGGTACGAGTAGAGCGTGTACAATGGATGAAAGCGTCTTTTAAGCGCACAAATATTTGCAGTTCATACATTTTTTCTGTGATCTTGGAGGAGAATTGTTTTCCATTTCTGTGGTGAAAAGCACGATGAGTGACTTTTTTGCATTGATCGAGTTGTCATGATGCTTGGTTCACTTCTTTACCTCTTTTTGAAACTTTAACCCTTCGCTGCATAGAATTGCATATATGCAATGTTAACTTTTCATAGATTTGGAAACTATTCTGTTTACTATTTTACAGTCATTCATTCTTTAGTTGTGTTTTTAATGTTAAAGCATTTGATTACTAACTGAATTTTCTGAATAATATTGAAAGTATTTTCAAAAGAATCGAAAAAACAATAAGTATTTCGATTTGGTGAAAGAATTTTGGTTATTGATGGCGATGGTGATATGATGGTGGCCGTCGCTCAGCTGTTTAATGCGTTAAATTACGATACGTTCACGCCTGACCTCTGTTCAACTCCCCGTAGTAGCCAACACTAAAACATAGATAAAACCGACTTTCATTTTGGCGGTAGTGTTCTCACCAGGATACGGAAATTGTTCGCAAAACTTCTTTCATAGATACAGAAATTCGACAAAACTTCATTTTTACCATCAGAACTTCACAAGCAATAAGAATTATATGACAAAAATGTTTTTTCTTCACGGAAATTACATCATGCAAAGAAGGATTAAATGTGCAGGGTTAAAGCAATCACTTATTTTTTCCACTTTCCACTTCCAAAGCCACTTATTGCTTTAATAATCTGTATTACGTATTGTAGAAGTGCAATCGGGTTGCAATAGATGCCGTTAGAAAGATCTCATATTAAGAAAACTTCTCAGACAGTTTTGTGATTGTTTAACTCAGTTTTGTTTGAGCGCGCATCAACTATGGACACCAGCAAAGTGAAAATATGTCATAATGGAAATTTCTCAGTGACGCACACAGGGGTGTTTTGGGGGTTCAAACTTCTCCTAAAACACAAAAAATGCTGATACAAAATATTAAAAAGTCAAAATCAAATATTAAAAAACAAACAAAAAATTAAGAACTAAAAATTAAAACTAAAAATTAAACTCTTAAACCTAAAATAATTAAAATATTATACAGTAAAGAGTAAAAATTAAAAACTAAGAATTTAAAAAAAGTTAGAAACTAAAAAATAACAAATTTATAAATTAAAATCATTAAAAAACTTTAAAATTTTCAAATGAAATATTAAAAATTAAAAGTGAAAAGCTTAAAATTAATTAAAAAACTTTAAAAATTTCAAATGAAATATTAAAATCTAAAAGTCAAAAGTTACAAACTAAAAATAAAAAAATTAAAAATGAAATAAATAAATAAATAAATAAAATAAATAAAAATAAAATAAATAAATAAACTTAAAATTTTTGGAATTTGAAATTAATTGAAAATTAAAATGAAAACTTTCAAATTAAAAAGTCAAAATCAAAAATAAAAAAAACAAAAATTAAGAACTAAAAATTAAACTCACAAATCTAAAATAATCAAAATTATTATTATACAGTAAAAAGTAAAAATTAAAAGTAAGAATTAGAAACAATTAGAAATTAAATATATAAATTAAATTAATTAAAAAACATCAAACATTTCAAATGAAAAGTTAGTAACTTTTAAAAATTGACTAACTTAACTTAAAATTAAAAAGGAAAAAATAAATTAATTAAAAATTTTAATGAAAACTTTCAAATTAAAAAGTCAAAATCAAAAATTAAAAAAGTCCAAAAATTAAACAACAACAATTAAAAATTCCATAAAAATAAGTTATATAAACTAAAAATAAAAAATTATAAATTTTAGTGGAAAACTTAAAACGAAAACAAAAAAAATTAATCATGAGTTATAAATGGAAAGTAAGATATTGCAAAATTTAATTTAAACACTAAATATAAAAAAACTGTCAAAATAAAAATTAGATTTAAGTGTTTTGAAATTTATTAACATAATTTGAAATTCTATAAAATTTAACTAAAAATGTATAATATATTATTTAACTAGTTTTCCAAACCAAACAAGAAAATTGCAAAAAGCGACAAAAATAACCACTTGCAAAAAAGTTGTTTTCAAATATAGTTTGAAGATGTTTCCAATGACTATTTTTGACGCATATTGCTTGCCTCATTTAAGCCCACACACAAATCTGTAACAAGTTTCATAAATTGCAATTTAACCACTGACACATTAGCATTCACCGCACATTGAAATACACTGTCGCATGTTTGAGGTCACTTTCAAACACATACGACACTATATTATTTGGCCAGCCAGTGTTCAACTCAGTGTTTGTTGTGCGCATTTTCCAGTTCAAGTGGAACCACCTTCTGCCACCTGCGCACATTTGCCATATTTCTTCTGCCATAGTTTTATGTTGATTTTTATTTTTACTTTTGTATTTTTGCAAGTTTTGTTTTGTGTCCGCTGCCTCGTAGCGTACAACAAAACATGCTTTCGTACATAAAGATTATTGCATCACTGACCCTGAACTTGAGACAACCGACAAACTCAATGTGACTTTTCGTTTTGTTAATTTTTTCATTAGCGTTTGTTTTTGCTGTTTTAGCATTTGGCTACACAACGTCAAACATTGACGATGGAAACTGCCAATTGTGCTCGATTGAATTTTTATGCACATTTGATTGCTGACGATTTGTTGTGCTTGTCAAGTGTCGAGATTTTCAATAGTCTGCAGAAAGAGCCCATCGAAACTCATAACAAGGCCAAACTATTAAATTCGAATTTAAATGAATTTCTCTGCAGAGTCGTGTATGGCGTTGTTGTTGTTTGTTGTTTGCCATATTTCCGCACTGACACCGCGCCAAAGTGTCCTAATGTCAATTAATAATTCATCAATTGTGTAATGTTTATTTGATTCTATTTGCTCACAGATGTTGTGAGCCAATTTGACATAAAACCATAAACAAACTTGACTTTCAATTGTTTTGTGTTTCTAGTTTTATTGATTGACTGAACGGTTCCTCAATCGAATGCAATTTCTTGCTTTCATAATTTTTAAATTTTACAGCTTCGCAGTGAAAATGTTTCATTGTCAAGTTAGCAATTCACTTGTGTAATCGCATTGGATACGGCGATCAGCTGGTGGAAAAGTTGTAGAGCTGACTACGGTTTGAGAAATGTGTACTGTACGTACGTGTTTGAATTCTACACTTTTTCATTTTTACTTATTGTAGGAGACCTAGAAAGCCATACAAATATTTTCTTATTTGAATATCTATCAAAGTTTCACAGCATCTGGTTTTATTATCAGATCAGTCATACATAAGTATTCAAAATTTGAGCGTTAAATTCTACAAAGATTGTTAAAAATTCTTCGGAGATATCCAGAGAGGATGAACTTAAAATTGTACAATTTTCTTCTTATACAAAACCATGACTTAAACTGATTGTATATATCATTTGTTGGGATCCAAAAATTCTTAAAACTGACACCTAAAGAGATATAGGTTTTGTTATCACTAATAAGTTCTGCCTATCTGGGGTTTCAGTCCCACAGTTGTCTCACAGTGTGGCATATGGAGAAACAAGGTGGCTTCTAAGCTGGTTAAATTAAAATATTCATGTCTCTTTAGTTCCCCAGGATATGAAAGAAGTCATCATCTGGATAGACTTTGAGTTTACCAACGAGTGCAGGACCGTTGCACAGAAAGAGTTGCACAGTTTCCTGCTCGTTCCTTCAGTTTTTGCAAAATCAATTAGGACCATTTTCTTCTTCTTCTCATAACCATTAGAGTTCCGAGTGTGAACAAATTAAAGGAACCTACAGCCGATAGTCCGAATGGTAAGACAGGAGCATTCCCAGTCTTCTAGCATGTCTATTATTATTATTATATTTTATTAAATTTATTTAAGGCTTCTCTGGTTTCACCCTCTAGGTTGAGGCTTTTTAAATATTAGTTTTATCACTCTCTGGGTTTTAAGTTTAAGATCTTCTCTGGGTCTGAATTCGGCCGCCTCTAACTGGGAAATCTTTGTTTTACTGAGTGCAGGGCATAGAACACAGAGTACCACAAGTTTCTGGTTTTTGGTTACTTTTCTTGCAGGCAACTGATGAGGAAATTCCCATTTTATTGAGATGATACCCATGTGAACAGTGATCAGTCAGGCACTCAGTAAGGATGCAAAGATTCCCCTTCTGTAGCATAAGAAGAGTGGGTATACTAGTAAGACAATGTCCTTTAATAACCCCAACAACAGACCCCTTTTGGTGTCTATTTAAGGAAATAAGTTTCCTTTGGTGCTTAAAGTGAAGTTTTAATGAAACTTGAAGCACTATGTGTCAAATGCTACTCTCATACCATCTTGTATTTATTTTGTGTTTCGTATGCAATTGATCAAGGAAATATCAATGTATGCAATATGCTGATTGATCAGTTCAGTCGAGTTCCGCTGAGATTGGGATGTCCCAGCGGTTCCTAGTACCCAACACAGGTAATCGGAGCTATTGGCGATCTCTTTGAAAGATCTACACTTACTTAGAACAGACTGAGATGTAAAGGAGACATGGAGTCTGAATCTAAGACCTTAAGAACGGTTTTACTATCGGACAGAGTTGAAGTAATCAGTTGAAAGCTTCAACCGCTGACCATTGCTTGGAAGATGATATATTTCAGTGATCTGGCAGTCGTAAAAATAGGACCCGGTTTAGTTCTTTGGAAGATAGATAGCAGGTAGGTTGTAGTGGCTTCCTCTGTATGAGACACACTTAGGTCTCTATGTGGGCCCACAAATTCCACCCGTTTGAAATGTGTATGTAACACTGGTTTTTTTTTTAATACACATTTCAAATGGATTGAAGAAGGGGACAGGGGACCTACAGTTTTACGCCGAATTCGAACTGCGGTTAGCAGTTTTTTTCACACTTGGTAGTTGTGCCATTACCTGCCAAGAGCCTACTTGTGCAATTCTTCTAATTCTCATCTGCTTCATGAGGATAGCGTTAAAAGTAGACGAGTGTTTTACCAGCCCGAGCTGGGAATCGAAACTAGGGTATCTGGTACAGTGGCGGGTTCAGGGGGTGTTTTGGGGGTTGAAACCCCCCCGAAATATTTGGATCGCCTATAAAACTATATACAAATTAAAAAGCATTTTACAAATATTAAAGAATTACTTATTGAAACCCCCCCCGAAATATTTTTCTGAATCCGCC
This sequence comes from Melieria omissa, assembly GCA_963971225.1. Classification (NCBI taxonomy): domain Eukaryota; kingdom Metazoa; phylum Arthropoda; class Insecta; order Diptera; family Ulidiidae; genus Melieria; species Melieria omissa. The sequence goes on along the minus strand of OZ020269.1, from coordinate 24,987,644 downwards.
CCTGATCTGGTATTAGAGGATACGCTACTTTAATTGAAGTAACATAATTGTTTATGTTGTTTTATAAAATATTTGTTTTATTACATATTGTTTTATCAAAGCCCAGTAGGTTTTGAACGCCACTCTGACCTTAACCTTTTGTTGATCGCGTCAAATCCTGATGGGAAAAGCAAAAAACATGTGTCAAATTATTTCTCGTTTGAAGTACTTCCATCGTAATTAAAGTCAATAGGCCCATTAAATTATGTTTCCCCATACAAACTCTTAACCCATTGTAGACCGCGTCAAAATTTTTTTAATTTAATTTTTTTTAAATAATAATTTTTTATGTTTTTTAAATAAAAGCAATTTTGTACACAGCTTGGAGGCGATTGGACCATTAATTCATATTTCGAAAGTAAAAGTATTAACCCATTTTTGACCACGTCAGATATTGATGTTCAAAAAAATTAAACATTAAAATAATATTTTTAGTAGATTCACAGAGTTAAAGATCTATTGGGCCATTAATTCATATTTCCAAAAAAAAGTATTAACCCACTGTTGGCCTCTTCAGATTTTGATTTAAAAAAAACTAAAAACACTTGTCAAATTCTTTTTAATTTCAAGCGATTTCACCAGATTTCAATAGTCAATAGGCCCATCGGTTCATATTCTTTTCAGAGCCTTCCCTTATACGAAGCTTAACGTTGTTGACGTAGTTAAATTTTGATTTTCTAAAAACTAAAAAAATATGTGTTGAATTAGTTTTGATTTAGAGTATTTTCACCAAGTTTGAAACCAATAGGTCCATTATATGACGTTACATTACCTTAGCAACACCTTAACCTATGTTTGGCCCCTTAACTCTTCAATTCCCAGTGTCACCTGTAGGTGACAGATGTTTAATATATTTTTCCTACCACATAGGTTTTTATTTTTAAATTCTAACACTTGTATAGCAAAGTCAATTAGTAGTACTTGTTTATTTAATTTTCCTAGCAACACTAGCGAAACGTCATTTGTCAAATTTATTCATTTGTTTCACGCGTAATTAAAGGGGAGTTTGTGTGGTTTCTTTCAATATAAAAATGAGGGTAGTTTAAAAATTTTGTATGTATTTTTTTGTCTTATCCAAACGTATCTAAGCTATTTTATTTAAAAAGAAAATTTTCTTTTTCACTATTTTGGACATGGGAATGGAAGGGTTAAGACCCTGAATATCAAAATATCTTAGCAGAAATTCATTTTCTAAAGTGGCCTACAGTTCAAATTTCATGTTTGAAGCTTCAGAGGATTGTTTTGGGCCAGAATGATTGAGTCAAACAGTAACTCAATCAATCAATCAATCAGTTAGGGTAAACAATTACATGTATATAGAATAATTAACTAGTTGTAATTTACTTTATTTTAATTATTTTAAATTAAAGTTTGATTGAGAATTTCTTTTAATTATAATTAAATAATTATTCACAAATATTTACTTTCTCGTTTTCAAATTTTTTTGTAGCAACTACAATCGTTGTAAAACAATTTGAACGGTTGGCTTCGCATTAGTCTTCCGCAAATCGCAAAGGCAACAGTGCAGTCAACACGTGTGCTGCCATCACCAACGTTGCGCTGATTTGCGGTTAATACAATAATAACAACAAAAAACAAGTAAACCACAGCAATGTAAAGTTATCGATTACGAGTTATAAATAACAATTAGGTTTTAAAATTTTCTGATCGAAAGAAAATAGTTGCAAATAATAAAAAGCAAAGCGTTTGATACTTGTAAAAATTTAAATATAATTAACTACAAAAACAAGAAAGGTATAAGAAATAATTTTAAAACCTATTTTTATAGATTTTTACTACAACGCGCAAAAATACAAAAATGTAAAAACCATATATTTTAAGTGGTCTAAGTGCATACAAAATCGCACAGCTTAGGCACTTACAAACTGGCCATAAATATTTGACATGCAACAAGTGCTGTTTTCCTAATTTGAATTTTTTTGTTTGTTTGTTTAATTAACGCCAAGGCACAGACACATACACATGCAAATAGCTGAGTGAAATAGAGTGTTTGTTAATTAGTGTGGGTTGGTCTAGTTGCAACTGGCTGGATTGCGTTCAGACCGGCCGTCAGCCACCAGACACCACTTCCACCTACCTGTCAAAAGTGTGTTTGGGCTTCGTGTTGTCACGTTGCAGATGTAGGTTTTTTCTGCACTTATTTTTAGGTTTACGAAATTGTTAAAAAATATTTATATATATTTTTTAATAAAACACAACTTTTATTTATTTCAATCAATTAAAGATTTGGCTATTCCAAGCACTGCACTTGAGTTCCATAAAATGTCTCAAAATATTTTTCATAAAAAAACAAATTACTAACTTTTTGTTCCAATACAAAGTTAACAATAGAAATTATATTTTTTTCTATTTTTATTCTGTCTCTTCACTTTTTGTTCTATTTGGTTTTCTTAAAATTTTTCTCAATTGAGTTGTGTGTTTGTTGCAGGAAAATCACTTCCTCCGCTTGCTGCTAAGCCACAAATTCAACTGATTTGCGGCTTAGCTCAACTGCTGATCAAACAGAAAATCAACATGAACGCAAACGCAAACGTAGAAGCAAATGTGAATATGAATGTGTGAACGTGAGCTGCGGTTGCGGCTGGACAGGGCTGGACGGTTGCCGGTTGCTGGTTGCTGTTGGTGGCGGCTGCTGCTGCCTTGGCGCTGGCTGGCGGTTTTTGCGGCCGCATAAATCGTAAACAAAGTCAGTGTGTTAGTTGGCGGCGCTGTCGCCAAAATCATAGTCTCAGAAAATGAATGTCGTATGTGCCACCGAGTGCAGTGGCACATGCGACATTCAATTTCGCAGTCAGCGCATTGTTGCTGACTGTTGAAGTTTATGGAGCAGCGACAACGGCAACGCATTGCGGTGGCGATGTTGTCATGCTGGCGCTTGCTGCTGTTGTTCGCGTTGCGGCCATTCGAGGTAGCAACAATTTTTTAGACGCTTACAGCTGCACTTTTCGTCAGTTGCTCGCTGCTGTTGAGATTTGCTGCATTTATGTGTTTAATTTTTTGTCAGTTTCTATTTATGGATTTTCGTTAAAAAAAATTTGTATTTTCAGTTTAAGATTTTTTGGTGTTATTGCTATTGGTCCTTTAGCAAGAGAGGTTCTTCATCATAAAAGTATTATTTCCAATTGAATATTATAAATTACGCCCACAGTGAAATGTGCTGACTTTTAAGCTATTTTCGTAATAATTTTCTTATATTCCTTCATCATCATCAGTGGCACCACAACCTTTTAAAACTCTCAGCCTGCATCAAAGTTTGCCTCAATACGTTCTTGTTTAGCGCTTGTGTTCTCCAATTCTCTGCATTCAGCATGTCGCTATATGCTTTTATAACTTTCAACCATCAAAGACCATGTTGTCTGTCCTATCTACAGACTCAGATAACATTATCTAATAACATATTTCGCGTTGGGTACTCTATCGCCGCCCGAATCACGTGGTCTGCCCAAAGTAATCTATTCACTTAAATATTGAAAAACCGATCAATATAAGATCGGTTTTTCATATAAAACATAGGCTTCATTTTTAGGAAGACACATTTCTAAAAGAATTTAGGTCCCAAAGCAGATACCTTGAGGATCTTAAATAGGTCCCATCTTGTTTCATATATGAAAAGTTGTATATAAAAATGACAAAAACTAAATCACTTTGTTCGAGACAAATGTGAACAACATAAAACTGTGTATCGAAATTTTTCACTACTTCTTTAAAACTCAAACTTCGAACTAAGAAACTCATTCACTCAACTGTAATTTCCTTTTTTTAAAAACATAATTTAGACAAAATTCTATGGTTGCCTGAAAAAAAATTATCCTAATCGAGATATTTTTCATTCATTTTTAATTTTGCGCAAACGACTTAAGCATCAAATATTGGAAAGAGTAATATGGCGTTCAAACTGACGACTTAAACGAGTTTAATGTGCTTAAACACGTTAAATGAACAAAACCAGTTCGAAAACCTGTTCATTCACATGCAATTGTTGTTGGAAATTAAACGTGTTAAACCATTTAACATGTTTTGAAACGAGTTTAACGCAAGGTTGCATCCGAAAGCTTTCTATGAAAAAGCTTTTTTGTCAACTGAATACAGCGCACACCCTAGACACAAACCAGAAAAAACATCCCTACAGATTCAGCTGTCAATTTATCACAACAAAACCAAACAAACATTGAAAATGTGAAAATGTTGAAATGTATAAAAATTATCGTTTTGCTCGCACTGCTTTCATTCTATTCATCGCCTTTTTGTGGCATCTGAATACAAGGCGTCTAATATTGAATGAAGTTGAGTACGATGCCGTGGTTTATGAAATATGCGCCAATATTTCGCTCGAATTATGCTCCCAGCACATCAGTTTACAAAAATATTTGTTTGTTGTGTGTAAACAAACTGCTGTCAAATTAAACTTCATTGAGCAGTCTGGACGGTTGTGTTCAACAAAAAGCTCTTTTTACTTAAACTAGTTTAAATGAGTCAGTTTGAACGCAATATAATGAGCCGATCGCACAGTGATTCGTTCCATAGACAAAATTCAAAAAATTTATGGTCTCAGAAATTAACGATTTTGATGTCATTCGAAAGAAAAAACTCCAACTAAGAAAACCCCAAATCTATGCAAAAAATCAATTAGCGTCTGTGCAAAAGCGACTCAAAGTTGAAACTTTTTTCTCAAAAAAATTTAAACTCATATTTTCTGTCTTTTAGTCTATTGAGTAAAAAAAATTGTAAAAATAAATGGTTACCAAGAAGTTGCTAAAACTTTCAATATAGAATAAGAAATAATGTGGCCATTTTTGCTTTTAATGTTTTCTCAAAATTTGCCAAGCTGAGGCTTTTACTTTACTTTTAATTCAAAAAATTTGTATAAATGAAAAATATGAAAATTGGCAAAACTTAGAGGAAAATATCGAAAAAGTATGTGAAAGTATGTTCCTGGATTTTTTTCTATTTTAAGAACCATTCTTTCCTTGTCGGATAATGAATTACATTCTCCGATATCTTCCGATCTAAGAAAATAATTCAATTTGAAAAGCGGTCTAAACACGTATTTTTAGACGAAATTTATTATATTTATGCCTAAAAGTATGCAATCAGCACGAAAAATGATAAAATCTTTAAAAATGCAAAACATACATCTATTTTTATCGTTTTTATTGCAAACCCAGAGGGTTATAAGACAATTTCTGTTATTTTTTGGAATAATCAATGTTGACGTTACCGATTAAATGTAAAATCTGAAAAATCTAGCCAACACTCTTGGTGCTATAGCTCTCCAAAAATGACGAAATTTGCATATTTAAGTCGCAGGCATTGCCAAACTACAAAAGTTTAAGAAAAACCAAATAGAGATTTCAATTCAGCAGACCATGTTTAACTAGTATACCAAATTTTATGAGGAACGGACCACTCCATTTAATTTTGTCCCGCGGTTGTATGGAATCACTGTGTCTAATCAGTCTAATTTGTCTATGGGTCTTTTTCTCTAGAGAGTTCTTACCATCACCAACTTAACTCGTTCAACAATTGGAATATTTTATAAATCGAGATATTTTTCATACATTTTGAATTTTGCTTGGAATCAGGAATGAATTGATTCCTATCTAAATCCTATTTCCCTAGAGAGTTCTTACTACCTTAATTTATCCATCATCAGCTAACTCTATGATATATAAACATATATAACATAATATATAAAAAAATTTTCCAATCATTTTAATTTTGCTTGGAATCAGCAATGAGTTGATCTGTCTAAACCTGCTTCTCTAGAGAGTTCATACCACCTTCACTTGTCTATCATCAACTAACTCTATGATAAACCCTACGACAACTGGAATATTTTCACAATTTTATAGTAATTTTTTGTCATATTTTTTCGTGTAGCTTGTTAACACTAGAAAGACCAGTGGTAATTTTAACGGTTTTTCATTTTTAAAAATCTCTATTTTCTTTAGTATTGCTATCAACTTTTGCTTGGGTGTTTTTTATTTTTTTGTCGAGAAAAATTTCATGTTTTTTTTTAATTCATTTTGTGAAAAACTAGCCATATCCAATCCAAATTGTTGAGATATCAGCGCATATGTATAAATGGAAAACTCGCGATCTTTCTAGAGTTAAGGCTTAAGGGTAAAAATGAAAGCCGAAAATGAAGCCAATTTCGATTACTGTATAATTTTATACTATTAGTAATACAGATGTAGTGCAATAAAGTGTAGTTGCAATAATAACACTGCAAATCGAAAATTCCAACATGGGAGGACCTACTGAGCGACTTTTCTATAGGAACACTGAGTTGAGATCCACCAGCCGTTTGGCAGGATTGGCTCTAGTTTAAGAGAAATCCGACTTTGAATTTTGCTTACTTTAGACGAGTTCGTCGCTTAAGTCTTCGAACGTTTAGATGCTAATTGGTGCTAAATCGTCCTGAATATCGCTTTACTGTCTTCGGTAAGTTTATAGATATTTTAACGACCAACAAACTTGCTTAAGACACTAGTCCAAAAAAAATACATTCAAACTGTGTTTTCGACAAAAACCCCACTTTCGTCGAGGCATAAAAACAGTTTAGCGAACCCTCGTGAAAATAATTAATGAGTATGCTTTTATAAAGAGGGTTGGCTCCTGCATCTAACAAACTAAAAATGTTGCCTGAGAAACGCCCATAAAAGGCGTGGCTCGGCGTCAAAGTTCAAAGTGTTTATCAAAAAAACTCAATTAATCTCCAACTGATTTACACGATATGGGTATCAAATGAAAGGTATTTTTCATACCTTTCTTTTGATGTGCAACATTAGATACGTAAGGTGTGCTAATAAAAAGTTTTAAGCGAAAAAAACATTTTTTATAAAATTTTTTTTTAACGGATTTTTTTCTCGAAAAAATCCATTACTAAGGTACAATAAGTTTGCTACCATATTGTAGCCTGTGAAATTCCCTTTACAATGAAATATATATGAAAAATATATACTTTTGCTTGTTCTGAATATATTTTTTAAATTTTTTTCTAACTTGACTCTGGGTGCAAAGCCATTTCATATTCACCTTCGCAATCAATTTAATGTTAAAATGTTACGATTTAAGTGCAATCAGACCAAACCAAATTTTTCTTATCAGGTGTACAACTTTGCTTCCGCCGTTTTCCGATAGGTGGCTGTACCGGCTGAGGTTGGTTGAAATACATAGATGGTAATGCCTTTAAAGTGAGTGTGGACAGTGCCTAACGAATTGTCATCGCCGTTTCAGTGACAGTTGTTCTTGTTTTCGTATTATTCACGCTCGAAAATGTCCGTTTATGTGCCCAATTCTCGCCATTTGCGGGAAGTTTTACTTTTCTGTTACAATTCGAAAAAAATTCAGCTGAAGCGCATCGAATGCTCTCAGAAACTTACGGTGATGCTGCTCTGAGTGGAAGAACGTGTCGGGAGGGGTTTCAACGTTTTAAAAATATCAAGAGCGACATGACAAAGTCATCCTCCAACACGACAATGCTCGGCCTCACGTCGCAAAAGTGGTCAAAAAGTACCTGTTTGTGTTCGAAGAATTGGAAAAATGGATTGCTTCATGGATAGCGTCAAAAGAGGACTCCTTTTTTCGAGCCGGGATCCGAAAATTGCCGGAAAGATGGGAGAAAGTTGTCGCTAGCGACGGACAATACTTTGAATAATACATCTGTAAGCACTTTTTTCGCAATAAAGCTTTTAATTTTGGAAAAAAAACGGCGGAAGCAAAGTTGTACACCTGATATATTTATCTCGTATAATGATTTGCTATATATAATTTTTCCACAGCTTTTCCACCTGAGTGATACTTGAAAAAATATACATATAACGTAATTTGTAAACATAATTTTTATAAGTATTTCAAGTTAGAATTTTGATCAAGATCACCGAATTTTTCTAACCTCGTATAGTGTTTTAGAATTAATACATTTTTTCCACCTGCATGATATTACAAAAAATATATATAACATAATGACGTAATATTTAAAAATTTATAATTAAACACAATATTTATAACAACTTAATTTTTAAATACAATTTTCAATTAATCATAATTTGTATATTTGCCGTCACCAAAATTTGTGGAAGACTTTCTGACATCAATAGTATTTTTATTAATAATACTTTTCACACCAAATTAAAAACAGATTTGTTGATCCATTTCGTTTTTTCTATTTGTTAAAAATATATTCTTGACCCAATTTTTTTATTTATATCCGTTAAAAAGAAAATAAATATGTAAAGTGACTGATAATGTCAACAAATGTTCGAAGTTAGCCCGTTAGGGTTAATGGCGACGTGTGTAAAAACTGAAACCGTAAATATTCCACTAAGATATCAATTGTTGTTGTTCAAATAGATAAAAGTGCACAATGAACATAATTTTGAAATTCTAAATGCTTTTTATGTTAGTTTTATTAATTGCAAAATTGCGGTTAGTGCCGCTTTACGGCGCACGCCCGACTGCATTTCAATTCAACTGCAGCGCTCACTGTGTGTCAGTGAGTACAAACAAACAAAAATGAAAAATAAAAAATATTATTCATATTGTGCTGCAAATTGGAATGAGCTGACAGCAACAACAACAATAAACAAACACGCGACCAGACGACACAAGCGGCCACAGTGGGTGCGTATTGCTTGGATAAATTTTCAGTCACCAAGCAAGCTTGTTGTTGTTATTGTTGTTGCTATGTGTGTGCAATTGTGTGATGCTTTTGTTGTTGTTGATGTGGTTTTTTTAAACGCTTACCATTAGTATATGACAGCAATTTTATGGGCAGCACTAAGTAGCGCTGTGTGTGTATGTATGTGTGTGTGTGTGTGACGTTAGCAATAAAAGTGCAGCGATTGCAATGAAAACGTTTCACGGCGACTGAGACAAGCGATGAATTGGCGTTCAAATGACAATGCATGCACGTAGCATTGACATTGAAATTGAAATCGATTGGTGAGCATTTTATGGGTAGAGGGGAATTGAAAGGGGTAGGAGGGGTAGTGGAAAGAGTAGAGGAAGCGGACCACTGCACACATGCTGTGCACATTGGCTGGGCGCAAGGTGCAGCGGTCGCCGCAGATGCCGGCAGCATGAAATCATCGCCTTGTTGTTGTTGTCGTTGACAATTGGCCGAAAAACGCCAACAAAACTAAACTAAAGCAAACATGCCACAACAATTTTGACTGCTTGCCGAGTGCAGCTAATAAATTTGTCAAACGTAGACGAATTTATTATGTCTCAAGCAAACGCAGTGACTCGCCTCGTCTGCAAGCAAAAAGCTGCGTCAGGGGACAGAAAATAATTTGCAAAAAAATAAAAAAAATTAAAAATAAAAAATTATTTCAATAAAATTAAAATTTATGACTTAATAATATAGCAAAGCAAAAACAACAAATACAACATTGCAGCCAGTAATCAACGCACACAGAACGAGCAGCAAAACAACTAAAATCAACAACAAAGCCATAAAGAAATTTCGCTTGAATGAAAAGGACAATAACAACAACAACACTAACAACATTAACAACAACAACTTCCCGTATGCACTGCAGGGCGTGTCGTAAAATCGAATACTGTCAACAAGTGAGGAAACACAGCTATTTGCTCCTTTCTGTCCTTGACACAAATAAATGCCAAACAAATAAACAACAACAATTCTTATTCATACAAAATACTCGTACATTTAGTATTCAACGTTACACAGTGCAACCGCAAGCAGTTAAATTTTTATGCCATGTCATCAAAATCCCCAATTGACTGCGTTGACTTTGCGCTCATCTCTGCAAATCCAGTTTAAGAATTTATATGCCAACATTTTAATTTCAGTGGTGGCAAGTTTGAGCCCTTTGCTGCATGCTCACTGCAATCTTGCAACCATCTGCCAGACTTGGTGTCACCAGCGTTGTGGGCTTTGTCGTTTGCGACCTTAGGCGGCTTATCACGTTCAGCACAAACTGGAGACTCGAGATATAAATTTAGGTGCAAATATTTGCATTAACGCGCAAATAAGTCTTGAGGCCAATAAAACTGTATGCCAGATACGAGTAGAAGGAGGCCGAGAGATTTGAGGTAAGTTGCGCTGAGATGAGGTCATCATTTCTTTTGGCTTCTTTGCGTTAGATGATGTCCCTGTGATTTACAATGTGCGAACAATTAAGTGTGACTGACAAGGCGGCAAGTTGGGAATGTATGAACAATTCATGCAGACATAGATTTATTGCAATGATTCTAAGCCTCTAAACAATAAATTTTTTTGCTGAAATGTGAAAATGGAACGAATTAAATATAGAAAAAGTCATACAAACATTTAGTCAATCGAAAAACCTTTGGGTCCTTGGCGAGCATGTGTGCCACCAAAGGTTGGCAAAGGTTCAATCTGACACATGGGCCAAGAAACTGGCCCGTTGCTGGATGCAACTTTCCCTAAAATTTGGTCACATTGGACAAACTATCTGGACGATGTTATGAACCTGAGACATCTCCGCAAGGTTTTGTAGAAATTGTTGCTCTAGTTTCTGTAGACTTCTTCTCCTGAGTGCTGGAAGGTAGCAGAGAAGGTATTGAATGCTTTCTTCTCTTGTGCGCATTTTCAGTATCCACAAAAGTTTCTTGAGCTAACACCTAATCTGAAGACCCTCACTGGACATTAGCCCAGTGAGAGCCCTTGTGAGAATGAATATTTCAATCCTTTTAAGGCCAACCAACCAACCTATCATGAAAAAAGATTATACCAGCGCTATGTTCTCAAAGCTTAAACATATAACATGAGGTCACAAATCAAACCATCAGTGGCTAGTTCCAATGTCTGTCTTTAGAATAGAATTGAATAGAATAATTGGCAATGATCTATTGTGTCTCCTACTACTAAAGGTTTGAGAACATCCCAGAGACGCACCGACCTAATGAAACTTGTCCAACTCGTGGAAACTTAGGTGCTTGATGTCCTATTCTATAAGCCAATGGTGGCGCAGGTATCGCCTCCTGCAGCAAGATTTTACATCACAGTGCAGTATGATGTGCTCAGGAGTCTTCTCTACTGATTCACAAAGTCTACCGACACACAAAGTCGCTGACATGTTCTAAAGTTTAGAATCGAAACCAATTGTCTGAAATACTCAGTGTTGCAAGATCAGGAGATTTCCTCCTAGATTTAGGAGATTCTTGGCGTTTTAGGAGAATTTTAAGGAGGAAGAATTGTTTAGGAGAAGGTAGGTAGGTAGGTAGCAGCGACAGCGTGCTCTCAGAGCACACTCAAGTAGCACTATGTGCCGTTTTGTTGTCGCCTCCTCGTCTGAGTCTTCCCTGCGTGGGAGAAAATACTGGGCTCTAAAGCCAACCAGCATCGTCCAAATAGGACTTGATGCATTTTAGTCTAATTTCAGACAGATCAGCTAGAGAGCTAATCAGACTGTTCCCCAAGGAATTTGGTCTTTTAAATGCTAAGGCAGGGCAGCCGCAGAGGAAGTGCTCGAGTGTCTCACTCTCGTTGGTTTCTCTGCAGCTTCTGCAAAAGGGGTTGTGGGGGATTCCCAATCTCGCTGCGTGTAGGCCAATCGGCCAGTGACCCGTGATCACGGCCGTCAGCCTAGAAACATTCCTACGAGAATTTAGCAGCAGGTCGTTGGTTCTGTGGGAGTCGTAGCGTGGCCAGATCTGTCGAGCCACTCTGCAGCTGTCAAGATTGCTCCACCTACTGTCCGCCTTCCTAAGGAAACTTTCCTTTATCTGTTGTAGCCTTGCACTTAAAGGCGGTGCCACCCTTTCGGGCTGTGAGTCCATGGCGGATCCCACCTTGGCCAACTCGTCGGCTGACTCGTTTCCGCTGATACCCGCGTGACCGGGTATCCAGCAGATGGTAAGATCCACCCGGCCACCCACCAACCCTAGCAATTCTTTACAGTCCCTGACCAGTTTAGATTTCACTATGGGCTTGGTGAGTGCCTTGATGGCTGCTTGGCTGTCTGAAAAGATGAAAACATCCCTACTCTGGATTTCTTGCTGTAGGAGAATCCTGCAGGCTTATTGCAAAGACTTCCGCTTGAAAAACACTGCAGAAATCCGGTAGGTGAAAAGCTTTTTCCACAACCAGATCCCTGGAGTAAACACCTGCCCCAACACCACAGTCCACCTTTGAACCGTCTGTGTATAGGGAGGTTTCTACGTTTGTAAAAACAGTTGCGTAACGCTCCCATTCCCTTCTGGAGGGAAAGAGCGTGGAAAACCTAACACCAAAGTCGGCACATTCTTTGGTGTAGTCCGTATCTCCCCTTAGGTCCGTCGGAACCTTCGTGAGGATGCTACTGTGTCCGTAAGGTCTTTCCGTCCATTGAGATGATTCTCTCAGTCTCAATGCGCTAGAGGCGGCGGTCCGTCTAATAAAAGATTCAATCGGCAGCAGATGAAGAAGCGTATTTAAAGCATCAGAAGGGCAGGACCTCAAGGCCCCCGTAATCCCGACACACGCCGCCCTCTGCACTGCATTAAGTCTATTGACGTTGTGGTTCTTCTCTAACGCCGGCCACCACACCAGTGCTCCGTACGTGAGAATGGGTCGAACTATCGCTGTATAGGTCCAACGCACCATCTTCGGTTGTAGGCCCCATTTTTTACCGAAAAGTCTGCTGCACGAGTAGTACGCTACCAGTGCTTTTCTTGCCCTCTCCTGTATATTAGATTTCCAGCTAAGTTTGGTGTCTAATATGACTCCAAGATATTTAGCTTCTGAGGATAGCCTGAGCTCGCTACCGTTGAGCTTCGGCAATCGAAATGGGGGAACTTTGTACTTTTTTGTAAACAGTAGCAGCTCTGTTTTGGTAGGATTAATCCCAAGCCCGCATCGAGCGGGCCAGCTGCTCAGAGTGCTCAGAGCACCCTCCAAGATGCCACTAATTGTATCTAGGAAGGGCCCTGTCACCATAATGATGATGTCGTCGGCGTACGCAATCACCTTGACCCCACCTCGGTTAAGAGTCCTTAGTATGGGGTTCAAGGTAATTAGCCATAACAATGGAGATATTACCCCTCCTTGGGGTGTCCCCCTCTTTGCATATCGTGTGATACTCGAGTTGCCGAGTTCAGCCTGGATCTGTCTGCTACTTAGCAGAGCCGAAATCCACGAACAGATGCAACCCTCGACCTGTAGGTCTATCAGGGAGTTAACTATGGCTTCCTTATCCACGTTATTAAATGCTCCTTCAATGTCAAGAAACGCCGCCAGGGTATATTCTTTAAATGACAGAGATCTCTCTACGGTCCTCACGACCTCGTGCAGAGCAGTCTCGGTGGATTTGCCTTTCGTGTACGCATGCTGAGCCGTGGATAGATGGTTCTCTTCCAGGCTTCCTCTTATATACGTGTCCAGTACGCGCTCGAGCGTTTTTAACACAAACGAGGTCAGGCTAATTGGCCTAAAGTCCTTCGGAAGGACATGTCCTCTTTTGCCTGCCTTTGGTATGTATACCACCCTGGCTTTCTGCCATGATTTGGGTATATAGTTCAGTGCTATGCAGCTGACAAAGAGCTCTCGAAGCCAGTCCATCGCGCCTTCCCCCATTCTTTGTAGCATGATGGGCAGAATTCGGTCTGGACCGGGACTTTTGTATGGGGAAAAGGAGCCGATAGCCCAGCGGGTCATCTCCCTAGAGATCACCTTCTGGGCGACCGCTCTCGACCTAGGGCTCCGAACTGGTAGCACCCTGGGTGCGGTCACATCGCATTCGGGGAAGTGAGTGGACGTTAAGAGTTCCAATGACTCTGCCACTGATTCCGTGGCTGTCCCATCCGGCCTGTGTAAAAGCGTCGGGGGTGAATATCCCTTGGCCAGAGCTTTGCTTAGCCTGGCCGTTTCCTTAACGTTCTCAATCGAAGAACAGAAGTTTTGCCACGACTGCCTCTTGGCAGATCCAATAGCTCGCTTGTATTTGCGCAGACATTCCCTGTATGGCTACCAAACCTTGGTCCTGTAGGACTCATTAAAGACTCTTCTGGTCTCCCTCCTCAACTCAGAAAGCTCCTTATTCCACCACGGTGGAATTGGTTTCCTTTCGTGACGAATCGGACAAGATTGGTCAAATGCTCTAGTGAGAGTTTTTTCGAGCCGATTTGCTCTCTTCTCTAACTCGGATATAGAGCTAATGCTAGATTTTGGGAACCTTAGGAATTGGGACCTCACGATACTCTCATATCTGTTCCAGTCCGTCTTCCGTGGGTTCCTAAACTTTTTTGGAGTACACACCGGTGTGTCAACGCTGAACATGATATATTTGTGGTCCGAGAAAGACTTTTTGTCGGACACCCTCCAACCCTCAATGTTCAAGTTCGTCTGGTCGAGTAGCAGAGTTACGTCGAGTACCTCCTCCCACCCCTGAAAGCTCTCTGAGCTCGGGAAGGTGAAGGTAGGAGTGTTACCCAAATTGCAGACACTAAGGTTATAATCTAAGATAAAGTTGAAGAGAGACTCACCCCTTTCGTTGTCCTCGCTGCTGCCCCAAAGTGTGTGCCTGGCGTTAGCATCGCACCCCAGCAGCAAGTCACATTTGGCGTTGCGGGCTGCCTCCACTAATGTCTGCACCTCCGCTGGTGGTGCCGGCTTGTCGTGGGCCATGTAAGAAGCCGCCACCATTAGGGGTTGCCCTCGCGCGTCCGTGAGCCTCACAACGGCGAGGTCGTCACTACTCAGGCTGCAACATAGAAAAGCGTTAATATGTTTCTTAGCTAATATGCAGGCTCTAGGTGTACCTGAAGAGACCCTGTACAGAAGACTGTACCCGTGGATGTTTAGGCCCTTAACCGTGGAGTCTCTGACCCAGGGCTCCTGTAGGATGCAGAGGTCCACGTTCTCCTCGCTGAGGAGAACAGACAGGTTGTCTGAAGCACACTTCGAGTGCTTCAGGTTCACCTGCACGACCCTAAGCATCTTTACCGGGTTTATCCTTGTCATCCAGCGCCAGGTCGTCCAACAACTTGTTGGTGTCTTCCACCTCATCTGGATTGAGGGCCGGTATGTCATCTTGACCAGTACCCGCGTCGGATGTCCAGACACGGATCCTGGCCTTTCTGATGCCATACCTCAGCTTTCCGTCAGCCTTTTCGATGGCCTCAACACTCTCTGGGTTGATCAGGACCACGAACGTCTGGCTGTTCTTCGAGGGCTCCTCCGCCTTAATGATGACCCAGTCATCCATAGGCACCTCCGGGTTCTGCAGAGCGAGTGTCTCCACTATTCTCGCATGGTCAGTCTGCCCCTTAGGCAACCAGATGCGCGCCCTCGGTCTCTTGGGGATCTCGCTGGCCGGTACTAGTCTGAGCTTCAGACCCTCCCAGGCGCCGCTGATCTTACCGACGCACTCCAGCAAGAATACCCTCGAGGCCTCGTCGTCACATCGAATCACCCGATGGCCCCTGACCACGTCCGAACAGTCGAAACTGGGGATAGATCCTGGTTTTGCTCTCAGCTTTTCCAACACCAGGTCGGAAAGCCTCGCCTCGATCTTATCCCATCGCTCGCTGATCGACCGGCCCGTGCTATTAAGCTCGTCCACCAATGCCATACAGAGCTGGTCCTTAGCCACTTCACTGAAGAGGCGGACCTGCTCGCTCGAGGAGTGCGGTTTCCTCCGCGGGGCGCCTCTGGCGTCCTTCACTCGTTTGGCATGGTTTTCAGACGAATCCTGGGACCTAACCCTTTTTAACATGGCAGCTGCCTTCCCGCTGGTAGTCGGCTGCTCTTCTGCTCGAGCCTGCGCTGCGAGGTACTCATCGACGACTGCCTGGTACCTTCGCTTGTCGGCTGCGTCCCTTTCGACCGCTACGCCCTTCTTTTCATTCTCAGCTATCTTAGCGAGAACAAATAGGGCGTGGTTGTAGGCGGCCTTCACTGTCCGCTTTTTAGGTTTTTTCGCGTCGCGCTTCTCTCCACTGGAGGTCTGCGGTCCGCTCGGTAAAACGGGTGTCGGGATGGCGCCACTGGCGCGCATCCCGACGCTCTCAGTTAATGTGTCCTGACTTAGCCCTGAGAGGTTGTCCAAGTCAGTTAGGGAGAGGTTATCCTCGTCTCCCGCGAGTTCCGAGGCCAAACCGGAAGAAGCCATGACATGATATCATAATCGCCCGCTTTGCTCGACAAGGCAAGCGCGGCGGGCCTGAGGAGGTGGGGGCGAAACGATGGTCGACCATGACAGCGCCCCCTCTGCCATGGCAAGGCCAAGTACTACACCCGATTCGGCCCGGTGTCGGGGAGGCTCCGTTCGCCCACAGCCAGGTACTTCACCCCCCGGCTGCAAACCAATCAGGGGCACGGGTCGCATAACACCCTGATTTTGGGGGGAGATGTTTATTGACTTCCCAGTCTAGATCCGCAGTGTTCTGTATGGGTGTTCGCTGTAGCGGACTCCGCAGCAGTGTCACCTCGAGCAGGATGTGGCTCCGCACCACGCACTGCGGTCTTGGCTGCGGCAGAGGCTAGCGGTCGGGTACCTCCGGTACCACGGCCGTAACATCGCTTGACCGAGCCCTGTGCTACTCAAGATCCCCAGCAGGAGATCCATTTCACACTCGACACCTGTTTAGGAGAAAGTTAACTAGATTTATATTTTATGTTAGAGGATTTCTCGGATCCTTAGTGGAATTTTGGGAGATTTTTAGATAACAAAGTATTATGTATTGGGGACACTGGCAACAAAACATATTTTGGACCCTATTTTAATAGTCAACGCATCTTATTATGTTAAAAATTTGTAATCTTACCAAATGTAAGCTCGTTCTATCTATTTCTCACTTTTTGCTGTCACAATGACATCCCGCCAAAAATTGCACTTTTTATTTGATTCATTTGTTATATGTGTTGTTTTTGTTGTTAAGCTGAAGGTGAATGCTGCATTAAACAAAATAATATGTACTTATATATTTTTTTTATGAGAAGTTTTATTCCATTAATAAATTAACGTAAATTATAAAAAAAAAATTAGGAGATATTTTTAACTTTTGGCAGGAAATTTCAGTATTTTTTTTAGTTAAGGAGAAAGTCAGGTATCTAGCAACACTGCCAGTGCTGAGGCGCTGCATATCAGGAGATTTCCTCCTGGATTTAGGAGGTTATTGGGATTTTTGGAAAATTTTTAGGGGGAAGAATTGTTTAGTTTGATAGAGTTTAGAAGATTTTTATGGTAATACCACTGACATCATTAGTGGAACTGAGGCCTTGAATATTGAAGGCTAAAGTATCTTATTTAATTTAATTTAATGTTATGCTTGAAAGTGCATAATTTTTGCAATGAATGAATAATGTTTAGAAAAGCGGATTTCATACCGATCTCATTTTTTATATGTTTTGTTTGTGTTTAATTGTTGTTAAGTTGAAGCTCAATGAATACATATGAACAATACAAAAAAAAACAAAACTAATATTATATATTTGTTTATTTTTTATGGGAAATTTAGGAGATTATTTAAAGTTTTTAGAGAAAATTTCAGCTTTTTTAACATTTAGGAGAAAGTCATTTCAGATGTCTGGCAACACTGACTGCAGTGTCTAGTCCAAAGTCCAGTAACTTGCCTTGCCTGGCCTATTCTCAGTCTGAGGGCATTCTTTACTCCATTTGTAGTTGTAACCTTTGAAGAAGATTTTTAAATGCCCAAAACGTTCTACCACTGGAAATTTTGCCATGTCTCTCTTTATCTGATGCCAGATGTTGCAGAAGCAAAAAAAATAATGTTATTCTTTTGAAACCATAGCGCGGTCAGATGTCTATAAAGTAGCATGTTGCCATATGGCAACAAAATAGCAAAAGGGTTAAGAGCAGCAATGCAATCCAAAACAAATATTTTACTGAAAGTAATCTTCAAAATTCATTGGCAGCAACTGTTTTTTTACGAAATGTATAGCATACATTTAGGCACAAGTTAGATTTGCAAAGTTTGACAGTCGCAACAGAAAATTAAAACGGAAATGAAACTTTGAAAGGCATTGTTTTCTCAAGTCCGTTGTTTTGAATACGTTCTGCCGCGTTGTTGCCAGCTTTTTGAGTTTTGCACTAAATTTGGTGCTTAATGAAAATAAAAAAACGGAAAATATTTCTAATGCTTTTTTTTTTGTTTAAATTACATCCTGTTTGAAAAAAATTTTGTTTTTTATGACTGCTGTTTTATACAACTCCATATTTCCTTAAACAACTATCAATGGCGCACAAAGAAGAAGAGTTTGCATATAACTTTTGAGCCAAATTCCTTTCGAAACCATATTTTGTACTAGAAATTTTTGTATTTGGGAGAGTTTGAACCCCAAAACTCCCGGTACGAAGGCCACTGAGAACTATGTAACACGGGAATTTCTGGTTTAAAAAAATCATTCTTTGGGTATTCATGAAACCAAAACTTATCTGACTGACTGACTTGGGTGAAGGTTGCCACTAATCTCCAATAATTTTCCTAATACGAGTATATAACACGAAATATTGGGACAACTATCAACAGTTGGTTACTTTTTTTTGATCATGAATGTTTTTTAATGGAAATTGCGAGTTTTAGTGCTTTCTGAAAATAAAGAGTTGGCAACACTGTTTGAGCGTTCGTGGACGATTTGTTGTTATTGAAATTAAATAACTGAAAGATAGAAGGATGAAGGGAAGAGAGAAGGAAAGAGAAGAGAGATATAAGAAAGAAAGAAAGAGAGGAAGCACACAAGAAGAATAGGAAAAAAGAACGCATGAAAGGAATGGCTGACGGAAGAAAGTAATAAGGAAGGGAGAAAAAAGAAAGGAAGTAAGGAGTGCAGGAGTGGGGATCCTAAGGAATGAGGGAAAGAAAAAGAAGAAAAGAACTATGCAAAAGCAGAAAAAAAGAAGGCGGGAACTAAAAAATAAAGGTAACAGAGTAGAAAGAAAGGAAGTCAGAAATAAGAAAATCTTTGATATTTGAACTCATTAACTCTTCATTCAAAAATAATTCTCTCTAAAAAATCAAAAGTTGTTAACTGGTTAAAACTTCATAAGAAGGTTTTCAAAGCACTTTTCGTTTTAGTTTATTCGCTTTTAAAATTTTACTGTGTTAACAATTTTTTATTACAGACAGTTTAACTTTCTTTGGCTTTTGTGCTGCCAAAACCATTCAAAATAGAAGAAATGTAAATCAGTTTAGCCAGAAGACAATGGGCAATGCACAATGGAAAGCGAACAAAAAATATGTAAATGAAAAAAGTGCTAATTGACGAGTACACGTTGTCGATGCGGCACTGACATTTCGAGTCAACAAAATTGCAGTCGATGGCAGTGTTGAAAATGTGAAATTGATGCATTTTGTGGGTGAGAAAAGTGAAATTAACCAACGAGACGAAAACTGGTCAAATATTGCACAACTTGCAATGTGGCGGATGTAAATTTGAATATACAGAAAACAACAACAAATGAATGTTTCACATGCATTCATGCAAATAAACGCAAAGTTGGCCATGATTCGTTTGTCTTCAAATTTAAATTGCAACATTTTTGCAAGCATTGTGTTGTGCGACATTGTTTCAATTCGTGGCGAGTAGTGAATACGCAGGTGAAATTTAATCAAATAAATAATTAATACAGTGTAATCTGGGTGGAGTGAACTAATTAATGCAAAGCCAGTTCATAGAATCCAGATTGTTCACTATATCCAGATTGAGTTTTTCTGTTCTTTTATTGCATCAATAATAAGTTACATATCGCACACGCACAACAACAGTGACACAACTCAAATGTTAAATTGTTTAAGAACTCTGAAATGTCATCTTTTCCCACTGCTAATGCCAACAGATGTTTCCTGTAGAACAATTTTGTTATGCGGATAACATTTTGGTCCATACGTTGGATAAGATGTGTAACATTAGGCGGCATATAAATTGCGAATATTGAGGCATCGCTGGTTTTCAAGTCACTTTCTGGAGGATGGCATGGGGCGTTATCCAGCAGCAGAATAGCTTTTGTTGGCAACCCTTCTTGTAAACACCCTCCTGTAAATAGTTTTTTACCTGCAACCAATAATTTTTGAAATTTGGATGCACCATTACGTACTTACGAGTATATATCTTACCTGTGGAACAAAACACTTATGGAACCAGTCTTAAAAAATGCATGGATGATAGCAGAAATTTTTAGAGTGTCGGTTGTCCACCGGAATGTGGACTTGCGTTAATGCACGCAAGAAATGTAACTCTGGCTTTTTCTAATTTCCTGCCTGGAGCCGTTTTTTCTGCACTAGTTACATACGTTCTTTCGGGTAGCATCTTCCAAAATAGCCCACTCTCGCCCGCGTTGTAAATTTGGCTTTTACAAAGTTGTAGCTCACAAATCGTACTATTGAGTTTTTGTTTAAATGGTTCAACAGCCGGGCTATCTGAAGACAATTTCTCCCGCACACTTTTAAAAGACGAATTCCATAGCGTGATTTAAATCCAGCTAGCCATCCACAACTGGCATTAAAACCGCCATCCTTTTCATAAATATCAGCATGGAATTTCGTTGATTTTTCTTTAAGCATATCTCCACTGACAGGAAAATTTGTCTGGCGCTGCCGCACAAACCAATTGTACAATGCCTTTTCCATACGCGGATATTCGCCTTTTTTAAGAGTTTTTCTCTTCAACAGCACGAAATTCTGGTTGGCAGTAACTTTCGAAATTGTTTTTTTGTTTTTCTTAATGCCTCATATTGTAGACTTTGCAACGCCATATTGTTTCGCCAAAACAGTAACATTAACACCTTTTCCGATTTTTTCCACTATATTGAACTTTTCTTTTAAAGATAAGTACTTTCGCTTTTTTGGGTCCATTTTTGCTTAAACAGTTATCACTTCAAAAGTATAGACACAAAAACGATTAATATTCGTGTACGTCAAACATCCCCTTTTCCCCCATTCCCCTTTTTGAATTTGTCGTTACAGTTTTAAATTTTGAAGTAATTTACATATTTAAATTGTGTTCACTCTAAAGAGATTGAGAATTGTTCACTCTATAGAGTACTCAATGTAAAAATTTTGATGTTCACTCTATCGGGGTGTTCGTACCATCGGGGGTTCACTCCACCCAGATTACACTGTATTACTAAATATGGGTTAAGAAATCAATTAAAATAAAGAAATTATTGCCAAATCTGTAAGAAAATGTGTAAAAGAATTAAGGTGTTTATAAATTACATTGAAAAAGTGCATTTTGTGAAAACTGGTGGAAGGAATTCTGTGGTCCAAGTGTTGAGTGGAATTGTGATTTTTAAGATATTTGAAAAGAAATCATTCAACTTTTAAAGCGAGTGAACATGAATTTACGAAAGTTTTAAACTTTTTTGCAATGAGAACATTTTCTTTCAGTGCGTGTTTCGCCAATCCAGCGAATTGGTGCTCCGCGGGTGGGAGCTCTGCCAGCGCAGACTTCGCAGCCGCTGCTGCAACTCTGAGTTTTCAGAAAATGAGTTGAGTGAATGAGTGAAACATTTGCATAAAAATTCAATACCTACAATTTATAACTTTTTGCATGGCAGATGAATTTTTATCAAGAAAAGAAAAAATTACGTTCAAATGAAAATTTTAAACTTAAAAATGTTTGTTCTTTTTTAATTTTGTTTGTGGCTTCCCTTTTACTTGAGGAAATTCTTTCCCTACCAACAATGCATTTCGAAAGAGTCCAACTACAGCAGTCAACAAAATAAGCAAAAATGTCTCAAGAAATCTTATCTCGGTTTCGAACAAATCACATAAATCACCTGAATGCACGCGCACTGCACTAATAAGAATCGGATTGTACGCTGTTTTGTATCGGTTAGATAGCGGCCAATGCAACAAGTTGCGAGCGAACATGTGCGCCGTATGGACTCCAGCTTGTGCGGCCAAGAAGAAAACGGCTGAAGCAAAAGATACGAACGCGCCGACATGAGAAGTGAACGTCAACAGACAAAAGGCGTTGTTGAAGAGGATCGTTGAGAGGGAACGAGTACCCCCATAAAAGTAAGAGCAAACTGATTGCAATAACAATTTGCATCGTGAAGGTGTGTTTTCATTTTTTAATATATATTTTGAGTTATTTTTTTCTTAAATTTAATTTCATTGTATTGAAATAATAATATTTGTCTATTGTTTTGGTTATAATTTAACTGATGGAGTTTCTAATTTAATATTATTTAAAGTATTACAGTGTGTAAAGTAGTATTAACAATTTTATTTTTAAATGGTTTTTTAGTATTTTAATTTTTGAAATTGTTTATTTGTATTTACAATTTTATTTTTCATTACTGTTTTTCAGTTTTTATGTTAAATTTATTATTATTTATTATTAAATTTAGAATTATATAATTTCGTTTTATTATTAAATTATTATAAAACATGAACAACTAAACTTTTTTCCATTACTGCTTTTAGTTTCTTTTTTTAATGTAATTAATATTTAATATATTAAATAAATTTTTATAGTTCCATTTTTCATGTCCGTTTTTTAGTTTTTCAATTTTTCATTTCAATTTTGTTGAATTGGTTTTTTTATTTCTGATTAGCTTTCTTAATTTAAGATTTTTTTATTTTTAAATTTTTCATTTATTACTTTGTTATTTTTTATTATTATTTTTAATATAACTATGTTTAAAATATTTTTTACTATTTAGTTGTTTACTTTTAATTTGTTTTTTGTTTATTTTATTGTTGTATTTTTGTACTTAAAATTTAAGTTTATATTTCTTTTTCTTCTGTGTTTTTGATTTTTGATTATTTACTCATTTGATTATTGTTTTTACTTAATTTATATTAATTTGTATGTAAATAGGTTTATTTAAAATATTCATTTTCCTTTCTTTTTCTTTTGTGTCTCTTAGTGTTATTTATTTTTCATTACTTCTTATTTTTTATATATTTTATTTTTATTTTTTTATTTATTTATTTTATTTATTTAATGTTTTACTTATTAGATTTCATTTATTCTTATTTTTAATAATTTTTAGTTCTGTATTTGTTTTGGTTCTTACACAAAAACAAAATTTTACTTAAATCAGCTTTTTGTTCGATACAAAAAAAAAATGTGTTGCATAGGTGTGGTTCTTTTTAGTGTTAAGTATTACGTTTTCTTGAGTTTTAACTAGTTTTTCGCTACTTATTTATTTATTTAATTACTTAAATTGTGTTGATTATACGTAATTTTTTTTATTATTCCTTCGTGTAAATACATTTTTATGAATACATTTTCTTAAGAACAAAAATATATCGCATGCGTGTCGTGTTTTTTGTTATTGTTTCTATTTTTTAATTTTACTTCCTGATTATTTGTAGATTATTTACTATTTCCATTATATTTTTATTATTATTTTATTTTTTGTTTTTAATATTTTTTATTTTTTGTTTACTTCCTGATTGTTTGTTGATTATTTACGATTTCCATTATTTTTTAGTATTTTTAATTTCATATTAGTATGTTAAATCGAGAATTTTGTAATACAATTTTCTTCAAACCAAAAAGATGTATTGTTATTTTGTATTTATTGTTTCTCTCCTTGAATTTTCAATATTTTTTGATTAATTAATATTATTATTTGTATATGTTATTTTTTATGTTTTTCATTATTTTGAATTTTGTATATAATTTAATTATTAATTAATTAATTATTATCATTATTTTTTTTAATATTTATTTGTAATTTTTATACTTTAAATAATTTTCAATTTTGTGTTTTACTTTTCAGTAAAAATTAAATTTCCTTTAATCCAAACAAAGATGTGCGCGCACGTGTGTCACTGCCGACGCGCCTGTCTTGGTGATAGCGACTCGAGCTGGCGCACGATCGAACCGCTGGGGTTGCTTTCAGTAGTCTTCAGTACGTCGGTCGAGTGAGTCAGCGTGTGCGCAGCGACCAGCCCCAGTCTTATTCAGCGCTCAAGTGCGAACGCCAGTCATTTAACGGTGCAAAAGTGCAGGGGCACAAATCAGCCGCAACGAACATTGGGCGCGTCTGGAGCCGTTCGGGATGTGACTGTGTCGGCCAGCAGTTGCACAGTTTCGATTGATGCACTGCAGCTTCATTCAAAGTGCCGGCGCGTGCAAGTCGAAACGCTCAATCAATTAAACGAACGTGGAGCTTGTTGTTAGTCAATTTTGTTGTCGCTCGCAAACACAGAAACAGAAAAGTCAAAACAGAAAAGTCAAATCGAAGAAACAGCAAGAAACGTCAGGTGTCTGTCGTTTTCTTTTCGTTTACTATTTATCTGAGCTGGCCGCAGACGTTGCGACAAACTAATAGCGCGCGTTCTGTCGTTGTCGATTCGCGGTAATTTATTTATTTTTTTCAAATTTACTTTAATGCCACTCGATTGAGGCTTGTGCCGAGCTAAGCGCCAAGCGGTGAGTGTGTGTGTGTGTACGCGCGGGTGCGGGAGCGAGGCGTGAACGTGAGCGCGATTCCCATGTGGAGCCGTTTAGTCATACGGCGGTTCTAAGAAGCGTCGCTGTCTGTCAGCTGTTGGGGCGCAATGATAACGCTGAGGCGGTGAAATATTTGCGCGTTGTGTTGCTTTTGCAGCTGTATTGTGTGCGGCAATTTGTCAATTGCAAAAACAAAAAGCAGCAGTGTGCGCGTAACTTGGCCGAAACAGCAAACAAAGGCCGCCGAGTGCAGCTTAAAGCGGTAAAACGCAGACTGGCAAATAATTGAAAAATGCAAAGTGAAGCGAAAAAAATACGCAAAAGCTGCAGAAAGTGCGCGATAAGATAAACCAATCAGACTGAGAATTAACGCGACTTTATTTGCGGCTGGTGCCACCTGCAACCCGGCGTCAATAAATTTCAATTGTGCCAAAGGCAAAATTTCAAAATAAACCACAAACAAAAAAGAAATCCCAAATAAGCAAAAATTAAAAATATGGAAAAGACAAACAAAACAAGTAAACAATAAGAAAATATACAACAACAACAAAAGCGCAGCAGCGATAAGCGCGCTAGTTAAATTAAAAAAATTTATCTTATCAACAACGCACGGCCAGCAACAACGCTAACATTGGACGGAGAGCAGAAGAAGAACCAGCGGCAGAAGAAGAAGAACCAACAGCAGTGAAAGAAACTGTCGAGCATTGTCGTTGATTTCAGTGGCTCAATACTGTTGAGAAGCGACATAGACAAATAGAGCGACTGCCCAGGCACAGCGACGATTGCGCCGCACATCCATCAACGCTACGACGCGCCGGTGTATCATCTCATCTATTGGCAATTGTGACATTGTGGGAATTTTTGCAATTGCAGCAACGTGAAACAAAAACAACCTAACAACAACAAAACTGACTTGGAAAAGAGTACAAAGAATTTTGCAAGCGTTACGTAAAAGGCGCGGCGCAGTGAACGCTGCAAGAATATCTATTGCGGCCTTATAGGTGTTTGTTTTTGTGTGTGTGTGTGTGTGCAGTGAACGCTAAAATATTGCTGCAAATATTGGCAAAAAAGCAGTTAAACGCTTTTAGCTACTTTGGTCATCAACCGACTGTGCAATTCTTCTCTGAAATAGCAAAGAATACAACTACAACAAAAACAGCAATTGCTAGCAATTGTCAGCAAGGCTAAATAAGGCATCAGCTTTTAACAACAACAACAACAACAATAACAACTCTAACAAGTTATAGCCACATTTTTGTTGGTTATATCTAACAAATCAAAGTTGCAACAGTAACGTGCCGCAAGCAACAAGAAACATCACCATCACCATCAGCAACAATCAGCAAGCGGCAACTTTACAGGCAGCAGCAAAAGCTACAATCGTCGTCGTCGTTGTCGTCAGGCACCAACAACATTTCACAAAATGGACATAGAATCAGACGATTCGGAGCGTTGGGAGGACTTTTTTGGTAAGTGGACGCAACGTGTTGCAAGTGCATGCGCAGCGCTTCCTCTTCTTATTTGTGCTGCTGCTGCTGTTGCCATTTACAGCAACGCATTTGACGCATTTACCATATACGACATTTGTCTGTTTTGCGGCTCATTGCCGCAGTGGCCGCTAATAATGTCGCTGCCAGCACAAAAACCGCAACAGCAGCAACACAAAAAAAAGACATTAAAACCAAAAATAAAAAACACCGTGATGCATATTTTTTGCACATGCGACCAAAAGTCAGTCGCTGCCAGTCGTCAAGTCGACGCTGAGTCACTTGTGCGCTTGCGCAAAATTTATGCCAAAATCCACTTTTGGTTGTCTGCTGCTGCGCTCATTTTATTCTCATTGTCCCGTCCACCCCCCCTCCCCAACTCCACACTTGGCATTGTTTTTTTTTTCTTTCATTCTCATATTTGTATCGTTGTCTGTATAGAACATTTCTCCGTTTACCAAACTGAAAAGCAGTTCTGTCTCGCCAGTGTCTCCTTTGGCGTTCTTGTTCGATTAGCTTCTTCCTTTTAACATTTGTCCCCTTTCGCTACCTTTTGCTGCTTGCGCTGTCTTTTGCTTCGATTTCGCATGCTTTTGCGGCCATTTCCCTTTACGGCAATTGCCGGTTCCATGCCGCCGCTCGACGACACGCCGCGCCACTGACAACATCCCGAAACCGCACGCTACCCGCTCGGCCATGTTGCAAGTAACTGTTTATGTGGTAAACCACACTTCTTTCTCTCCTTTCAATTCGCTTTTCGGTTTTACTTATTCAGTTTCGTTGTTGCTGCTGTTGTTGTTTTTTTGTAATACAATGGCACTAAGGCGAAGTGTTTGTCTCTGATCTGCGAACATTTTACTTTGACTTTGGTTTGATTTATCTTTTGATTATCCAGATTTTTTCGTGTTAAGGAACATTAAGTGAGCATTGAAGGAAAGTTTTGTTATTTATTGTTTGAGTTTATTTTTTGTATATTTTTTTGGAAATGAATTTTAATTCGCCTCAGACTTGAATGGGCCTACAATGAAGCAGATGAAGAATCACTTTATGGCTAAATTTGGCCCTCAAGTGTTTTGTTTTTGGGTCTAAAAAAAAAGTCTTACGTCAGTGAATTTCAAGCGATATACACATACAAGTTTTTTGTATTAATTTAAAATTTTTTTGCCAGTCATTATTTGATTCCTTATTTAACTAACTTAATTTTTGTACCAAGAATTTTTGAATTGAAACGTTTTATTATTTATCGAGCTAAGTAATTTTGCTTGTTATGTTTCTTTGTTGCTTCTTCCTCTTTG
Source organism: Melieria omissa (assembly GCA_963971225.1). Taxonomy (NCBI): domain Eukaryota; kingdom Metazoa; phylum Arthropoda; class Insecta; order Diptera; family Ulidiidae; genus Melieria; species Melieria omissa. Next base: position 24,960,456 of record OZ020269.1, on the reverse strand, counting down.
ATTCTTCTTGATTCTTTGGTTCTTCAGTCAGTATTGAGAATTTTTGGGAATCTTGCATGGATTTTTGTTCATCAAGCAAAGTACTGTCCCTAGTAATTTTTTGAATTCTTACATAACTTAGTGTGAATTTTTGGGTATTTTAATTAATTTTGCTTGGCATTTTTTTTATTCTTTTTGATTCTTTGAATATTTAGTCAGTATTGAAAATTTCTGGGAATCTTTTATGGACATTTTTTTTTTATAAATGATCGAACAGAGTACTATCGCTACTAATTTTTTGAATTGTTATTTAACTCAGTGAACGTGTTTAGATCACTTTTCAAATTGAATTATTTTCTGAGATCGGAAGATATCGGAGAAAATAATTGCATTATCCGACAAAGAAAGAATGGTTCTTAAAATAAAAAAATATCCAGGAACATACTTTTTAGATATTTTCCTCTAAATTTTGCCAATTTTCAGATTTTTAATTTAGAAAAATATTTTGAATTAAAAGTGAAGTAAAAGCATACACTTTGTAAAGAAAGATTTGTAATGTTTTGTAAGAAAACATTAAAAGCGAAAATGGCCACATAATTTCTTATTCTATATTGAAAGTTTAACTTCAACTTCTTGGTAACCATGTATTTTTAAAAAATTTTTTACTCAATAGACTAAAACACGGAAAATATGAGTTTAAATTTTTTTGTGAAAAAAGTTTCAACTTTGAGCTGCTTTTGAACAGACAGTAATTGATTTTTGCACAGATTTTTTTGGGGTTGGAGACTCCATAGTTGGAGTTTTTTCTTTCAAATGACATCAAAATCGTTAAGTTCTGAGTTCATACATTTTTTGAATTTTGTCTTTGAAACGAATCACTGTGCAGTGTGCAGAATTTTTGGGTTTTTTCAAAATTGTTGTGGAACATTTGAGTAAATTTTCAAAGTTCTGGTGTTAACCCATTTGTACTGTTAACTTCTGATTATTTCTTTTAATTATATATATTATTTTAACATTAAATATAGATATATTAGTTCTAACAGTTTTGTAAAAAAATACACTTGATGCTAAATATTTCACTGAAAAATTCGTAAAATTCGCATAAATTTTCTTAAAAAAGAACCTAAGTGTTGGGGTCTATCAGATTTTTTCATGCTATTTTCGAAATACATAAAGTTTAAATTTGTGATTAAAATTTTTTGAATATTTCCCGTTTTTCTTTATATTTAACTCACTCATAGTCAATTAAAAAATTCTAAAAATTGTAACACAAATATGCTTTCTATGCTTCTATGCTTTGAGTGTTTTTCTTTATCTTGAAAACTCAAAAATAGTCTGCTTCATATCAACAATAAAGTGGTTAGGAATTTCTCAACCACTTGAAGCAGATTGTGGCCTAAATAAATTTTAAAAACTATTGTTTTGCTTTGGTGTCTTAAAAGCATTTCCAAAAAACTTGTGATGCTTGAAGTTTTGAAATAGAAAATAAGTGAATGAAGTAGAAAGAATGTTTAAGTTGATATTATTTATTTAGAAAAGTAAAAAGAATGCTTTAGTTGATATTATTTATTTAGAAAATAAATCATAGAAGCACTACGGATTTGTATATAAACAATCAAAGAAAGAATTTTAACTAAATAATTTATTTCTAATAAATCTAGAAGCTTACAACTGCTATGAATCAATGATTAGTCCGTTGAATCACAGATCATTTCACGGTAGATCGATAAACAATTTTTCTGTAACTTCAAGTCAAATTCGCATAAATTATCTAATGAAAGAACATCAGTGTTGGTGCTTATCAGAAACTTTCAAGGTAATCGGTGTTTTTCAAATAAAAAATCCAATAGAAACGAGTTGAATGAAAACAAAAACTAAGACTAAAAACAACTACAGGATATAGGACATCTGAACAATAATGGTTTCAATGCGAACAAGTAAAAAACATCACATGAATTTCATTCAAAAATATTTTTTTACAATAAAAAGAAAAAAAAAATATTTTTTTACAATAAAAAGAAAAAAAAAATATTTTTTTACAATAAAAAAAAAATGTTTTAAAAATGTTTATTTTTACAATAAATAAAAAAAAAATATTCTTTATTGAAATTTATTTATATTTAAAAAATATTTTTTACAATAAAAAATAAAAAAAATATATATTTTATTTTTACAAAAAAAAAAATAAAAAAATTGTTATAAATATATATAAATTACAAAATTAATCAAAACATGTAGCCCAATAACTTCTGAAATTAGATAACTGAAAAAATTCATAGAAAATATAAAAAGAGTATCTATTGCAATTAGATCTACAGACTTCAAACCAGTATTACTAATATTTAATAGGGATTATAAAAAATATTCATATCTATATATATCTTCTTGATATTATATAGTTAACTACTACTAAAAGATTGAGTATAGTTGCTTATTTTTGGGGGCTAACAGCATTTCCATGTTTAGATCACAAAGACCTCACTAAGATCTCCCGATTTGGATTCGTTTTATATATCACTGTTACATATGATGTTCATAGCAGCTTATTCGCTTAAGGTCAGTCTCCTCAAAGTGATTTTAGAAAGCTATGCATGAATTAAGATTTTCATTTAAATCGCAAATCGGTAAATCACAAATAATTGTTAAGGCAGATGTTGTTGTCCTGTTCTAATAGAATCGAACAGAATAACACAACCGATTAACGTAACCAACACAAGGCAAGTCTTGTGGAGGTCCTATGCTCCAGAGAGGAGTGAACAAGGATAAAAAAGATTGCAGTATGGATCTGCGTTCGCCGGCCTCGATAGTCCAGCGGGTAGCGAACTGGCTTCTCATAACAGAAATGGGTAAAATTTTATAGTATTATAATGGACCCATATAGAGGACTAAGTGTGTCTCAAATAGAACTACAATCCACCTATCTACCTATGGGTCTGTGCATTGCGAAAAATTGATGGATTGTACTTCCTAATTGCTGTTAAAGGTCTTCCCCTAGGCCCACTGTCCTATTGAAACTTAGGAGTTTACGTGGGTGAAGGCGTTTGAAGTCCCTGATTTCTAGTTGGTATTGGTTCAGGTGTAGTCTCTTGCTGTGGAATAAGGCATCGCACTTCTCCACCGAACCTGCAACTGATTTCTTCTTCTAATCCAAGCGTGGACTTGTGTTTTCTGAGCTTAAATGTCCAGTTAAAAAGTCATTGACCTGACTTAACTGCTGCATGTCTAGATCGAGACATATAAAGCTTGGACTCATCTAGGAAAATCTTTGCGTATCTAAGTGCTGGAGTGTCAGTTCAGTATTGTTCTGATTCTTTCCTCCAGTCTTGAGAGCTGTAATATTCTATGTCTGCGAAAGCCTCTAATTTGTTTAGAGCCAGTAAGAACCTCGTAAGTCTGTCTGCCTTTTTATTGCCCTCCATGTCCCTGTGTACCGGAACTCAGAGGATTTCAACAGATGGGTAGATCTTTTATATCTGTGATTAAGCATACTTTGTCCTTTAATTTTACTTATTGTTCCTCAAGTTTGGATACTAAACATTTAACTAATAAAACCTTAATGCATAAAACCGTTTTCTACCACTTCTTCAACATTTTCACAGTCAGATTATAAATCTGAATCTCTGTTTTTGAATAGATCATAGAAAATCTCAAAAGCACTTAAAAATCACTCGAACATTACTTAAAAAAAATCAGTTTATTTCCTTACAAACCTTTGAACTTCAACACTCTTCCACATTAAATCAAATAAGCCGAAAACGAATTCATTTCTTCTCGCCTATGCCATCGTCTAATCGCTATCGGCTAATCAAATTTCAAGTTCCCTTTCCATAAGTAAATACAAAAATTCCGCCATATATGAAAGTAAATAAATAACCATGGAGCAGTGACCAGCCTTCATGGCTGTGAAAAAAAAAGAAATAAATCAAAATCAATAATAAAAATAAATACTTTTCCCAATTTCTGTCTACATTGCACGAGCCATTGCACCATTTAGGGTAAAGAGAAATGTTTTCAATTCTTTAGTTGTCCCCCGAGTCTGAGCAACAACAGAAATGGAGCATGAAATTGATATCAAAGAAAATTGAATGTCTGTTCGTGTGTCTGTGTGTTTGGTTGTTGTTGTGCAGCTAATCAGCAGTGGACGTTAAATGCCCATAAATGAACGCAGTAGTAAAAGAATGAGAAGCAAAAGTCAAAGTCGAAGTAAATAAAGAAGTGGCAATAGTGGACAACTGACAGTACCAAAGCCACTCGAGAGTAGATACAAGAAAAAAGTAGCAACAGTTCTTTACGGAAAGCAGCTAGAAACACTCGTTGTTATGCACTTGAAACAACAAATACAACAACAACAACAACAGTAGAAGTGCATGACATATGCGCCGACACTGCGAGCAACTGTTCAGCAATGCCCATGTGAGACGAAAATCAATTAAGAAAATCCAAAAGGAAAACGGAAAAAATCGATTCAAAAATATATATAAACGTTTGGCTATAATGTTGACAATAGCTTGAAAGAATTTTACAAAAATGCCTAAAACAATTCGACGATTAATTTGTGGTCTCCACTTCTATCTCGACGCCCTTTTTAGTTGCCAGCAATTTCACATTTGTCAAGCGACCAGTTGGGGTCAACGTTACAATTTTCCACAATATCTAAATTGTTTATTGTTATTGTTGGTGTGTGTTTTTTTTTGTTGATAGTTGAATTGTTGTTGTCGTTGGGGCAAACGCTTTGAATTTCTGTCTGCATGCAAATGCAGCTCGTGGCATGTGGCTGCAGGTTGTTGCGCGGTCTGCTGCTGTGAAGGTTACATTTTTGTTGTTATTGCTGATAGTAATCTTTTGTTGTTGTTAGGCATTCAGCAGTTAGATTCTTTTGATTTTTATTTTATAAATTAGTGAAATTTTTTCTGTTATTTTTTTTGTTGGAGATAGAAAATTTTAAATGCTGCACTTAAGTGGCGCAACGAATTGCAATTTGGTTGATTTAAGTTTTGTTAAGGTGGCAGTGACAATTTCTTATCTCGATAACAACATAAATACAAAAGGCTGGTAATTGTGCTTATCGCAACGTCAAATGGAAGTTTTTCGAGTGACTAATTCGTTGGTGGTTGTGTTGGCTTTCGTATTGTTGAGCAGTTTTGATTTAATAAATTTAAGTTTTACACTTTTGTGCATGTTTAACATTCAATTACGAGCTTAAAGCTTAGTTGTTTGAGATAAATTGTTATCAATTAAGGTTAAGTAAAAATAAATCTATTATTTTTTCAATAGATGGCTTTAGTAAAGTTAGATAATCTGTAACTTACGTTGTGTAAATGTTATCGCATTACTATAGATGACATTAGAAAAATAAGATCTTATACTAAAGAAACTTTTCAGACAGTTTTGTGATTGCTTGACTCAGTTTTGTTTAAGCGCGCATCAAAAATCATATGAGGTGAATTAAAAATAAATCTATTATTTTTTTAATAGAAAGCTTTAGCAATCTATAACTCACGTCGTACAAGTGTTATTGAATTACGATATATAGGTGCCATTAAAAAGATACGATTTTGTACTAAAGAAACTTTTCAGACAGCTTTGTGATTACTTGACTCAGTTTTGCTTGAGCGCGCATCAAAGATGGGTAACAGCAAAGAGAAAATATGCCATATTTGACATTGTATTTTCGATACAGACCAAACACCAATCAAACATAGTTTGAGTTTTGTCAAATGCGTTTAGATAATTTTGATATCAAAAATAAGTCATACTCTGATAGGCCAATTCTCAAAAATGGCATTAAAATTATGGAAATTATCGAGTCCGGCAGTCATGCAAGCGCTCTTTCGATTACCCAGGAGCTAAAAAAGTAAAAGACACCGTTTAAAATCAATTAATATGGTTGGATACAAAAATAAGTTTAATGTATGGATGTCACAAGAGTTTAGTTAAACAAACCTCATGCACCGAATTTTAAAAATCGATCCATTCTTCCATCCATCGATGGTGATTGGTGATGAAAAGTAGATAATTTACGACAGATTATTTAAGGGAAAAAGTTATGTTTCAATAGCTTTGAACTGCCCCAAAAGGTTTCCAAGCAAGGATTGACGGTCAGTAATGTTTTGCTGTGTGTTTGATGGGATTGACAGGAAATCATCTACTAGTGAAATGCTGGTTTTCTAAGGCCAGACTCTTAAATGGGACCTGTACTATCAGCAATTGAACTGTCTGAAGCAAGTAATCGCTCAGAAGGAGTCAGCTTGGACCCAGTGTTGCCAGATCAGGTGATTTCCTCCTAGATTTAGGAGATTCTTGGCCATTTAGGAGAATATTTAGGAGGAAGAACTGTTAAGGAGAAAGTTTAGGATATTTGTATTTTATGTCAGGGAATTTTTCGGAACCTTTGTGGATTTTTGGGAGATTCTTGGATAAGGAAGTATGATTTATTGGAAACACTGGCAACTAAACATACTTTGGTAACTATTTTACTAGTCAAAGCATCCGTTTGTGTTAAAAATTTGTAAGCTGACAAAATGTAAGCTCGTTCTATCTCGTTCTCACTTATTTCTGTTACAATGAAATTTCGCCAAAAATGGCACTTTTTATTTTATTCATTTGTTATATGTTTTGTTTTTGTTAAGTTTTTGTTGTTAAGGTGAAGATGCATAAAATTAAATGCATTAAAAAATTATATTTATATATTTTTATTTTTTCATGAGAAGTCTTATTCCTTTAAAATGACGCAAATTATAAAACAAATTTTATGAGATTTTTTAGCTTTTGGAAGGAAATTTCGGTATTTTTGTAACATTTAGGAGAAAGTCATTTCAGGACTGCTTGGACCAATAGGAGAGAGCTCTATTAGGACAAAGCTAGGCCACACCCACACACATTGCGATGACTTGCCAGAAGATCAGGGAGATTCTTATACATCCATCTCAAAGTACAAACCAATTATAAAACCATTTTAGAAGATTTTTTAACTTTTGGAAGAAATTTTCAGTATTTTTTTAAGATTTAGGAGAAAGTAATTTCAGGTACCTGGCAACACTGCTTGGACCAATAGGAAAGGAATTGCGTTCCAAGCCAGCCACACCCACACACATTGACATAACTTGCCAGAAGCTCAGGAAGATTTTAATGCATTCACCTTATAGTACAAACTAAGTGATTACAAACTGTTCCTGTCTGTGGCAAATAATTTGCTGGTCAAAAATGTGTCTTAAAAAAGCTACTGTTCCAGTTCCTTGCCAATAAGGACACGAGGGTTTCTATGAGAGAAACATAATGGAATTACCTTCAAAATGGCAACAAATTATCCAACATTTGAACTACATCGATTCGGTTCCAACTATCCTAAATGAAGCCTTCAATTTCATGCACAGAGAATGGATTCCTCTTTACTAAACTTTTTTATTTATGACCTCTCAAGCCAACATTAATTTTCATAAGTTCCTCAACCCCAAGAACAACTTTCAATGGTATCTGTCATACGACTTCTTATCTGTTCTGACAGCAATCCAAAAAGTCTTTGCTTCCTGCCAGTCTCCTTCCAGCCTTTCCTGCATCAAAACTCACAGACGTTTCTTTTCAAATTTTAATGCTTTGCATTTCATTGATGGCACCAACTCAAATCGTCTTAGCATCAGATTTCGCATTTATGCCAAAAATTACTCCACCTCAACGGTCGGCCGACCACTCCTTTCACGTTTTACACGGACATCAAGTTCAACAACCTGATGACGACGACACCAACCCATTGCTGCAGCATATGTGTTGTTGTATTCGTGTGCATGTGAACGGCGTCAACATGCGCCTAATTGCGCGAGCAGTTCAACGGTCCTTGGTTAAGTTGTCTGTCCGTCCAGTTGCCTGCTGCCAGTCGGGGTCCATTGAGCAATGCGGCCGCCTGTGCAACCACATCGACTGTCTGCCCCTTTGTGCATCGTTGACGCTCATTCACTGCTCGTCATTGACAACGTTTTGCCTTTCATTATGATTTTTTTGCTGCTATTTTAGTTTTGTGAATTTTTGGTTTTCATTTATTTTTTGTGCCCAGCACACTGTCGTCTACCTACTTACCTACTGGCGAGTGTAGGTTGCGCGCAGACATGTTGCATGTGCCACGCATTAGTGGCAGCGTGCGCACTTTTCGATTGCACACACACAAACACACAACACGAAAATAAAATGCGCACACGCATGCGCAGCACTTAAGATACACCAAATCGAAAAGCGGCCAAACGGGCAGAATTGCACGTCGCACCAAGCAACCGAATGACAATTTGCGCGTGCGCAGCTCGAGCAGGCGGCAAATCGTCATGCAGACAGACAGATGAGGTGGATCGAGAGGCGAGTAGACGCAGAGGGACAAATGAAGTGTTTGGTGCTTTGTGTGGGTGGCGTTGGAAGGTCGTGCTGCTGCTGTTATTGTTGTTGCTGTTGCTGTTGCAACAATGGGCTAAAGAAGGAAATGCATGCTGCCAGACCAAATGCAGGAAGTTTGAATGGCTGCAGTTGCATGAATGAATTTGAAATTTTCGTACAAAGCTAACACATGGAGGCGGTTGAAAAAATATTATCGAAAAATGTTGGGTTGACAAGAAAAGAATTTCGGTTTTTGTAATGTGAAGTGAAAATGAATTTTTGGATTGTAGAACGAATAAATTTTTTTGCTATCTTTCTCACAACTACATGACTCCGCGGTCATGTTGGTCCCTATTGATCTAAAACTGAACCAAGGTCAATTTCAAGTCATCGCTAGAGATAGTTCTACTATTTAAAAAGTTTCATAGACTTCGGAATAAATGATAATTTGATAGCGCAAGGATCTATAATGGATGTGACATCGATTTCCAACCAAGCTACAAGAATTTGCTAAAAGTCACCAAAGATGTGCGAGGCCTGTGATGAAACAGGATTCCTCTGTGAAGCACTGTTTCTTTCTGGATTTAGAAGGTTCTTGGCCTTTTAGGAGAATTTTTAGCAGGAAGAATTGTTTAGGAAAAAGTTTAGGAGATTCATAATTTATATTAGTTGGCTTTTCGGATCCTTAGTGGACTTTTGGGAGATTTTTTGGTAACGAAGTATGATGTATTTGGAACACTGGCAACAAAACATATTTTGGCAAAAATTTTAATAGTCCAAGCATCCTAATGTGTTAAAAATTTGTAAGCAAAATTTGTAACAAAATGTAAGCTCGTTCTATCTCGATCTCACTTACTGCTGTCACAATGAAAACCCATCAAAAATGGCAGTTTTAATGAATTCATTTGTTATAGGTTTTGTTTTTTACTTTTTGTTCACAAAAAAGGCTGCATTAAAAAAATTATATGTAGGTTTATATGTAGTTTTATTTTTTATGAGAAGTTTGATTCCTTTAAAATGACGCAAATTATAAAAAAAAATCTAGGAGATTTTGTATTTTTTTTATATTTATTAATACATATTATTATTTATATATTTGTAGTATTTTTTCAGATTTAACAGAAAGTCATTTCAGGTATCTGGCAACACTGCTCTGATGTGCCAAGTCTGGTCGTCTTTCATTCATTCATTCATCCTATTTGATTAGCTGTGGACAGTTAACATCGGAATTTATTGTTTGGTTTCTTGGAAGCAGCTCACAGTACTCAACACTTTTTTTTCATAGATGCAATTCAGGTTTTATTGTGGTCTGTGTAGCTCATCTCATTTGCACCATAATCTCTCCAATTTTATATTGTTGTAAAAATGGATCATTTTTCAGCATAAATGATGATTCGTTTCAAGAAAGGGTCAACTTTACTGCGTTTGAGATTTGTGTTGAACTCAAAAATCCAGATTCTTTACGAGTCCAATACATTTTAAGTTATTTTAAACTGTTGTCTGTGATAAATTTAAACTTTCGGCAATCTCTCACGCAGTTACATGACAATCCGAGTCAATTCAAGGTTTGAATTATCATCAATCATCATAAATTTTGGTAGGTCAACCGGAGCGTTGGTGATCTGGGAGTCAAAAATGTCCAGAATGATATTTGTTGAATTAATTCTAACTCCCACTTAACGTTACGACTCAGTTTTGACTTTCATTTCGTCGCAATGAACTTCGGTAGGTCTACCAGAACGTTGATCATCTTGGAGTGGAAGTCTTCAGAACGGAATTTTGGAACTCACGCAAAAAGGTTGAGTTGAGTTTGTATTAAAATGATTTTTTTTGTGAACGAGAAAAAAGAAGAAAATACAGGAAGTAAGAAGGAAGAGCCAGATGACTCTCAACTTCATCAACTTCGTCAACTTCATTTTCGACAATCTAGAGGATCCAGAGCCGATAGGACTAGGCTTAGTAGTTAGGTTTCTTGAGAAGTTGAAACTGATTTAATATGGAAAGGAAATGTAGGAAGGAAGAGTCATCTGGGCAACTTCTTCTTCGACAATCTAGGGGATCTAGATCCGATAGAACTATTCGCAGTCTAGTAGGTTTCTTGAGAAGCTCAAACTGATTCAATGAGTGAGTGGACTTAAGTTCGATTGTTTGTGGTATAAAAATTGATCTTTATGTTCAAGTAGGCTCAGGCTTAGGGCAGCCACTCCTACCTACTTACCTTCCTAACTAACTTAAAAGTGACAGCTATCACATGTCTAAAAGGAAATCTCACAACGGTGATAAAAGTTCCTCAAAACAAACCTAATGCCACCGATTTGTGAAAACCAAAATTACTTTCCTGCCAACCTAATAGTATACAAAAAGTGGTCATTAAGTAAAAAAAAGCGAAACGCATAAGCATGAATGAGTCGAGCGCCGGCTGACAGTTGAGCGTTCTAGGCCCCAACTAGGCTCAAAGAACGCACTCGCGTGCTTCTATTTTTACTTTGTTAAGTTTGGAAAATGGTTTTTCTAGCAATTTATGCCTTCCGTTTGCTATACAATTGACAAAAACAACACTTAACAAAAGGCAGCCGAGGCTTTATTGGAAGTTGACGCTGAATTTGAAGTTGAAGCGACGCAAAGCAGACCAAAGACAGACACTTAATGGCCAGGTTTGGCTGCATGGGCGTTGCAGTTGTCAGTTGGCGTTTGGCTTTATGAAGATTTTTATTTTTTTCTTTTTTTATTATGTATTATTTTTTTCAATTGATTTGCATTACTTTACTTAAGCTGCGAGGAATTGAATTTTCAAAGTTGCAACTCAACAAAAGAACACAAACGCTTCATGGCAATGCGAATTTTTTGACATCTGAGTGAGTGCTGGCCAACTGACAGATTTGCAGACAATTAGCTAAGCTGCACACACGACTGACTGACAGGCATTGTGCAGCACGCAACAGACGCAGTCAGTTTGAAGTGCAGCCAACAACAAAGCAACAACAACGCGTGTTGGTGCGTCAACTTCAGTAAGGTGCAGCTTGCTTTAGTCTTCTTTAAGGAAGCGTATTTATTTTTATTTTAATTTCAATCTCTCAATTCCTCAATATTGCTGTAAGAAAAGTAAAAGTATTGCTGCTTCTTGGTCGCGTATTCCGTACATAAATAAATTTCGCTGCCGCTCGTTACGCGTGCGCACTTTTACTTGTCGCGCTTTTGATTTCATTGGCGTTGTTGATCTTTTCTCGCTTCTCGCTTTTAATGCAAGTATGTTATTTTTAAAAACACATCTCAACACAGACATGTGTGCATGTACATTTGTTGTAAGTTGTTGTAATTCGTGACTCACACAGTAGCTGCCGCAAAAAAGCTGCTTTTGCTGTCTGTCCGTTCATTCGGCTGGCTGTACGTTTCAATCCCGGCCGCATTCCGCTGCTACTGCACCTTGTTGTTTTTATTGTTGTATTTGTTAAATGTATATATTTTTATCAGCATTTGCGTGTTATTATCATGTAAGTGTTGTTGTTGTTGTTGCTGGTGCTGCTGCATGCGTTTGCGTTTCAATTTCTAGTGAAAGTTTATTTGCCGCTCTTTACATGCTTTTCCGCTGAGTCGACGATGTCTCTTCCTCAGCTCACTAAAGCGTTGCTTTTCTGTCTTCGACCTCTCCCCCACCCCCTGGCAGCCGTTTTGTGCATCTTCGTCGTTGCACTGTTGTGCCGTTGCTGTTCAATTTATCAGCAGCCGCTGACTGCTGACCGCTGCCGTTGCTTCCAGCTCAAGTTTGGTTTCCTACTCGTCGCCAGTTTATCAGAATTTTTTACGCTTTTCATTTTCTTATTGTAATTTTTGATTTTTTTGTTGTTATTGTTGTATTTGTATTTGATTACTTGCACACTAAAGCGTACAAAATTTATGCATTTCTCTTGCTGTGTTGTTGTTGTTGTTTTGGTTGCGCTTTGATTTACGATGAGTTGACATGTTTTCTGTGCCGCTTTGCGCTTTTTCGGTGAAAGATGCATTGAGGTTGAGGTGTTTGTTGTTGCATGTTGGTTCGAGGCATCACAAAAAATTCAACAAACAACAATCGTAATGCCAAATCAATAATTTAACATTTTTTTGTTTGCTCACACACTGAAAGCAAACTGAAAAGTGTAAAGCAACAACAAAAAATTTTAATAATTTAAATGGAACGGAAGTGCCATTCGATAATAATTGAGGTTAAGTCGAAAATGCGAAAGTGATAAGATTATTTTGTTAGTATTGTTGTTGTTGCAGGTGGCCAAATGGCTATTTTTAACTGGCTAATTTGTTGTTGTTTGTTTATTGTTGGCAATTGTTGGCGTGCGTGCAATACGTAGAAAAGAAAATTGGCTACATTTTGGACTAAAAACAGAGTCAGCTGCAAGTCGAACATGGAAGGGGAAGAGGAAACATTTTTATTTAACATTTCTACATTTTAAGTTATCATTGGTTCTCAATAGTGTCGGACCGAATATTCGTTTTCGTCTTCGATATTCGGTTTATTCGACCAATAAATAAATTAATTGAATCTTCTGCTTTGGCTTCGGCCAAAATAGTCGAATACTTTAGCCGAAGGTTTTCGCCCTGTAACTTGCAATTTGCTCTGTTTCGAAGTATTTTAAATCTTCAAGAATGCGATTAATCAAAATTATCTGTAATCAGCTATTTATGTCAATTGAATTGTTAAGATTTTTGGTTTTGTTAGAAACTGATCTCTAAGACTGTTTTTGTTTACCAAAATATATTTAATTAAATAAAATAAAATGAAGTAAAATAAAATAAAATAAAATAAAATAAAATAAAATAAAATAAACTAAAATAAAATAAAATAAAATAATATAAAATAAAATAAATTAAAATTAAGTAAAATAAAATAAAATAAAATAAAATAAAATAAAATAAATTAAAATAAAATAAAATCAAGCAAAACCGGCAAAATTTGATCTTTTTTTTTTCTTAAAAGAATTTTTATTTGTATTCGGTTTTGGTCTTCGGCCGAATATTTTAGTTATGCCGAATATTCGGCTGTAGCTTCGGCCAAAAATCCACCTTCGGTCGAGCACTGATTCTCAAGTTTCAATTTACAGTATCAAAGTATTATTTGTGGGTTTTATTAATTTAAGTTTTGTGGACAAGGAAAAGAAGGAAAATGTGCTTTGTTTTCTATGCTTTTATGCTGCTTTATCCAGAAGAGCAACGTTTTCTTCTATATTCTAGGAAATCTACCCAATAAAACTATTCACAGTCTACTAAGCTTCGTGAGGAGCTCAAACTGCTTCAACGAGTGAGCGGACTTGAGTTCGATAGATAGTAGTATCAAAATGGGTCTTCATGGCCGCCTTGAGGCAACCACTTCTACCCACCTATTTACCTAGCTGAAGCTTTTGTAGTCTAATTTTGACTTTTGCATCATTACAAGATAAGAAGTAGATGAGCGTTCAAACAACCCGAGCTAGGAATTGAACCTAGGACCACGTTATGAGAAACCACTAGACTATCGCGGCCGGCTTTTTGCCTAATTTCGCGAGATAGTTTCAATCTAAAGTGAGAATCCTTGCAGAAAATGATTTGTTCCTTCAATGAAATTTGTTGTTTTTCTATGTTAATTAACTCTTTCTTCAAGTCATTTGCTGAAGATTGTGAATACCGCCATCGTTAGCCATGTTACTCTTAAATCTCTTCTCCACTCACCTTTAAGTTTCATAAATTTAAATCTCAGAAACTCATGAAATAATCCGCTCAATTGTTTCGTTGAGTTCTCTGCAGGCGCCAAGTTTCAGCGGGGGTGGCCTGCATTCGTCCCCCATCACTCAAACACCACATTCGGTCGTTTGCTCCAAGTTGAGCCAACTTTGGCCAATTAAGGCGCAAAAGCTGCTTTTGTTGCTGCCAGTAGCCATAAATGTAACAATTGCTTGAGTTGTTGTTGCTGCAGCTTCACATTTCAAGGCCAAAAACAGCAGCAAGCACGTAATTTGCCTACAGAAAACATTCCATAAACCATATTTTTTTTTAATCTGTTTTACGCTGCGCTTGACTTTTGTACCCAAAATAACAACAAAAACAGCAACACTGCGTAAAAGATCAGCAACCATAAAAAACTACAAAAGCAGACAACATTTAGCTTTGTTCTCAAAGACTCGCCGCACCTCGCCGCTGCCTTATAAGCGCGAAACTCATCTCCATAAGTGGCTGCGACTGCTGTGTTGTTGTAGGCGTTGCAAATTTGTTTTTGCATTTTCATATTTGTGCCACACCTGCAACTACGATTCAGCTTCATTTATGTTATGAAAGTCGCCAACAAAACCAGAAGAGAATTCAACAGCCAATAAGATAAATTGTTCACTTTTAGTTGTTGTTGTTGTTGTTGTTGCTGGTGTTATTAGCACTGTTACTTAATGCTCATTATTCAACAATTGTTGAGCTGTGCTCGTATTAGTGGGTTAGGCGGCTAAGTGCATTGTTCGGTGCGATCGCATTCGCGTCGGCATTGTGCTGCACTGCGGGCGCGAACAGGTGTTGCCGTCTGTTTGCTGCGACTCTGTGACCATTGACAGCCATGATGTATGACATTTACAGGTTTCATTGAGCGTACGCGTTTTGGCGTTGCCAATTACAATTCCAATTACCTGTCGCTCAATGCGCATCGATTGTGCATTTTATTGCTTGCAAATTGCATTCATTGTCGTTGTTTTGCTTTGTTGTAATTTATGGTTTGGATTGATGAGTGATTTGAATTCTAGCTGAATGCTTGAATGGTTTGAAAGGTTGAGGAATTTGTGATTCGTGCTTAACCCTTTAGGTTCTATTAGTTTAAATGACCGAAAGCAGATTTGAGTTGTACAGCGGTGGCGCCAAAATTATCACCCAGTGTTCTTTGGCTCTAATTTGTTTATGAATTAAATTCATGAATGAATGAATGTCAAAGCAAAATTTACTTTTGCCGCCATTTGCAAAAGCGATACCCTGTAGAAGCAATATTTCCTTAACCCTGAAATACTGTTAGTCGAAACAGCTAACATACGCTCAAGTGGAATATTTTCTGAACATAGCTGATTCTGATTACTGGTTGTTCGGAAGGATGCGAAAGAAATTAGCAGCTCACCGGTTTACTTCTTTCACACAAATCTAAAATTGTCTTCTACATTGAACATTTTTCGAAATGAAATTAAAAAATTGCCTAAAAATCTGAATCCGACTATTAATTTTGTTTCTAAATAAATGCATTTTGAGCTGATTACAATATTGCGCCTGTTTTGCGAAATGAATTGGGAAATCAATGACCTAATTCAAAGCCCTGCAAACAAATATCTATGTAAATATTTATAGACACGCAATTTAGATGATTTCTTTGATTTTCCATATTCAAGGCTACAAAAGATGCCACAAACGAAAATAGATTTTCAGTTTCGTAAATAGTATTATAATTTTTTTTAACATTTCAAAGCCAGTTTATGTAGTCTGCTTGAGGTTAAGTTGTTGTTTATTACGTAAACAATAGTTCATCAAAATTAAAAATGAAATCTGTTCTTTTAACTAGCAGTGGGTGATGCGTTTAATTGGTTGATTGTTAGCGCCCAAAAGAAGGCGAAGAAAAACAGCACAGAAACGTCTGTTTTTGTAATTGGAATCTTGTCTTTCAGACTCTTGAACCGGTGCACAATAACATTCAACAAAGTTCAGGTATTGAAATGGAATTTGGTTCAATGTTAGAATCCAATGTGACTTCTTACACGTATATTGGTCTGTGAGACCGACAAAACATTCTCATTTATATTACTGGAACAATTTTTTTTCTTGTTCACTCCTCTCGGGAGTTTCTGCCAGGGAAGGTGATTCAATTGCCGCAGCGAGTCCTAAGTGATGGGGCTGCCATCTACCGGCGCTTATTAACGACGCCTACGATATTTTGAGCTTCTGATCGTAGTGTCATCTGTTGTGTAAGCGAAGTGACTACAGGATGGTTGGAGACTTCGCTATGATCGGTTTGGTGAACTGCTTTCGCTCGAGAAATAAGGAAAAAATGAATTTTTGTGTAAATATAAATGTTTTGCTTTCTTTGTTTAACTGGATCTACTTTATTATAGTCCACCAAATTACAAAAAGTAAACTCTCACACTCAATTTTTTTAAAAAGAAAATTTTAGATACGCGGTCTGACAGATGAAATTGAGCTTGTGTGTCACCAAATTGTGTGTGTTGCGGAAGGTTAAGTAAGAACCTACTTTTTTCAACACTCAAATTTGTTTTATTGTATTTTTAAACACATTTTATTAAACAAACTAGAAAATAGTTAATGCATTTGAAGCTCAAAATATGACCAACTATCAATTTTCATACATTAAAAGTTATAAAACATGGTTGGTTGGTTGGTTCATAAACATGCTGTGAATAGATTGTTCCACTGACCGACTTGTGCCTGTTTTCTTATTCAACTACTTCAAAGCTAAAATAATCTTACTTAATTTTAGCAAATTAACAGTGTAATTAGTACATAGTGTATTTTTTATTTATATTTTTTTGCCACTTCCTCAAAGTATAAACAAACATTGTACAATTCTCTGAACTCTACCTAAACACTTAGATGTAAACAGATTTGGAACGTTTTTTTTTAATATAAACAGATTATGTATGAAGATGTGAATCTGCTTTTTTCATGGATCTGTTCCATTTCGAATAAACTGAATTGCTTAACACTGAAAACATTCAATATGTGTGCCAACTGTTTTAGATAACCTATACTAATCAAGTAGATCAGAGCGATGTAGATTGTTTTAAACTGTACCTGTTTTCCATTTGCTGATTTGGTTTTGCAGCTTTTTTATTTGTAGATTTTTATTATTAGATGGTAGATTTTTTGTAATATGACTGGACTCATATTAAAATATTACGTCCATAAGTAGCTCTCAGAAAATTAATAAATCTGTATGAAGAAGTATTTTTTCTCGAGTTCCTATGCCTTAAACAGCTTTAGGAAATGCGATAAATTGTTTCTCTCTTTTGTAGTAGTTTTTCTTAGAGTGTTAAAATCTATGAATGATCACCACTAATTTCCTCTTTCTTTCGAAGATACATTGCTACATGCTAAATTATTATTATAAAATGGACTCCCACTGCTCCTAGATTGTCCCAAAATGTGTCAAATGCAAGATTAATCCACATTTATTTTGGCTCACAATGTCTAACTACATTTTTTAGGAGGTTGCCATACTAAAATGGCAATTTTCTATGAAATTAGCTTTCCACATGTCTTGTAAATGTAGTAATTAAATGAAGAAACGTCATATCTCGAAAACTCCTGAACCGATTTGAACAATTCATTTAACACTGAACAACATTCTTCAGTGCAAAAAATACAAAATTAAAGTTCGAAACGAAATTCGAAGAAAAACCCAAAATATATTGGCAAAAGCACGCTCTTCTCCCCTACATTCCACATAATATATCAGGTGTACAACTTTGCTTCCGCCGTTTTTTTTCAAAATTAAAAGCTTTATTGCGAAAAAGTGCTTACAGATGTATTATTCAAAGTATTGTCCGTCGCTAGCGACAACTTTCTCCCATCTTTCCGGCAATTTTCGGATCCCGGCTCGAAAAAAGGAGTCCTCTTTTGACGCTATCCATGAAGCAATCCATTTTTCCAATTCTTCGAAGGATTGAAAATGTTGATCTGCCAGGCCGTGTGCCATCGAACGGAATAGGTGGAAGTCAGAAGGGGCGACATCTGGGGAATACGGCGGGTGGGGCAAGACTTCCCATTTCAGCGTTTCCAGGTACTTTTTGACCACTTTTGCGACGTGAGGCCGAGCATTGTCGTGTTGGAGGATGACTTTGTCATGTCGCTCTTGATATTTTTAAAACGTTGAAACCACTCCCGACACGTTCTTTCACTCAGAGCAGCATCACCGTAAGTTTCTGAGAGCATTCGATGCGCTTCAGCTGCATTTTTTTTCGAATTGTAACAGAAAAGTAAAACTTCCCGGAAATGGCGAGAATTGGGCACATAAACGGACATTTTCGAGCATGAATAATACGAAAACAAGAACAACTGTCACTGAAACGGCGATGACAATTCGTTAGGCACTGTCCACACTGACTTTAAAGGCATTACCATCTATGTATTTCAACCAGCCTCAGCCGGTACAGCCACCTATCGGAAAACGGCGGAAGCAAAGTTGTACACCTGATATAAAAGGGGGGAAACTTTGACTAAAGAAAAAATTCAAATATAAACTTTCCAAACGCCGATACGCGAATATTTTTCCCTCCATCCCTCTTTACACCTTTTTAAGACATTTTTTTTGTTTTTACAGTGTAATCAGGCTATCTGTGGCCTAAATGTGTCTTGCGGCAAAACCGTTGAGGTCGAAAAGATATTTTAACGTAATACTGAAAGTATTAATTTAACTTTATATTCTTTGATTCCATAATACAATTCATTCCATTTAATTCCATTCCATCCAAACCGTTCTTCAACCTTTGACACTAGAAAGACCACTGCGATCATTTTGTTGACGGTTTTTCATTTTTAAATATCTGTTTTGTTTTTTGTATTTCCATCAACTTTTGCTTTTAGTGACTTTTAGTTTTTTATAGTGAAAGACTTAATATTTTTTTTAAATATATTTTGTGAAAAATTAACCAAATCCGATGTGTACTTTTCGAGATATCAGCGAATATGAAATGCAGTCTCTGTAGATATGGAAAACTTTCAGTCTTTCCTTCACACAGTCTTCAACTTTTACTTTATATCATAAGTTAGTGATTTCTGACATAAGTAAAATTATGAAAAATACACATTGCATTGCATTGGATTCAACAATTCATCGCCACGCATCTGGCAAAACCCGGCTACGCTCTTTTGGCCTGTTTCTGCCACTTGGAATTTTAATGGGGCCGCAACAGCAATTCGACATAATTGCAACATGCTTCTTCAACTTGAACTTAACTGGAAGTGTAAAAAATTTAACTCGCACAGTTAAATGGAACCGCAAAAGCGCTATAAAATTCCATTGAAAAAAACATACACACACACACACACTCGCACGCACGCACACGCACAACTTATCAATTGTGGTAATTGCAGTGTTGCAGCTGCAGTCAATGACTTCAATGACTTGCGGCGAGTGTTGCTGTTGCTGTTGCTGCAACCATACAACACAGCATGCTGTGGGATGTGGTCCGGTACTTGTACAAAAAAAAAATTGTAATACAAAAACAACAATAAAATTGAAAAATCTTAAACCCAATACTGACCTTCAAATGTCAACGACTGACTGACTGGGGGCTTTTCGATTTTTTCGTCAAGTTTATGCCAAACAAAAACAATAAATATTATGAGCTGATTGTTTTATGCGCCTTCTTCTTCTTTTTGTTTTTTGTCTTACCTGGCCGGCGCCGAATCAGCGCCTGTAAACGCTAAGAAAACATTAAGCGGCTCATTACTTCAGGCAGCCAACTGCGAGACAAAAAAGCGACAATTGTCATTACGCGTAGGCATGTTGAAATGACAACAAAAAATACAACAACAACAAAAACATGATCAAGTGATGTGTAATGCGTGGCATACAAGTGGAGCCAAGTTGCTGTGCTGAACACGCTTCGGCCTGGCGTCGCCCACCGCACAGTGTGACACCTCTGAAAATACTCGTAACACGGTCAACAGCGGTCGTTGGCGTTGTGAGCAATAATAATGCGCAACAACAACGAAAACAAACAAAAAAACAAAATTGTATAAAATTTAATACAACAACAACAGTTTGTATGCAGTCAGCTGTCAGTCGTTTGTGTATGTAGAGAATTTCGGGCTGTTTTCAAATTCAATTAAACGAATTGCATTAATTGAATCTGAGTTCTTAACGTAAATTTAATTAAATTGATTTATGACTTTAGCGAGCAGCTGGAAAATTATCTGGCAACAGAAAATTATTGACAGCTGAAACAAGAATCGTAGTGCAGACAAGACAAATGCAAAAGTCGTTGCCTTTGAATTTGCTGCACAGTCTGCGCAAAAAAAAAACATTGCTCAACACAATAACAAAAATTGCAAATAACATAATCGCACTTGTCTGTTCAGACAGGTTGAACCTCTAAAACCAAAAACAACACAAAATGTGTGCGCACATTCTTACAAATGTGTCGTCGCCAAAGTTGTTCGCTTGTCACCGTAAACGTGCTCTCATTATTATAATTTTGTTTTGCTTTTTGTTGTTGTTGGTTTTCTTTTTCATATTATTTAATGCTCGCCATGTTGGCGTTCCTCTTGAGCCACTCAAGTCCAAGTTGTACGTTTGTTTGCTTACTTCTTTCAAGTCACAATTTCGAAATCTGCATTTTATGTCAAACACCCAAATGCCTCGAATGGACGCCTGGCTGCTTCTATTCTTCTATTCATTTAGTCTTTTCTGTTCATACACTGCGTGAGTGGTTTTACAAAACAGCAGTTGTCGAGTGGTTGAGGTTAAATGAACTCTAAATGAAATCATTGGCATTGTAAGTCATAGACTTACACCACAGAAGAAGTACACAAATCAAAGTGTGTGAACCGGGTTGCATGCAAAAAGCAAATGGCTTTCAGTAGCTCAACATTAACTGCCATCTGTATGCTAAACATTGAATAGGATTGGGTTTTGAGCACTTAAAATGCCGCCATATTTTTTTTTAATGCTACTCGAGTTGGCAATAAATTGAAATCTAAGCGTAAGATTTCGTTAAGAAATGTTGTGCGTTGAAAATTTATGAGATTTGTGCAAATATCCAAAGTAGATAATACTTTGGATAAGGTAAAAGGGGAATAAAGGGATCTAATGAAGCAGAAAAAAATGGAGAGAATAAATGCTAAAGACATGAAAAAGAGACTTGAATAAAATTGTTCCATTTCATATATATAATCTTATTCAGCTTTGAGTGTTAAAGCTTACTAGCCTCAGTTTTAGTATAAAACCACCAGTGAGCCTTTCGAATTTTAATGCAGACTGGTGTTTTAGTATATGACATAATGCTATCCATATTATTTCAAACTGATTACTGTGACTAAGCTTACAGTTGGCCTTCAGTAGCCCTAGATAAAAAACATCCAGTGCGAGAAACTCAGCCACTTATCAAGAACAGCGCAAAAAAAGGTCTGGTTGTTTATGAAGAACAGATTTCACTCACACTTTAAATGATAATCTTCGGCCCCAAACCCCACGTTTCGTCAGCAGTTGCAGTTTGCTGACGTCTTCTCCCTTAGATAATCCACGTGAAGGATAAATATAATGAGTCTTGAAGAGATGTGATCATCTCTCTTGTATTCTGTTTCTGATGCTGATAGTTTAATGGGCTAAAGGTTAGTGGCGATAAAGGGAACTTCACTATGTTTCGGTGTTTCGACAACAGTTGCTGTTGGTTGACTACTTCCACTCAGATAATCGTCATGTACGATATAATAGGCTTCGAAGAGATGATCTGTATATTGTTTTAGTGTTGGTGGTTTAATGGGCTGGCAATAAATACAATTCACTATGTTGCCGTTTTTTTCTGATGTCTTCTTCCGCCAAATAACCGATGGTTGGGGCATAATTGACCTCGACGAGATGATCTGTTGTTTTGTTCATACTTTAACAAAGTAACATATTTTAAGACTGCGGTGAGAAGTGAAAGTTTGTTATGTTCTGATATTTTCTAAGCAGTTGCAGTTTGATGACGTCCCAAATGGACCTCGATGAGATGTAATGTGTTTCGATTTGAAAGGTCAGTGGTGATAGGTGAAACTTTGGTATGTCACAACGCTTCGTCAGCAGTTGCAGTTTGCTGAAGTCTTCTCCTTTCAGAGAACTGATGTTTGAGATATAATGGGCGTCGATGACCTATAATGAGCCTCGATGACCTCTGTGATTTTTTTCTATGTTCATATTTTTATGGGCTGCAAAGTCATTGGACATAAGTGAAAAACGATTTTGTCCCCACGTTTCATCAGCACTTTTCTGATCTATTTAGGACATTAGGAATTACAAAATTTTTCATAATGATATTCCAACCCAAAACATTGCTTTGGAATTGAACAGCTCATCAAGTAATGAGCTCAATCGTTTCTTTACCAATCATTGGCTTGCGTTTTCTGAAAGCCCCCAGACCCTTAGATAACTTCGGATGTTTAAAATGACATCAAGATATTTCACCTCCCGAACAACTAATTTTACTTTAAGAGTAGACATAATGATCTATCATTAGAGAAAGGTTAGGTTAGGTTATGGTAGCTGCCTTTGTAAGAGACGCTCGGAGGCCGGAAAGGCTCATTGTGATACCACATATTTCACCCGTTTCAACATGTGTTGCATGATGCTAGGTTCTGAACCTAAAGCCTCGATATGGGAAACTAGCGCGCTACTCAATGGACTATCGAGGCTGACTCTTTAGAGAAAAGATTATCAAATTTTCCGATATCCAAATTGCGGGGCGACCCTTCAACAACTGACTCGCCGACAGTTATTTTTATTTGTGTTTCAAAACATAGGAATATTGAGGATAACGAAAGTGCTGAAGAGGCGCCGTTCTTAATCTCTAAAGAAACCTCAGCAAGAGTGAGATCTCTTAGGGTCTTCTAGCTAAGGTAGATAGAAGATGGCAGTGACTGGACACATGCAAGATAAGCAGATCAGTTTGGCTCATATACGACAAAAACTAATTAGTGGAACTGGTTAGCAAAAAACGAGGTGTAGTTACCAAACTCTCTGCGGTTTTTACAGGCTTCTTACCTATGGGAGAGCTTGCAGCCAGGATGGGAATCACCAGTTGACAAATTTGTTGTGTTCCAGTTGAGAAGAAGAATAAAACTACTAAGCACTTCCTCTGTTCGGCTTTAGCTAGAAGGAGTATGAAAAGACTAGAAAAATCTGTCTTCAAAGATAACAAGGAACGAAAATCTGCGATTTGATCGCGTCGCGTCTAAATAAACGCGACCTGCACGAAAATACCGAGAGATAATATGTGATTTAATTGAATTAATTAATTTAATTAATTAAATAATTAATTGATTGGCACGACAGCCCGCTTACGCGAGACTAAGGCCTAGCTTCCCGCAACCACCCGTGTTGTGCGTGTGAATTTTGTACGCGGGTGGAAGGGACCTACAGTTTTATGCCGGTTCCGAACGGCAGGTTGGGAGCTTTTTCATAGGCAATTTTTACTCTCAGAGGTTTGCCATTTCCAGCTGAGAGGACAGCCACCGAAAGAGAAAACGAGTTTCCCGTTATTTTTTTTAGGTGTTACTACATGCAGTATTCGATCTTGCGTCGCTCTGCATGCGACTCGTTGGACCGCGCACTAACCAACTGATAATATGTGATAGATCTATCAAAATGAAGCATTATCGCTAATTGGATCTCGAGAATAATGATACCCTTATCAACGAATCAAAAATGCGTCGATCGATAAGCCGACTCCAACTGAAGAGGACTAAATTAGCTTAAACAAAATTGATCGTTAGACCATTCGCCTTGCAACAAGTGTAAGATTCAGAGTTAACTTCATTCAACGACTACGGTCGAGTTCCATAAATAACATAAGGTCCCTGTGATTAAACTGCCCGACGCCTGAGCAGATTTTAAAGATTTTTTGAGACCTTTTTCAAAGATTCTTTTCGGTACAAAGACTAAATTTTGTTTCATAATTTAAAAATTTTAACAATTTGAAATATTTTATTTTTTATTTTTTTTTTATTTTTTCCAAAGTTAAAATTATCTAAGTTTTGAAGAGTTACACTTAAAATTTTTAAATATAATTTTTCATATTTTTACAAAGTTCAAGAACCCTCAAATAGTTAAACAAATTGACACAGTTTCACTACTTGCAGAGATGCATTAAATTAACCCCAGCGTCTAGTCGTTGACCCTTAGAGTCGCGTTCAATTGAATTAATGAATGTAAATTAGTTGCCGCCAAAACGGTCGAAGCATCGTCATTCAACGGCATTCGACAGCGTTCGACAGCTGTTTTGGTCAGTGCACAACAAATGACGCGTTCAGCTGTCACGATTTGGTTTTGCCACAAGCATTGTTTCAATGTTGTATTCATAACTTAAAATTAAACAAAAAAAATGTGTGATTTAAAGTAATGAAAAGCCTACGGCGCGCATTCTTTGAATGCTTAAACTGTGGACCCAACTGTTCGAAATGACTGACGTTGGTTTTAATGACCTCGTGTCCAAAAATTATATAAGACGGGCACAACTACAAAAAATATATACTTATAAATAAAATTATGGCCATAAAGAAAAAATATGTGAATTGTTTTTGCATTCTGTTTCTTCTTTTGTATTTCTTTCAAGTTGTCGCTCTGTTTGCTCAGATATTTTTTTTTGTTTTTATTACAAGTTTGGCTTTTGCTCTTCTTTTTCTTGTTAATAATGCAGTTATTATATATTAAGGTGTCTGCGACCAAAACAGAAAAGGTTGTGACGTCAACCTAAGCCGCTTTCCAGTTGTAAATAATTTGTTTGGTTGCATTGGGCGACAGCTGATGTGGGTCAATTTTTTTTGGTGCATTTTTGACAATTTCATATTTTTATTTTTGATTGGCCATTAGCAATGTGTAAGCGGCTTTTCGTCATAATCGACCGTTTCTCTCAATTAGAGAGCGAAGAAAGCACAACTGAGCTCGTAAGCTGACGCCAGTCGCACCTAAACAAAGTGTCAATTAGACAATTAGTGTGGCCAGAGTGTGGCCATAAAATTTGTCTTATCAGCAGTAAGCGGCTTTTCGCCGAAGCCAGCAGCCAGAAGGGAAAAGCCAAAGCGTCCCACTGAAGGCAACCGCTGTGAATCGAAGTCAACCACTTGTAACTGCCACTTGTTGGTGTCATTTCCAATTACATTTGCATTGTCATTCGAATGCGCGCCACCCGCACTCAGTGTCAGTCAATGCAGCAGCGCCTGTTGCTGTTGTTTGTTGCTCACTTTTGTCACTACGCCTCCTTCACTTCTGGTGCATAATTCAACGTCTTCGCTTCGGCGGTGGTCTCCAGTGGCGTGTCGCACCTCATGTCAAACATTCTTGCGCGTAGCCACTGACGCCTCTTCAGCGCTTCCTTGTTAGCATTCTACCGCTGCCATACTACGAGTGCAGTTTCCCGATGCTTCTCCCATCGTTCGCCGTTGCACATCGCGTGGGGTGACTTGTTTAGGGGCCTCAGTGTGCCCACAATTTTCATTGCCACTAATTTGCATACTTGATTGTGTAATAAAATTGAAATATGCGCCCAAGTTCAACTGCACAGTGCGCTGCTCGCGAGTGTGTGTGTGTCGCTCTCTCTCTCTTGCTCTCAGATGTCGCCATGTAAATTTGTTGCTGCTCCCTTTGCTTGTTATGATGGGTTTTCAAAAGGCTGCTAACAGACAGACACTATCGAAGGTGTTACATGGGCCGAGCACAGCAACACCAACATTGACAACAACAATAGCCTCATATATACATAAATAATGTAATAAAACAAGCATTCAAGAACATAAAAATTGAATTTTTACTAAAGCATTTTATGCATTTTCGAGGGCTACGCGTTGCCGGCTCGTAATTTGGCTTTTGTTGTTATTGTTGATTAGTTTAGTGTTGGTGTTGGTGTGCTTGTTGCCGCTGCTATTACAACCTACGTGTTATCACGTTTCTTGCCGTTCATTGCTCTACGGTTTTCCGCACTCGGCAAAAATTTATATAAAAAATTATTCAAAAATAATATTTAAATCTCAACAATGTTTAAGAACAACATTAAAGTTTTTGAATCGAAAATATAATTTTACGAAATGCGACAAAAATTAATTTTATTACATAATTAGAACATTTCAACTGTTTTAACAAAAATTGAGTACCTTAGTTTTGAAAAAAAGTTAAATTATATGTAATTTATTTATTATTTAATTTATTTTAATTTAATTAATTTTAATTAATTTTATTTTATTTTATTTTATTTTATTTTATTTTATTTTATTTTATTTTACTTTGTATTATTTTATTTTATTTTATTTTTATTTTATTTTATTTTATTTTATTTTATTTTATTTTATTTTATTTTATTTTATTTTATTTTATTTTATTTTATTTTATTTTATTTTACTTTGTATTATTTTATTTTATTTTATTTTATTTTATTTTATTTTATTTTATTTTATTTTATTTTATTTTATTTTATTTTATTTTATTTTATTTTATTTTATTTTATTTTATTTTATTTTATTTTATTTTATTTTATTTTATTTTATTTCATTTTGTTTCATTTTATTTCATTTTATTTTATTTTATTTTATTTTATTTTATTTTATTTTATTTTATTTTTTGTTTTTGTAAGTGAAAAATTTTCTAAAAAAATTCTCTTATAAAAATTATAAAAATTTTCCAACAAATTTACATACATTTTTTCTCCCAACTGTATGTTGCAAATAATTTCTCCAAGTGCACAGTAATTCCTCGTTGGTTGTTTTGGCTCGTTGGCTGCCAGCTCATCATTTGATTTGTATCGTTTGCCGCTTAGGCCAATTGTTGTTGTTGTTGTTAAGCAGCATTATTGTTGTTGTTAATTTAATAAGCATCAGCACAGCAAAAAGTGGCAATATTGAAAGGGAGCCAAAGAACAAAGCCGTCCACAGAGCGGCAGACAGATGAAAAGCAAAGCAGGAAGCTGCCTTTTGATTGAAATGTTGGCTGCGGCGCGTTTTGTGCATATTTTTTTGTTGTGTTTTTGACATTTTGCCTCAAAAGCGAGAGTGGGCGCTGCTTGTGGCCGAGGTTGCCGCGCACTTAGAACACATGTTGCTGCTCGGCTCTGCTTTGCTTTTTTATTGGTGGTATGTTCAATTTTGTTTGGTTTTTGCATTTATGGTTTGCGACTGCGCAACAACAACACGCTTCATTACCAGCACAACTGCTTAGCGGCGGCAATCGACCCCAACCAATGCGGCGAAAATGTTTGCGCTCAGCACAAGTCGGTCCAAATGGCCAATGCTGCACTCGTGCTTTTCTTGTTGCTGCTGTTGTTGTTGTTGGTGTTGTTGCTGATCGTGCCATATCGCATCGGTGATTGCTGCAACATGCAACGCAGCACTCGGAGCGTCGCGTCAGTCCAGCCGCCCATACGTTTGCGTTTTCGACTCATTGCGCGCAGCAGCTGCTCGACGTAATGAGCGCCCAGGCCGACAACCCAAGTGCGGCTGTGCCAAGTTCTGGCAAATCTGATCGTGGCGTTCGTTGGCATTTAAGATGATTTTTGTTGCAAGTTTTGTGCGTTGTTCTCACATTCGGAGGGCTGTCGAGTTCAACTTTTCGACTAGGGTGTTGTGTTTTAGTTGTTGTTGTTGTGCGTTGCTGCAATTGTTGCAATTGCTGTTCGCCGCTAATGGTTGTGTAGGAAGTTGTTTGCACGGCTTGTTGCCACATTGCAACAAGTGCACTTCATGCGGTTTATTAAATTTTCTCGGTTGCTGCTTGCGGATTATGGATGGTTTTTCGTTTTTCTTTTTGAGTTGTTGTTGTGTTGGCGCTTACAACAACGTTTGTTTGGTGTGGAGTGTTGGCAGCGAAACATGTGCTAAAATTTGTATCTGTGTGGGTCTGGTGTTGGCTGAATGCAACATAAATGTTGCACACGCCAAACGAAATTTGAATTTTAAAAATCGAAAAATTATATTTGCAAAATTGCAGTTAAATTTCTCGTAGCCCAATTTTAATGGGTCAGTTTGTTTTTGAGTAAAATGTGTTTTTTTGGGTCGAAAAACTATGTTAAAACTATTCTTAGTGTAATTTTTTCAGTACATCTTCAATGATTCAGTATAGTTTCTGGGTCGAAAAATCATGTTAAAAATTTTTAGTATAATTTTTGTTAGTTTTGTTCATAACGAGACCTCAGACTCTTTAGCCAAAATGCACTCTGAGGCTGCATTTATTGGCCATAGTTTTCTGACACTACCATCTGCGGCAAGCTACAACAAATGAGTCATTTCAAGCCCCGAACAGGCAGGCAGGCAGGCTGAGGACGGCTACAGTTGGGCGAAACTTATGCTTCCCGCCATCTCAGACCAATGCTCGTTTCTTCGGCCTATGCAGGAAGGACTGGATACAGTTGATGGGCCTAATGACAAACCATTTTCTATGGAAAAATCACATGGAAAAGGAAGGCACATCTGACAGACGAGCCTTTGTTACTTTCACGTCTGAATCAGACTTCAGACAGTTGGTACTGATGTGTTGAGAAGCGACCACCTTAGCTTCTTGATATCACAAGATCTACTCAGATTTCCTCAGAGGTTGGGTAGATTAATAGTAAATAAGGAGGACACCTCGAATCGCTGTACAACGGATGTATACTCTTCCTTAGTTCTACGCTTTCTAGGCTGTTCTGACAAAAGAAAAAACGGACATATACTCTTTCTTACTGCTACACTTTCTAGGCTATTCTGACAAAGGAAAAAAGAAAAATTGTTTGTCAATGTGATTTTAACCATTCTGCATTTTTTTGTTCTCACTAAAGTACTTCGTCGCATTAAAATATTTCTTGATAAAACTTAGCGCTGAAACTTTCACTTCTTTACGAATTCTTGCTCGCTCAAATGTTTATAAAGTGGTATAATGAAAATTGAAATTCTTTTCAACACTTGAAATAGCTAAACACATTCAGATAGAAACACGTTTAAAGCTTTCCTTCATTAATCTTTTAGATACGCACGAGAAACTTGTTTATCTTGGTTACAGTGTAAAGCTAACAACGTTAATCTGTCACTGCCAACACACACATAAATAAAACTATCATTTCAAGTCAAGACGTTCTATATGTATACCCTATAACTGAACGGGTTGTCTACTTTGTTATGGGTTTTAATGTCATATTTTACTGACTGTTCAGTTTTGTTGTGTCCCTTTTTTTCTGACTAACTGACTGATGACTAGAGATATATAGAACAAACTTATACAGCCAGTCCTATGTAATTAAGTTAGACTCTCTTGCTAGGGACTCACATATTCTTTAAGGTTCTTTCTGATCTCAGAATAGTAAAAGTTTTTAATAAATTTTATTTTTTATTTAATTTTATTTTAATTTAATTAAAACTATATGCAGACTCTTTGAAAGCAGTCAAACTAATGCTTAACAAAGTAATACCTTTAACTTACGTCGTTCTGGAGAACTTCTCTTACTAAAAAGAAACCAGATTAGAACCATGATGGGTGTTCTAAGAGGTCATTGTGTAACTCCGACGCAAAAAGGTTGGGGTTGTTTTCAAATGACTTCTGTCGAGCAATAGGAAAAGAATACACTTCACTCTCTATGCATTTGTCCCACATTATCAAAAAGTGTAAAGACTTATCTGGGCAAGTTCTTCGATAATATTCTCTAGATTGCCCAGTAGAACTATTCACAGTCTACCAGGTTTCGTCAAACTAGTTCAATGTGTAAGTGGACTTAAGCGCGACCGTTTGTGGTATCACAATGGACCTTCATAGCCTAAGTGGGTTTCAACTTGTGTCAGCCACTTCTACCTACCTAACGTGGTCTATAAGATTTCGACAGAATCTCTAGGAAAAGAGAGACCCACTGTTCGGGTCTTTTTAGATTCAATGAAGGGGTCTGGTCTTTTTAGATTCAATGCTTAGTTTCCCTTCTTCAATGATGTGTATGAACATTATCTGGAATCTGAACTTGTGAGAATCTAACCACAAAGACTCTCCGAGGATCTGCTTTACATACTTTCTAGATCAAGTGCAACTTTTGGTAATTTGCTATGCCACATTAACCTCCTGTTATCCATTACTTTCTTTGCACCTTATCAAGAAGATGGTAGAATGCTTTGGGTAAACTTAAGATCTCGAGTTCCAGCTAGCTCGATGGTAAATCTCTTCATATACTCTAGAAGGAGTTCTGTTCATGCTACTGATACAAGTGTATCTGTCACATTTGGGGGAAACTGACAAAGAAACTATCCATTATTACTTTCTTTGTGCTTTGTCATGAAGATGAAAGGAAACTGGGTAAATCAATGTCCTCGGGTTCGAACTAGCTCAATGGTAAGACTTTTCACAGACTTTGTAGGAATTGTAATCTCGTCCAAGTGCTTTCTAATGTCTAATGTAGTGACACTAATGTTCTCGGTTCTAGCTCGATGGTAAATCTCTCCATAAACTCCACATAAAAGAAGCTGTGATGCCTATATGGCATACTTTCTGATCCAAGTGTGTCGTTGGATGATTTGCTATGCCATGTGATCCCAAATCCTTAGCTGTCACTTCTATGAAAACCCAAAAGGGAAGAAAACTATTCATTAGTTTCTTTGTATTTTAACATGAAGATGGAAGAAGACGTTGGGTAAACCCATGTTCTTGAGTTCCGAAGAAGTAACGAAATATGTTTTGCGTTCGCGACATACCTTCCTCAACAAACCATCTATTACATCCTTTACCAAAAAAAATAAAGAAGACTTTGGGTAAAACAATGTCCTCGGGTTCGAGAAACTATCTATTACTTTCTTTGTTCCTTATTGAGAAGGAGGAAGAAGACGTTGGGTAAACCAATGTTCTCGAGTTCCGAAGAAACTATTTGTTATTCCAACCCGTTAGCTGTCACTTTTTCGGAATCCCTAAAGGAAGAGAAACTATCCATTACTTTCTTTGTTTCTTATCGAGAAGTAGGAAGAAGACGTTGGGTAAACCAATGTTTTTGAGTTCCGAAGAAGTAGCGAAGTAGTAGTAAGTTATCCATATGCCTTCATCAAGAAACCATGCATTACATTACATTTATCGAGAAGAAGAAAGAAGACTGTGGGTAAACCAAGTAGCTAATGAAACTAGAGGCGAATCTATGTAGTATTTGGGGGAGGTAGTCTAAAGAAATTGCGGAAGTACGACGCGTAATTTAACCTAATAAAATATTATAAGTTATGGTTAGATTGCATTATGTTAGATTAGGTTACACAGTCCTCGGGCTCGAGCTAGCTTGGCGTTAAGACTCTCCACAAACCCTGAAGTAGGTGTAGTCTCGTCGAAGTGCTTTCTAGTTCAAGTGTGTCTTTTGGTGATTTGCTTTGCTATGTGATCCCAATTCCTTAGCTGTCAAATCTGTGGAACTATTCATTACTTCTTTTGTGCCTCATTGAGAAGGAGAATGAAGATGCTCTCAAGTTCCAAAGATGTAGCGAAATGCATTGTGAGTTCCCTCAATGTTTTCATCAACCTTTCGAATTGGATTCAATGACTTTGGCCTTGTCCAGAAGATAAGACTCACGTTTAACTTATGGAACTAACCATTTGAAACTATGGAACTAATCATTTGTGTTCAGTAGAGTGACTCGACATTCGGTCTTCATCAAACTCCAATTCTTACTTGTGTGCTTAGTTGTGTTTTCAAACATTTTATAAGCAATGCTTTTCTTATTCATACAAAACGTAAGGTCGTTGTTTGTTAAAGTTTTCTGTTATCTTTTCATCTTCTCATCATCTCGAATAACTACATTTCCGACAGAAATGCGTTAAAGTTATCACTACTGCGCATTAAAGTAATTTAAATGTCTTACAATTGCAATTTGGAGCTTAAAGTAACATTTTATGTTTGTTCAGAGCGAAGGTCATCAAATACTTTGCATGTTGATTACTTTTCTTATTGTTCTGCTGAAAATCTGGTGCATTGTTTTGCTAGTAAAAAATCTTATTTTAAGCTAATGTGCAATGATAATGTTCAAAGTTGTAAAGAGTTAATAGGAAAAAATTAATTACAATTATTGTAGTTGGAAGCTGATAAGTTAGTAATATCAGATGAGCTCGTAATGAACTTCAAATGTTGAGCTGTAGGGAAATAATATTTTATAGAACAACAAAAGTGATTACAGAAACAGAAAAGTTGGAAGGTCAGAAAAATAGTAAAAAAATAAAAAGAAGAAGAAGAAGTGAGTGCACTGGTTATGTTGTAATTTTCCTCTTTCCATGTTTCAAACTGTTTTCCATGCTTGTTGACACTTTCGATTCACAGTCATAACGGTTTACGCTCTTTTGTGCTGTGATCTTTTTTTGTGGTAGTTTTGAAGCATTTTTAATATTGCAAACATTTCAAGTGTTTTCTTTTAAACACTTTAAGCTTCGATTAACACACAGCAAGCGACTTTATGTTCGCATTTTCTGTACGCTGACACGCTTGTTGCCGCTTTTTAATGATGGGGTTTTTTGCTGTTGTTTTTGTTGGTATTTTGTTCAAAATACTTTTTTGGCACCGAGGCGTTAAGGTAATGAAAACGTTAATGATTTTTCTAAATAAACACATTCACGAGCCACACTACACAAGTGAAAATCCATTGCGTTGGCCAAGAAGTCACTTTCGAGGTCAAACGCCCCGATATTTGTGTGTTTATGTGTGAAAAGTTTATTGTGGCACGCGGTGGCGCCACATGGTTCGGTGTCGGTGGCTGAGAGCGTCACTCAGGACATTGAACCTGAAAGCGAGCATAAAAATTCCAATGAGGATAAAGAGAAAAAGAGTTTAGTTGAAGTTGGAATTTTCCAATTGCAATTTGCAGGTTATGAACCACAAAGAGTTGGAGATTTTTTTTTTGAATTCGTTAGAAGTTTCGTTTTCGGTGTATGCGCTTTTAATTTATTAACAACAACAAGAGCAGCAGTACCAAAATACTGCAACCACTCAATCAAACAACACCAACTACTAAATCATACAACAACAACAACAAGAATGAACATAATAAAAAGTCTGAACGCTAAATGCCACAACGTGAGTTCATAATTAATAAATACAAATGCCCAATGATTGCACAATGCGCACAACAACAACAACAGCAAAATGACCGACGATGGATGGTTGATTGTGTGCAACAACAACAATTACCACAACAACCTGTTGCTCGGCGAGCTGCATTGGAGTCAAATGTGAACATTTGAATTTGCATTTGTTGTTGTTGTTGTTGGCATTAGAATTGCCGTTTATTGTTGTTGCCGTTGTTGTTGTTTTTATTGCTGTTGATGCTACGGCACTGGCCAAGGGGCGCACTGAAGCGTGCTGCACTGACTGTTTGTTGCTCGTGCAACAACTGGTTTGCTGCCGCAGCCGCTTTAGTTGCTTTGCATGCGCCGCAGCAGTGGCAGCCGCCACATCCGCACACACAACCAGCCATCATCAACAGCGATCAGCGGCGATCATGATCAGCACATTAGTGTCCGACGTCGTCGATCATGCGCAGCGTTTTGCTCTTTTCGCGCTTGTCGGCCACTGAGGCGCTGCTGCTGCTGCTGTTGCTGCTGCTTTGGTCATTGTTGTTGTTGCTTTTGCAGCAGTAAAGTATGCAAAGTATCCGCTGGCAGACTTTTTGTTTTTTTTGTTGCTCGATCTGCACAGTCTACCATCGGCCATCTGCCATTCAAAATGCAATCAAGTCGCACTTGTGGCGCGCACCACGCTCACACCGCCCGGCTTGGCGCATAAATTTCGCTGACGCGCTGCCGGCAGGATTATGCTGTTGTTGTTGTCTTGTGCACAAAAAGAATCCGCAAAAATGCAAATTTGAGCCTAGATTTGCGTCTGGCTGGCAGTTTGACTCCTTTTCTTGTGAGGAAAAAATCAAATTTTTTTACAACTTTTCTATGCGTTCACATAAGTGGCCATTAAACGGTTATTTGTTTATGTGGCGTGTGTGTGTGTGTCTAACCGTTATAATGGGAATTATGCATGCAGTCGGTTTGTCTTTTTTGCAGGCATTCTTTAGTCGCGACTGCAAATTGTTCGGCGGCTGCGACTGCAACTGCATCAAGTGGCAGCTTGATTGCGGCCGACTGCTGTGTTGAGAAATTAACGTGAATAAAAATCAGAAGTAAAATCCGTTCTCGGCTGCGCAGCTGGCAAGAAATGCTTTCCCAAATTGCTTCATCAGCACCTGAGAGCGGCGCACAGACCAAAGCTTAACATGGAATAGGAAATTCTGAATTCTTTGTTGAGATATTCTGTGTGTTTTATTGGCAATTTATTTGTGCCGGTTTGATTTAATCATTTATAGTTGGACTGTTGCAACTGATTTGTAAAAACGGAGTTCTTAAATGGGAACAATTAACCGAATAAGGAACTGACTGTTTTTCCTTAACGAGCCGGCACACAGGAGATTCGTTACAGTTTATTGCAATGGTTTGAAAATGATATGAGACAGGTTTGAGTGTTAGATACAACTCTAAAAATTGTTGTCTTTGAATCTCAGCGTCTTCCTAGAAACAAAACATCTTATAAAAAGGTCTTCTAAGGACATTCATTCTAGTAACTATTATGTGAGGATTAGATGTATACGGTTAAAGTTGATTGAAGATTTGTATTTCAATTGGATTTGGATATGCAATTGAATCTCTACTCATTCTTGATTTTGAATCCATAATGTCTCTTGATGCTAAAGTTTAGCGAGCAACTGTAGTCTCATCTCAATACGAGTAGCACAAAATCTTGTAATTAGATCTTGTAAGAACATAGAATATCAATTATGAGGATTAGAAGTCTACTTTAATTGAAAGATGAAGAAAGATTTAAGATAGAAGCTTTAGTTGCTCAAGTTTATTAAAGATTTGTGGTTCAATGGGTTCTGCGACTGAATCTCTGTCGAGGCTAAAATGTTATAATCAAATGTCCTAAGAACATAGAACATCAATTTTGAAGATAAGAAGTCTTTTTTAATTGAAAGACGAAGAAAGATTTAAGATGGAAACTTTATCCGCACAAGTTTTTCAAAGATTTGTGATTCAATGGATTTTGCGATTGGATCTTTATCAATTCTTGATTCTTCCTTACACCCTCTCGAGTCAAATGTTCAGATAAGAATCCCATCCACGAGTAGCACAAGATCTTCTAATCAAACAAAGAAAATTTGATCAATTATGAGGATTAAAAGTCTATTGTAATTGAAAGGTGAAGATACATAGATTAAAGATGGAAGCTTTATCCGCACAAGTTTGTCAAAGATTTGTATTTCATTGGGTTTTTCGAATAGATCTCTATCCGTTCTCGATTCTCCCTTACACCATCTTGAGGCTAATGTTACGAGAGAAATCCCATCTACGAGTAGCACAAGATCTTGTAAGCAGATCTCTTAAGAACAACGAATGAGGATTAGCATTCTACATTAATTAAAATATGAAGAAATATTTAGAAGAAGCTAAAGCTTCCATAGCCACACAAGTTTATCAAAGATTTGTATTTAAAAGTCTATTTTAATTGAAAGGTGAAAATGCATAGATTAAAGATGGAAGCTTTATCCGCACAAGTTTGTCAAAGATTTGTATTTCTTTGGGTTTTTCAAATGGATCTCTATCCGTTCTCGATTCTTCCTTACACCCTCTTGAGGCTAATGTTGAGAGAGGAATTCCATCTACGAGTAGCACAAGATCTTGTAATCAGATTTCCTAAGAACAAAGAATCAATTATGAGGATTAGAATTCTACTTTAATTAAAAGATGAAGATAGATTTAAGATGGAAGCTTTAGCCACACAAGTTTATCAAAGATTTGTAGTTCAATGGGTTTTGCGATTGGATCTCTATCAATTCTTGAATCTTCCTTACACCATCTCGAGACAAATGTTCATAGAGAAATCCAATTCAGGAGTGGCACAAGATCTTGTGATCTCCTAAGAACAAAGAATATTTATCAATTATTAGGTTTAGAAGAAAGATTTGATATGGAAGCTTTATCCGCACAAATTCATCAAAGATTTGTATTTCATTGGGTTTTGCGATTGGATCTGTATCCTTTCTCAATTCTCCCTTACACCCGTTACAGCTCTCAAGGCTAAAGTTTGGTGGGAAATCCCATCTAAAGGTAGCACAAGCTCTTGTAATCAAATATTCTAAGAACAAACCCTCATCTCATATGAAAATATAGTGTCAACTTTCATGGAAAGTTAAAGAAAGACTTCAGATGGAAACTTTAACCTTGTACGTTTTATTGAAGATTTGTATTTCAATGTGTCTTGTGACCGGAGGTTTTCCCATTTTGATTCCAACTATAATCCGTTTGCATTGTAAGTGAAACTCTGAGGCAAAATGGAATCAAAATGGCGTAAAAATTTGCTAATAGATCTCTCATAGATATTACTTCATACTTTGTGAAAGAAAAACAATTCTTATTTCAATAGTTCTTTCGATTGCCTCTAACTCTTAGCTTTCCATTCCCAAAAAATCGTTTGAGGCTAAAGTTTAGTGAGAAACTGTAAGACAAGATCCTGTAAACAAATCTTCTAAAGACATAGCCTCATGCTTTGTAAGGTAAGATGTATGAGTTTAAGGTTCTTTAAGGATTTTCTATTCACAAACTTCACTTGAGCTAAATTTATCACCAGCAGAATCATTCGCCACAGATGGGAACAAGAAGTAATTACTAGGTGTCAGGTCCGAACTGTAAAGTGAATGCTTCAAAATTTCCCACCCAAGCTTCCGTAGCTTCTGGCGAGTCACTACCAATGTGTGTACCACTTGTTGTCCTGTGTGTACCACCGCGTTGTCCTGATTGAACACAATTCCGTTCTAAGCTGGTCAATTCTGGGTGATTGTTCCTTCAGATAGTCCAATTGTTGACAGAAAAGGAAGAAGAATCTATAAGACACCTTCACCTGTCACTGGCCGACTCTCTCTGGACGAAGGTGGGAAAACTTTAGGCTCCAATTCCTTCGACAACGTGGACGATCACAGTCGCTTAGGAACAACACCTGACACCCAATGTTGTGAGCTATTGCTCATAGCGCCCTCTGTTGTGTAAAGGAAATGCCAGCAAGATGGTTGGAGGCTTCGCTAAGATCGGTTTGGAGCGCTGTTTTCTCTAATGCCTGTCTTTGGAGTGAATGGGAAAGGATCATTATCTGGAGGGTTGGAATTTTGAGAACTGGGATATGTTGCTGGGCTTGAAATATTTAGAGAATAGGAAAAATCCAAAAAGTTGGAAGAGTGCGGGACCGTACACCAGGTAGAAAACAAAATGGCTCCCTTTTTCATTACACTCATAGATTGTGTCAATTTCTCTGACTTTAAGCTTCAAAGATACCAAAAAACAAACTCAAAACCCACTTGTATCTTTCATGATTCTTTGCATGATTCAAATGTACCAGGAACCAGCATATTTTAACTTCCATACTATTTATTTCACACCAGCTGTCAATGTAAATTATCTGACTGCCGTTGCATTAACATTCGAAATGAGCTTCCGAAAACGACGCTTTAATTTCACGCCTCTTCACGACATGCCACACATTGCATAATCATGGAAAAGATTTAACGCAAAAGGAAACAGCGAAAAGCGCTTTCACGCACTCGGCACCAGTCGACAAGCAAAACCAAGCCGCCAACTTGGAAATCTTTCGCTTTATTTATTGACTTTTTCCAGGTGTTTGTTGTTTCCGTTAGCTTTGTAAATAGCTCCCAAAAAAACTCAAAAAAGTCCCTTAATCGCCTGAACGGCACAAAACAAACCCGAAATCAAATGCTAATTACCGGCCGTCACTGATCAATGAGCGGCGCATGCGCGCAACGGTCGAGCGGGTGCCGCTCGAAAAAGCGCGTCAAACGCGATGTGAGAAAGGTGCCGGACGGAATGCCCACGCAGCGCGGCTTAATTAGTTGCGACGCTAATTGAAAAATTCAACGAACGCAGCGTCTGAGTCTGACAAGTGCTGCGCGTCTGGGCCAACACTTTCCCGATGCTCGGTCGCTCGATCTTGTTATGCCACGCTTGGGCTTTGTTGCTGCGTTCGTTGAACGTTTCTGTTTTATGCAATTTCCAACAAATGTTGTAACATTTTCAAACGCAAAACGCACACAATGCATTGCAGATACAACAAACAAACAAACAAAAAAAAACAGCCACCACAAAATGCTAAAAATATGTATGGACGCGCCTTGACGGCGGCGGCGGCAACGTTGCACTGCGCACGCGTAACGGCAAATGCTGCGTTTTTCGTATCATGCGTGACGTTTCTGCTGCTTTCTTTTGCTTTAACTTTGTGGTTTGTAAATAAATTTTGTGGTTCAGTTGTCATTCGTCATTTGTCACGCCGCTCGCTGTCTGCGGCCACAGCCAGCTGTACCGGCTGCGAACTGTGGTCTTCGGTCTTCAAGCCGGCCTGCATTAGGTAATAAAGCATTTCTAACGCCCATAAATCGCGCTGTCAATTCGTGAGCGTTCGGGTAGGTGTGAGCGAGTGACTTTTGACTGGTCTCACTCACTCACTCGTTGTGGGTGATGGCACAGTGGGTTGACTCAGGCCTACAGCGATGGGCTCATTGCCAGCCTGGCTTTGCCTATCACACAGGTGACACTAAAGTATTTTATTTAGATTTTATATTCTGAAAAATTCTTTATGCGTTGGTCGTAAATTCTGAAAGATTTAATCAACAATGTGCGGCATAGTTCACCAAATGTTGGACTGAATTGGCCAAACCTAAAGAAAAACATTACGGCTTTGGTATGCCTGACTTAATTTGCTGTAAATAAAAATAAGTGATGATCATTCTTCATTCTTCGCCGGCTTTTTTATACTAAAACAAGACAGGCTTCTAGAGAAGTGACAGATTGTCCAGTGAAACCGACATACAAACTTCAAAAACGACGCTCTAAAATTTCTGTCTTGAATGGAGTTGAACTCTTAAGTTGTACACAACCCTCCTTTCCCGCCACTAAAATGAAATCTTCTGTCACGATATTCAATCAAGTTCATCAGCAAACATTTTGATCTTTATCAATCTTTGATCTTTTTCAGTCAAAGAATTTGGGAATCTTCGACACAGACATAAACTTATAGTCTTCATATAAAAAATAATCAACAGCCAAACATATCACTTTACAGTTAGAATACAGTTTAGAATAGAGTCCAGGGTCTAGACCAGAATACTTTCCTAGAATACAAAAACTTTTAGTCTTTATATAAAAAGAATCACAAAAACAGCCAAAACTTCACTTATTTATCATGCATCATTTATTATTAGTTATCATTTCTTGGGTCAATCTTGGATTTAACTTGTAGTCTTCATTTAGAAAATTATCATAAAGATAGCCAAAACTATCACTTCTTTACAGTTTAGAATGGAGTCCAAGCTCCAGACTAGAATACCCCCTAGGAAACAAAAACTTCTTCTTCTTCTTCATATAAAAAAAAAATTCAGAAAACATCCAAAGATATCACTTCTTTATAATTTAGAATAGAGTCCAGGCTCCAGACCAGAATAGCCCTAAATTCATTGACTGATTTTTCAAAGAATTAAAAATAAAAATAGTTACCTGTTGCTTGACATGGAATTTGAACTCATGACCCGCTAACTTTCGATTTATTATGAATCTAAGAATTTCTACTGATTTGAACCCAGCCAACTCTCCTAAGTCTAAGAATATCAAACTCACCAAACATCCTTCGAACAAGACTTTATAGCTTTCTTATATAACTCCAACAAAACTGAGCTAACATTAGAAATTGCAAGCAACACTATCATGCAACATAAAACCGATTACAATTACTACAACAACACCAACAACATAACAACGAGTTAAGTGCAAATGAAGCAATTCACTTGAAAGTCATAAACAATTACAAGAAAAAAATAAAAAAAAGTTAGTGTTAAAACATAAATCGGCTGCCGGCCGGTAGTGAACGACGCACGTTCAAATAACTGTAAAAAGTTTTTAACATTTCACAGTTGAAGCGCGGAATCAACTCAAAGCGACTAAACTGTAAACGACTGTTTGATTGAAATGCAAATTTTGGCGATAAATCTGGTGTGTAAGCAACAACTTGGCAGCTGTTGCTGACATAAATATTTTCATGCAAACATTTTTATGTAGTTACATAGCCGGCTTCGAAAGTCTAGCGGGGGTAGCGCGCTGACTTTTCATGCCAGAGGTTTTGGGTTCAATTCCTAGCTCAAGGTGGGTTAAATACTCAACTATTTCTATTGCTATGCACATGAAAGAGATGAGAATTGTAAGAAAGTGCGCTCCAAGTGTGGAGCAAAAACTGCCTACAACCAATCGATGTTAAAAATTGGCGCTAAACTATAGGTCCCCTTTCGTTTGTAATGTGTGGGCCACAACGACACAAATAATAGGCTTCCGAGTGTATCTCTTACAGAGGCAACCATCATAACCTAAGCATTTTA
Source organism: Melieria omissa (assembly GCA_963971225.1). Taxonomy (NCBI): domain Eukaryota; kingdom Metazoa; phylum Arthropoda; class Insecta; order Diptera; family Ulidiidae; genus Melieria; species Melieria omissa. The sequence continues at coordinate 24,920,004 of OZ020269.1, read as the reverse complement.
TGTACATGATTGTACGAGAGTAGTCTGAAAGGTTCCCGACTTAACAAAGGCGCAAGCAATTTTTTTCAAATTGATTGTTTTATTTTTCCAGATACTTAGTCGTGTCAATTTAAACTCTTCTCCCAGCGATAGTAACATCTCTTTCTCTTCATTGAAAAATAGAAAAAATCATTGGTCCAACGTTTAAATTCAGCTGCCCATAATTTGACTGTACCAAATGACAGTGCAGAGTCCCTGTACACATATCCCTCTACAAATATTTAATGACCGCTTCTTACTAAATTTTTTCCATTTTCACTGAACAAACTCACATCGACGGACTCAAACCATTGTCAACCAATAACTGCGCATCCAAAATGGCTCAAGTTTCGATGAGTACCTTTTACAAGAGGCGGAAACAGATCCCTTTTTTTGCTGACGAGCGCTGCCATCTTCCTATTATTGGTTGGTGGATTGGATGAGTGGTTGTTGGCACAGCTAGGTAGTACGAGTACCGAGTGGTATTTGATATTTTGATATTTTATTGCCCATTATTTCATTGGAGTTAGTTGGTTAAGTGGCTGCCTCTGTATGAGACACACTTAGGCCTATGGGCCCGTTGTGATACCACAAATTCCACCCGTTTGAAATGTGTATGCAACACTTTTTTGTCCAACATGTGATACAACACACATTTTAAACGGATTGGGAAAGGGAGGGAGGGGACCTACAGTTTAACGCCGAATCCGAACGGCGATTGGCAGTTTTTTTTCTTTCATACTTGGAGGTTTTGCGATTTTTGTAATTCTCATCTCCTTCATGTAGATAGGAATGACTTTTTTTCCAGCCCAAGCCAGGAATCGAACCTGGGGCGCTCGGTATGAGAAGCCAGCGCGCTACCAGCTGACCTGTCGAGGCTGGCGCTTCATTGGAGTAAAAATTAATCTTAATAAAATTTAATTTAAAAATATGTAAAAAAATTAAAAATTAACTATAATCAATTTAAGAAAAAATAAAAAAATTAATTAAAAATTATTTTAACTAACATTAAATACATTAAGGATTTTCTGTTCCTTGCTAAATTTGGTCGTGCACACAGAAAGTGGGAGAGTGTTTTCTTCTGGTTTCCACCCCACAACTGAGGGGCTGAAGGATGTTTGCAACAGAGTCGCGTGTTCCTCCACTCGTCATTGACTCATAAGAACTCAAGTGAGCTTTGAAGTATTCCTTCGGCCATTTCTAAGGAGTTGCTTCGTCCTGATTAAGTCATACTTCGGCCTTATTTTCCTTGATGTGTTACAGATAGACAGTTTGCTCCATCTTTCAGAAAGTGGGCGCCTAATCTTCAGGTTTAGTACTTAAGCTTTTAAGAGCTCCCTCGTATGTGTGTCCGTACTACAAGTGCGTGTGGAAGCTATGAACTTTTGTTTGACTATTGAAAACATTTTTTGATATTTTTATTATTATTTTTTTATTCTTTATTTATTTTCTTGTTTTATTTTTTAATTGATAAATTTCGTTTATCGTTGATTAAAAATTGTTGGAATTGTTTTAAAAAATTGTTTTTGTTTTTATTATTGGTTTAAGTTATTCTGAACAGAGAATAATTTAATTTAATTATTTATTTAAATATTTTAACAATGTTTTATATTTTTTATTTGCAGGTAAGTGTTGATGACATGCACTGAAATTGAAATAAAAAACCTTGTATTGGCAATGACTGTGGATAGTTGTGGCTGAAATCGCTGTAAGTTTAAGACACTTGTGCCATTTTGCTTTGTGGTGCCTGTCAGAAGCATTTTGTGAGTATTTCTTAGCTTAAGTAGATTAGATTAGAATGTGTGGCGGGTGCACAGTAGAGCCAACTTCCTACGAGAGGATCAACTGCCCTAAGAAAACTTAGTAATGTTCGTGGACTTAGCTGTTTGAGGTCCATGATTTCTAGCTGGTATTGGTTCAGGTGTAGTCTCCTGCTATGGGATACAACATCTCAGTGGAGAATAATGTGTTCTGATGTTTCCTTCGTTTCTTCATAGAACCTACAAGTGGTTCCTTATTTTGATCGAAGCGTGGACATTTGTTTTACCAGTTAGGAAGCCAGTGACCTGACGCAATTGATTCTTGTTTAGGTGGAGGCAAAAAGAGCTCCATTACGAGTTGATGTCCTGTAGAAAGATCCGCTGAGTGTCTCAGTACTGGAGTGTCAGTCGAGTATTGTGAATTCATGGTCATTCCTTTTGACTTAAGAATGTCAGGTTCAGCATACGAATATTTTTTATATACATTTTTTTATATTTAGTTCGAATTTTTTCTTAAAAAGAAATTAGAACTTAAAACTTCTTATTTAAAAACAACTAATAATTGTTATGTAAATGTAAATTTAATTCTGGTTAAGTTCCCAAATACAACGTTGTGTCGCTGTTGAACTTCGCTGGAAACACCCACAATCTCGTCGATCGGTATTGGTGGACCACTGGTGCACACAGGATTTTATTTGGTGGAGGTTAGGTGGCTGTCTTGGCATGGGACTTGTCGAGCGACACACTTAGGTCATGGAATGGGCCCGTTGGTGGAGGTTGAGTACAACTTTTGAGCCGAATTCATTTGAAACTATACCAGCACTTTTTGTGCTTGGGGGTTCGAACCCCCTCACCCACCCCTCTAGGTACGCCACTGATGTCAACCAACAACACCAAGGAGCTCTAACTCACACAATCACATTCACAAAATCATCTTAGAAAGCGCCGCACATTCTCTCAACGCAACAACAACAACAAATTGTTCACCTAATTTTAGAATAGCTCAGCTGCAACAACAACAACTACAAGAAGTCCAAACTTTGTTCCATTCATATCTTCACGAATTCATCTCTAACTACAACAACAAAAACAACAACAACAACAGCCGCAAGGGCAATTTTATTTTGACTGTTTTTAATGTCGAACGTGTTTAGCTGCGTTTTTCTGCTTTACGATTCATTAGTTGTTTTTGTTGTTGTGGTTGTTGTATTGGCGACAAGCTTACCACCACTTCCACTGCTTAATTCAGTGTCTCTAAGTGCGCTACTTGACACGCTTCCACTGGCTGCCAGGCAGCGGCGGCATTCGACTTGAATGCCACACCCGTCATTGGTGTTCGATTTCAAGTGTTGGCGCCATAAATAACAAAAAAATAACACAAATCTAAATCTAAATAGAAACGAGAAAAACCAAAAATCAGAAAATAAAAATTGGTGAAAATCTCAAATTGTTTTTGCTTAACCCGCATTAAATTGATTTTCTAATGTGGCGCGCCGTTGTGGCTGACGGCTTTGTTCATTTGTTGTTTTTGTTGTTGTTGTTACCGACACTGACACCAACGCAAAATTCTACAGCGTCGTTTTTATTAATTTCTAATCTAAAAGGTAAAAAATCAAAATGAAATGTTCAACGAAAAAAAAATCGAGACGAAACCAAAACTGGCAACACCTTCGCCAGCGTTGTAAATCTTCTAGTAACGACAATAACAACAACAAGAGCAGTGCAGCGTTTCGTTGGTCTTATCGTTGCAACGGTTTGACACACTTTTGGGTGCACAACATAAAACCAAGAATGACGCTGATGCTGCTATTGTTGTTGTTATTGTTGTTGTTGGTTTTATTTGCAGCAGACCGAAAGTGGGAGTTGGCAGTGTCGTAAAGATACGCGCCACAGATACTTGCAACTCATTTTTCATTTTCCCATTTCCGCCTCGCTGCTGCAACTCGAGCAATGTGCGCCGTCGTCACTGCCGCTGCCGCTGCCACCGTCTGTATTGTTGCTTTTGCATTCAACGCAACTCTGGTCGCCTTATCGATATGACACCAACGGCGGCCGCATGGCTGTCGCGTTCGCCGGCGACAACGACACACTTTCCAGCGCGCCAGTTGCGCTTCTAATGCTGCCGCGCGCTGCCTTTGGTTCTGCATTTGCATCACAAAGCGACGCTGTGACGCTGCACACAACACACACACACACAATCACAGTTGTCGCTCCACATTGGCGCTTCCCGCTTGGCCGTTTTTGTGTCTCGCTGACTGTCTAATCTCTCTGCTCCCACACTGCGCCTTTGATTTCGCCTGGGCGGTGCTATCGTTTGCGCGGCTTGCTGGCTTTTAATTAAATTTTTGAATTTCTAGTTGACATCTTCATTGCCGCCACAAATTGAATAACTTTGAGAAAAATAAATATGAAAAATTCTATGCTTACGATCAGCCATCATCACTCAAAAGATTTTCCCGAATCGTTCGTCTGTCAGAGCGCTGTGGTGTTGTCCACATCGACATCTTCATTTATCATGTTGCACGCGCCGTTGCAGCTGAGAGGATTAGTTGCCGACTTGGTGGCGAATAAGCAGCGCAATGCAACATTTTGTCGATTGGCCGCTGGTGACTGGTGGCTTCGAGATTGGCATTTGTAGAACTTTGATAGTGGCGAGCTGTGTGAATCGTTTGTTCGGCACTTAGCAGAGTTTCTGTGTGGATTTTGTTGTTGATTTATAGTAAAATGTGTCAACAGTTGCTCTGATAAGACGGTCTCAAATGTTCGTTGATATGTGAGAATAAACTGGTTGAAAGTAATCGAAAGGTCAATGCGCAACATTGGCAGTAGGCAGCTTGATGAAAACTGTGGCTGAGATGAGTCAAATTTCTAAATGTTATTTTATTTTACATGCATAAATTTTATGATTTTATTGAAATCATCTTTAGTCACTTGATGATTTTAACATTAGTTAAGTTAAGTTTATTCGCATAATTTTTTTTTGATTTGCGAACATTGAAAAATTTGCGTTGACTTATTTCTGATTTTTGATTCCTCCAAGTCTGAATGTCAATGAGCTCAACAAATCAAGTTCCTCTTAGTCCTTTGTTGACTCTGTCAAATTATGATGAAAAAAACAAAATTTCTTGTCTAATTATTTTTCATTTCAAGTGCTTTCATCATATTTAAATATTCACTACTCTTAACTCATTGTTAGTGAAACTTTGATTAAAAATAAAAATCATGTGTAAAATTTTTTTAATTTTGAGCCCTTTAACCACGTTTGAAGCCAATAAGCCCATTAATTAATGTTTTTTTTAACAGTTTCTCCATACAAATTCTTAACCCATAGTTGACACCTCCAAATTTTTCCAAAAAATTAAATTAAAAACAGTTCTTGAATTATTTCACAAGTGAAGTACTTCCACCAAGTTTGAAGTCAAAAGGCCTATATATTTCATTTCTCCATAGAAACCTTTTAACCTTTGTCTTAAGATTTTTATAATCCAAAAAATTAAAAAATCTTGATAAAAAATGTCTTATTTGAAATAAATGCACTAAGTTTGAAGTCGACAATACAAGTAATCATGTTTTTCCATACAAATTTTTAACCCTTTGTTTACCCCTTGAGATTTTGAAAAAAAATAATTCATGTAAAATTACTTATCAATTGAAGTAATTTTACTAGGTTTGAAGTCAAAAACCCCATTAAAACATATTTCTTCATACAAAAGTTTAACCCTTACCCCTTAAAGTTTTAATTTTCCAAAAAATAATTTCTCATTTGAATAATTTTACTAAGTTTAAAGTCGAAAAACACATTAAATCATGTTTCTCTATAAAAACTTTTAACCCTTTGTTACTTTATTAAAAAACAGAAAAATACTTGTAATATTATTTCCCATTTTAAGTAATTTTTGAGTTTAAAGTCGAAAAACACATGAATTCATGTGTCTTTATAAAAACTTTTAACCCTTTGTCTACCTTTTTTAACCTTTAGTTTCGATTTACAAAAAATTAATAGTGCATGCAAAGTTTTTTCTCAGTTTAAAGTCGAAAAACACATGAATTCATGTTTCTCCATACAAACCTTTAACCTTTTGTTTACCCCTTAAGATTTTTATTTAAAAAAACTAAATATGCTTGTAAAATTATCTCTCATTTTAATTAATTTTTGAGTTTAAAGTCGAAAAACCCCAGTAAACAATTTTTTCCATAGAAACTTTTAACCCTTTGCTTACCTTTTATAACCCTTACTTTCGATTAAAAAAAAAATAATAGTGCATGTAAAGTTTTTTTCTCATTTGAAGTCATTTTACCTACTTTGAAGTCAAAAGGCCTATAAATCTCATTTCTATACACAAACTTTTAACCCGTTGTTAACCTAATAAGATTTTGGTTTTCCAAAAAAATTAATATGCATGTAAAATTATATCTCATTTAACACTAGGATGAGCGACTAGTTTGTAGGCGCTAAGTGGAGCAACTGGGCCTGGCGAGGCCCGTAAGCGTAATCAGCTATTCCTACGATTTTCGCCCAGTTAGGCGTGGCATAGACAGCTGATACTTGGCACACGTACTCTATGATAGTATAGCTATGTGTCGATGTAATTATTTGGGGGGATTTCTTAAGAGGATGGGGGGTTGAGGTGCCCCAAAAAGTAAAACTGCTATTTGTATATGGCACAACATTTAATTAATTAATTTATTGATTAAATTCAAATCAACAAAAAAAGAGACAGTTTATCTGCAGCACAGCCATGGCATAAAAATAGTTTATTTACACAGCCGTGTTCAAGGCCCATGAAATTTTTACATGTTTTCGTAAATATATGAAAAATGTACCTAAAATGTACGTAAGCCGTTAAACAAAAATTATTCAAACACGAGCAGCCATGTTTGGTGACTCAATTTCAATTAATATGTGCAGTGGCGCACGCAAGGGGGATTATAAAACCCTTTATTTTATCTGTTTGTTACAAAAATTGCGGCTGGAAAATGTTCTTTCAAATAATGTGGCAAATGGCAATTGTAGGAACTGTCCGTCCCAATAAACGGTTTGTCCCAGAGGAGTTCAAAAAGTCGACGAATCGTAAACTGAAGGAAACATTGTTTGGCTATTACAACGAGCAAGTTTCATTGTGCTCATATGTGCCAAAAAAAATAAGGCAGTAATTTTGCTGTCAACACAGCATTATGTATCCAAAATTGACAATGCCAATTAAAGAAGCCTTATCAAATTTTGGATTACAACGAAAATAAAGCAGGTGTCGATACTATGGACCAGATGCTCAGTAGCTACTCGTGCAAGCGTGGCACAAACCGTTGGCCACTTTCCATGTTTTATAACATATTAGATATTGCTGGCCTGGCATCCTTTATGGTTCACGAATCGTTCAAACGATCACCCAAAACGGATAAATGTCGTGAATATCTAACGCTTTTAACGACTCAGTTGGTCACTCCCCACATGGAAAATAGGGCAATGAACAGTCACGTTAGCCGCTGGCCTAATATCAGTGCAGCTATGGCGAAATTTAATGTTTTTGTAAGTAATTATTAAAAATGCATTGCATATAAATCCGATCCCTAATTATTACAGGCACAAGCTAACTACCCAGCCCCAAGCACATCCGCACGGCCAGACAAGAAACAACGAAAGGACTGTGCATGGTGTAAGCCTCAACATGACAAAAAACGGCGCAAAACCTTCTTCTCGTGTAACTCATGTAAAAACTTCATGTGCCTTGAACACGGCTGTGTAAATAAACTATTTTTATGACATGGCTGTGCTGCAGATAAACTGTCTCTTTTTTTGTTGATTTGAATTTAATCAATAATTAATTAATTAAATGTTGTGCCATATACAAATAGCAGTTTTACTTTTTGGGGCACCTCAACCCCCACTCTCTTAAGAAATCCCCCCAAATAATTACTTCGACACACAGCTATACTATCATAGAGTACGTGTGCCAAGTATCAGCTGTCTATGCCACGCCTAACTGGGCGAAAATCGTAGGAATAGCTGATTACGCTTACGGGCCTCGCCAGGCCCAGTTGCTCCACTTAGCGCCTACATACATAAAGTGGTCATGTTTGTTCTACAAAATTTATGCAAATAACCTTTTGTTAGTTTCGTTTCGTTTAGAAAACATTAGCGATAGTTGACATAAAATATTTCAGCGATCAGAGCTAAAGAAACAATTTGGCAACTACTCAAAGTCAAAATGGGCCTGGAAAAGCCCAGTTGCACATCCTAGTGTTAAAGTAATTTCTGAGTGTGAAGTAAAAAAACTTTGTTTAAAATATCGATTTTCAAAAAAACTAAGACTAATCATGTTTCTCCATACAAACTTTTAACCCTTTGTTTACCTTTTTGAACCCTTAGTTTCGATTTTCAAAAAAATTAATAGTGCATGTCAAGTTTTTTCTCATTTGAAGTCAGTTTACCAACTTTGGAGTCAAAAGGCCTATAAATCTTATTTCTATATAAAAACTTTTAACCCTTTGTTAACCTATTAAGATTTTGATTTTCCAAAAAAAAAAATTATATGCATGTACAATTATTTTTACTTGAAGTAATTTCTGGGTTTTTTCATTCTCTTCCCCTATATGAACCTTAGCAGTTGTAGCGACAGATTGCTACGATAGCAACTTTACACCTAAAATGCTATGAAGAGTGATCTCCACTTCTGAATATTTTCCTGTCTTTCAATATCAGTAACGAATTTTTTATTCCCAAACCAAAGCAACACTGCCCACTGTATTCCACCAACTAACTAACTGCACATAACAAAAATCCTCATTAGTTTCACTGACTGCCAGACGAGCTTCCATTTATCAGCGCACAGCAAATGTATTTTTGCATTTTCACACATGAATCGACTATATATATTTCTATATATGTATGTATGTGTGTATGTTTGTGTGTGTGCTTCTGCGGCCATTAGTGAAATGTGTGAAAATAATCAAACGACGATTGCAATCAGCCGTTTGAAATCCCCTCACACCATTTCCGCCGCGACGCGACGGTCAGTGCGGCGACAAAGTGGCAATGCATCGATGCGCACATCGTTGGAAATTGTTGCTTGGCAGCAAATCGTTGCAGTGGCCATTTAAATTGTGGCAAGATGATTCTTAGATTTCAGCCATTAAAGAAAAACTAACAAAAACAACGTTTCGCCGACAGACAGACAGACACACAGACAGACAGACACAACTTTGAGTGCAGTCAGCGCAAAAGTGTCCATTTCCACTAAAAGCAAACGAAACCGAACCGAACAACCTGTTCGTAATTGGGCTAAGCGAACGGTGTTGATTTTGGCCGCTCGGTCCGCGGCGGCGCACAGTGGCTCAATTTGTCATTTCAGGTTGCAAAATTAATAACTCCTGAACGAATAGAGATAATTGGAAAATTTTTTTTGCTGTTGATTAGAAATTCATCAGGCTATTGTATTTTCAAAAATGAACTAGATCGAGTTACAGGGTGCTACGTAATACTTTGTCAAAGTTCGGCTTACTGTAAATAAGAATAATGCGAGCAACAATGATAAGTTTCAGTTGCAAAATTAATGAAAATGCATTAAAAAAGATGAAAAGTAATAAGAAATTTAAGAAATAAACTGAAAGAGTCAAATTTAAAGATAAAAGTGCATAAATTTTGCTTTCAAAATGAGAACCAGAATTCGAAAAATATACAAAAAAATTAAATTTTTCTTTGGACAATCCTAAGTTTAAAAACAATGCTAAAGCTTCATTAGGACTATATTTGATCGGTAGCACATTGGGTGGCGTGGGAATACTGCTTTTTATTCTTTTAACGTGACCCGGGCTTGCTGGTAAAACTGCTTTCACTATAACGCCTTTCATTTTCTCCTGATCCTTATTTTATTTTATGATCAAAGCTTCTGAAAAGTGGGTGGCAGTTATTTTTCCCGTTGCCTCCATAAGCTTCCTTTTTTTAGTGAATGACGCACAGTCCTGGGTTGACTTTTTCGGCCTTCCTTTTGCCGCCTTTGATGTCGATGGTTGGTCATCGCTTATGCTATATGCATCTCTTGCATCGAAGTATATTATTTTTTCTAACCACTCCTCATTACTCTGGACAAAATGGAATTTGGTACGATTTGCCGCAATCCATTTTAACTTGATAGTGCGATAAGTCCTGGATATCTTCTCTTTAACGTAGATGTTTTGGCTACAGGCAAACTTCCTTCCACGTAACCAATTCGACGTAACCAGAACGAACTACTCCTTTGTCTTCGAAATAGTAAATATTTCAAACAGCTTCGAATTTTTTAAAAACATTTTTGTGCTTCTTCTTCGGTTTAGTTGCAGTGGCGGAGTTGAAGTGAAGTTTAGTTTAAATTAACTTCGAAACTAACTTTACTTACATTCAAATAGCAGGCACTAAGCTTTTAGTAATAGCAGGTACCTGCAGTTCTTAGGTTTTTACCCGTTGTGAGATTTTTGAACAGCCCAGACATATAAGTGGGTTTTAGGCAATGCATCTGGTATCACTATGGACCAACATGGTCTATGTGAGACCCCCCCGTGGGTCAGCCAGCCTAACCTAACCTTTAGGCAATGCACATAGATATAAGTCTACTTTTTGTTTTTCAATAACTAATTGTTTCATTGGCGCGGTTCAACTCTAAGACTAATGGCGACTGACTGAGTTTTGCTCAAATTAAAAAAAAAAATGTATGCCAGGCACAGTGTAAGTATTTTGTTAAAAACAAAAGCATTGCATCAAAGGATACATGAAAGCTGATTGCCGGAAATGAAAGCCAACTTGTTTTTCGTACGTGCGAACTGCGCATCCAGCAAAAGTACTCTTTACTTCGAGCTTACAGCAATATACGCCAGAAAAAAAAGTCGACTTAATATGGAGTTGCAAGCTTGTATCACTTCTTAAATGAACCCAAAACCCAAATTTGCATGCCCTGGCAACGATTATAATCCCGTGTAATTGATTCACTATCAAAATCTTGACGAACTTGTTCGAACGCACGCACCCGAAAGCACAAAATTGCGCGAGGTGGCCACAGAAAAATCGCTGTAAAATCCAGTCGGGCAAAATCGGGCACCCGATCTCATCAGGGCAGTACTCACAGAAGACTAGTGAACAATTTTCCCAAAGACGGAACCGTGGCACTTATGGCCTTTTTTTTTAAACTCTATCGAAAGTTCAAAAAGTGTGATAAAAACAGTGCTTCAAGTGAGTGGCTATGAAAAGACAACAACAACAACCAACTTTTTTTTTCTATATTTAATTATTTACTACAAATGCCTTCTTTTACGATGTCGGTGCAAAAAGTTTTAATTAATTTGCTCCTTTCCGTATTTTAAAACTTCAGCTTTGCCGAAAAAGTGCAAATTGCTGATATTATTTCACACTCTAAAAATTGCTCAACTTTGACGGGCTCTACAAGCAAAACTATTTGTCCAATTTAGTTAAGGTTTTCGGATTTCTTAAGTCCAAACATTTATCTATCGGACAAGTATAACAGTTTCCCCCAAATCGAACATGACAAAATCGACTTTTGCAACCTACGCCGGCAGAATCAGCCACTGTGCGGCGCGTATGCATAACACTTTCCTGCCAGCGGCGGTAGCGGCGACGGCAGCGGCGAGCAAACTGTTCGCAGAATTTTATTTGCACCGGAGGCGGCTGTTGTTGGCTGCCGGCTGCTGTCGTTTGTCTGCAAAAAGCCATACTGCCGTTGTTGTTGTTATTGTTATTGCTGCACAGCACATTCCCATTTCGATTCTGTGTCGCAATGAATGCCAAACATGATTTATGAGCTTGCGGCGCGTTCGCGCATGTGCAGTAGCACTTTTTGCGGCGGCGGCGGCCATTTTTTCTTCGCTGCCGGCTGCTCCTTTCTGCGCTGCGCAGTGGCCTCAATCCCGGCAAACGGCTGCAGTAGCTGCCGGGGCAGTGGCATTAGTGGCGGTGGCCGGCCATTAGCTTCGAAGCAAACCCGCGCCGTAGGTGCTGCTGCCGCTGCGGCAGTGATATGCCAAATATGACATACCACACGACCATACCGGGTGCCATTCGACGCTCGATTAGGCGATGCTGCGCCGGCAAGTGCGCCGCGGCGGTTGGCCGTTCGGGTTGGGCTATTTTTAGGATTTTCGCATTTGTCTGCGAGTGTCTGTGTGTGTTCGCGCAGTCGTCGGCCATTTACATTTGCGCAGCGTTCGGCGCTCACCTTCGCGGCACACATGCGCGCTGCAGTGGCAGTCATCAATTAAGGTCATTAAGGCGTCATGCCGTGAGCAACGCAAAAAACTGCAGCAAAATGTCAGTGCAATACACTTAAATGTGGCAGCTATGCTAAAAGAAAAATAGAATTTAAAATGAAAGCGGCGGCGGCGCTCGCAGCGGACACAACTAGAACGCTGCCATTTGGCAAACGCCAATCAAGGAGGAGGAAAGTGTACGAGTGCCGCGTAAAAAGTAACTCATTGACATAAACATCTATTGGGGCACAATTAAGTTCTGCCTTATTTGTCAGCCAGCTGCTCATCAACACATACGACAAAACATTACTGCGCGCGTCGTTGATTCAATTGAATATCTATTCAGCGTCTGATTAAAATTGCTTCGCTTTATTGAAGTGTGGAGTGTGCTTCGCCAATACTGACCTTCATTGTGTGCTTCTTCAGATAGCAGCGCCTTATCGCTTCTCTTTTGCCCGATAAGCCACACCGCTGCAAGTTATTTGCGCCCTAATGAGTAATTCGTGTGCTACCGGTTCTGAGAATGACAACTATTTTTATGATTTGATTTGTGACTTTCCGACTGTGACTTTGCACGTTACACTCTTATCGGGGTGAAATTTTTAGCTTTGGCGAGGTGTTAGGTTTTGGGCGCTGTGCTTTAGTATTGAAATGCTGACATTGTGAACTTTGTTGATTTTTATTTTGGTAAGATATATCTTTAGAATAGAAAGTAGAACTACTTTTCGAAAAGTACTCTTTCAATAGGGTGATACAGGTTAGGTTGGGATGAACTAGCTGAGCTCGCATAGTTAGACTCTATCTGGGTCTTAAGCATTATCGAATGGACGTCCTTAACGTTAAGAGAGTGTACCGACTGTACAGATCCGCAAATTTTAGATCCCGCTGGTCTTTATTTACAGGGTGACATAAATATAAAAAGAATAAAAAGTATTTTTTTTAATGCAATATATCAAATAATAGAAATAAGTTATAAAAAACCAAAAATAAATAAAAATTAGCATTAATTTCGAAATGCATAACGTAAATATAATTACAGTCGAATTTCGCTATAGTGAACTTCTATATAATGAAGTTCTCCGTATAATGAATTAATTTCAAAGACACAGCTTTATCGTTCTATTCTAAGTGCATTTTGATCTCCTTATAATGAATTTCCATATAGTGAACATTTCTCTACAATGAATATATTTTTTAGTTGAAAATTTCGCTTTCTTTCGTTTTTGTCTCCAGATAATGAATTTTTCCATGCTATTTTCTGTCCGAAAAAAAGTGAAACATATTTAGGGGAACCCCAGAAATTAAAAATAACAACAGCTCGAAAAAAAAGTTATTGATAAATAATAAAGTTGAAGAGGGAGTAAAAAAAACAAAAACAAACAAAAAATAAATAAGGTCCGTTTCATATTTATAACCCACCTATGAGCCCTGGGAGAATATTGGAATAAATACTGGGAAATAAATTTCCCAAAAATAAATAACTACCAAATATGTTCCCTGAGGTTAATAGTTTGTGGTGGCAACACTGTTTTAACATGCTCTTTGAAATACCGTTATATTTCAAAGAAACGTGTAATGCGCTTTGTTTAGCTGATGTAAAAATCGTTTCATAATTATAACGCATCTGCAGTTTTTTATAAAAACAAAAGGTTTGTGTTAGGTATACTTTCTTGGGAAAAATATAGTTATTAGGGCTATGTGTCAGCTAGGTATGTCACGTGGTACAACGTTATCAGAACTGGAGAAAGGCAAGATTTTGGCTTGGGCTTCTGATGGCATTTCAGTTAGCGAAATTTCTCGAAAAGTTGGACGAAGCAGACGCGTAGTTGCCAATTTGCTAACGAATGTCGAAGAATATGGCCAGCAAAAGAGGTCCGGTAGAAAAAGGAAATTGTGCAAAAGGGAGGAGCGGCTAATCATACGCCAGGCAAGTAACTCCACTGCCAGTTGTTCCCGTTTGGCAAGAAGCTGCAACACCAAAGTGTCCAAAACTACTGTTTGGCGAGTGCTACAACGATGTCCTGATATTTCCCGAGCAAAAATGAAAGCGATTCCAAGGCTACTTACTCGACATAAGACTGCACGTCTTGAATTTGCGGAACAAAATATAGACACTGATTGGTCCTCCGTAAGCAAAATGAATTTCATAAGTTTTGTTGGCACGTAGTTGACGTTTATGCTTGTAGGTCATATTTTCTGATGAAAAGAAATGGAACCTTGATGGACCAGATGGCTCACACTCTTATTGGCGAGATTTGCGTAAAGAACCTCGCTACTTCTCTAAGCGAAACTTCGGTGGCGGGTCATTAATGGTCTGGGGAGCATTCACAGCGCAAGGGGCGCTGGAAATCCAGTTTACGTCATGCAAAATGAAAACTTCTAATTATATCGCCGTGTTGCAGAGCAGTTTAGTATAATTTCTGCAACAACATCGCGACAAAAACTGGATTTTCCAGCATGATAATGCCCGAATTCATACCAGCGTAGAAACAAAGACGTGGCTTGCGCGGAAAAAAATTAAAACTTTGGCCTGGCCAGCGTGCTCCCCAGACCTTAACCCAATAGAAAATCTATGGGGGAATACTAGTGCGCTCTGTTTATGCCGAAAGCCGTCAATACAACAACGTTGATGAGTTACAAACTGCCATCATCAGAGCTTGGGAGAATTTGCGCACTGATACTTTGCAGAATCTAATTTCTTCAATGCGAAAAAGAGTTTTCGAAGTAATAAAGGCTAAGGGAAGCCATATAAACTAGTAAAACGCATTATTTTATTATTCAGCAGTCTTAAAAACGAAGAATTGGAACATGGGTTATAAATATGAAACGCTTCAATATTGGGGTTTTCGCTGTTTTTGGTCTAAATTTTTAAATGTTTGGGCAAAAATGATTTAGGCATTGAATTTTCTTTTAATCTTACCTGTTTTTATCAGAATATAACAGAACTCAATTGAATACAGGAAATATTTCAATATAATGGGGGTGGGTTATAATTATGAAACGCACCTTATTTCCAGCAGTTTGCTTCTCTTGATATACTTCGAACCTTTGTGGAGATGAAGAGCAACGTAGTGTTTTTAAGTCTCTAAATGTATTAGAAGGCTTTGTTGAGGAAGAAAAGTGGAAGGGTGTAATCCAAACTAAAATACCTCGTTATTTGAAATAAAAGATGAAAAAAGTCATTATCTTATATATAAAATTCTCGTGTCACAGTGTTTGTTACCGTACTCCTCCGAATCGGCTTGACCGATTTTTATGAAATTTTACATGCATATTCAGTAGGTCTGAGAATCGGCTACTAACTATTTTTTATACCCCTAAGGGGCGTGGCACATTTTTGTGACCCAATTATTCTGCTGAACTACAAGTTACAGAGGAATGAAACTTAGCATGAACCTACCATTTATTCATATATTTCGACAGAGGGAATGGGGCAAGTATTGGACGAGGGGGCGTGGCACCACCCATACAAGCAAAATCTTTAAAATAGAATATCTTCGAAATTATAAGTAGCACAACATTAAAATTTAGTACCCCGTCGTCCCATAGATGAGTCATTCTAATGATAAGATTTTATGGGCGTTGGACAAGGGGCGTGGCACATTTTTTGTGACCCAAATATTTTGCTGAACTATAAGTCGCTCAGCAATGAAACTTAGTACGGACCTACCTTTTTTTCTTTTGACAGAGGGCATTGAATAAGGGGCAGGCATTGAATAAGAGGGCATGGCACCGCCCATATAATTTAAATCCGGTTCAAGCGCAGTCCATTTCTTTACTGAAACTTAACAGCAACATTGTTTATTTGTGGGCCTTGATTGCGTTAATCAGTAGCTCCTCCTCTTCCTTCAGTTGGTTTTCTTCGTCAATTTGCATCGCCATAGATTCGCCACCTCGCGTATTTCATTATAAAAAAACAACAAATGTCGTGCGAGGCAAAGTTCGCGGGGTCAGCTAGTTTCTATATAATGAAGTTTCTATATAATGAAGCTTTTTTCTGGCCCCGTGCGAATTCATTATAAGGAAGTTCGACTGTAGTATGAAAATAAAAAAGATAACTAACACATAAAAATAATAATAATAATAATAAAATAAAAGTAATAAAATAAAAAAGTTTATTAACTTAACTTAAATAGTTTATTAATTCAAAATAATTTAATTAAAAACTATTATATCTAACCAAAATATAGGTACAATTAATAAAAAAATTAAACAATGAGAGAATAAATAAAATAAACAAAAGAAATAAATAAAAGAAATAAGAATTGACAAAATTAAAACAAATAAAAACGAAACATAAAATAAATGAATAAAAAAAATTATAAAATAAAACATAAAAAAATAAAAAATTTAATAACAATTAAATGGAAAAATTAATAAAATTGGCTTAATAAGTAAATTAAAAATAAGAACTATATTTGCCTTTAATATTTTAAATTAGAAATATGCAAATATAATAAATAACAAAAATAACAGTAAAATAAATAAACAAAAAGAGAAAAGAGAGCTTATGAAAATAAATATAAATTAAAGAAATAAGAATTAAAAAATAAAAAAAAAAATAAAAACATTTATGTTCTGTTTTTATTCTTTTTCTATTAAATAAAAATAAATAAAAATAAAATAAATAAATACATGAATTTATTTAAAACCAAAAATAAAAAAAAAGTTAATTTGTAAGTTGGATTACAACTTGTCTTGAATTTTTAATTTTTGAGGTTTTGTAAAAGATTTTTGTTTAATACAAAAAAATAAAAACAATTTAATACAGTGAAAAAAATATAAATAATAATAAATAAAGAAACTAAAATGAAATAAATAAAAATTAAATAAATAAAAAATAAAATAAAATAAATAAAAAAATGAAATATGTAGGGGAATTCTTGGTAAGGTGCCACCCCATAGCTTTTTTGCGCAAAACTCGTTAGAAAATGAACGTATCACCAATTTTAATATACCGTTGGAAAGAGTATTTAAAGAGCTATGATCCAAGGTAACACATTTGAATTTTTCGTAAATACGAATTTAACAGCCAATTTCCCAAAGTGTTCAAAATCGACACCCTAAAATTTGTTAATGTAAAGTGCAACCCCCTAAAAAAACCGTTAAAAACGTAAAAATCTCAAGCAAAAATGCATGATTTCGAAAATTTACGAAAGACTATTGAATTTAATTTGAATTGAATAGAAAATGACCGAAAGCAAAATGGAAATTTAATGGTAACGAATGAAACGAATAATTGTATGGAAATTGATAAACAAAACTGAACTAATTTACTCCTCATGATAAGATTAGAGAAAAATTTACTAAGAACACTTTAAATTCATTGTAATGACGATTCCGAGTAATAAAAAGTCATTATACCGATATAGGACCACAAAACAATGAAAAAAGGCGGGTAAAAAACACAAAGAAAAGTATAAAAACTTGTAACATTTCGTTTTATATAAACGATTATTTATTCATTTTTTCAATATTGCTTGGACAAAATAATAGGTGTAATAAAATAGGCAGCGAATTCACGGCTAAGTTTTAAAATTACATTAATTTTTAAAATATAAACTTATTAACGGTACTAGATTCCTGTATAAACGCCATCATTTTGGCTATTAAGTTTTGGCAGGTCTCCAATGGTATTTTATAGCAAATATCCTGGAATTTCTGCCATAATTGGTTTTAGTTTTGGATATTAATTCTAGCCAATTGTTTTTCTACATCACCCCCACAAATTCTCAATGGGGTTTAGATCGAAAGACTGACTTGGCCATGTCAATACTGTCACGTTATTGTCCTTGAACCATACATTCAATATCATGGGTTCATTATCCTGCTGAAATTTCCAAATTAATCACATGTTTTCTTCAGCATAGGGGAGCATAAGGTCTTGCAAAATGTTTTTGTATACCGTACTGATCATGGTGTCCTTTATTAGATAAATAGGACCTACACCCCTGCCAAGAAAAATAACCCTAAACCATGATATTTCCACCGCCATGCCTTATGGTCTTCTTGGTGAAGCGAATGTGGAATTCCTTGCCTTTTTGTCTTCGAAGGTTCCTTCCGCAATCATTGCAAAACAAATTAATTTTTGTTTCATCGCCCGAAAGGATGTTTCGCCACTTTTTTTCGCCCACAGGACCACACCATTCGTGATGGGTTGATGCAAATTCTTTTCTCATGGTTAAATGTCTTTTTTTTAAGAAGAGGAACGTTGAGGGCTATTCTTCCAGGGAAATTTGGATCTATCAACCTAAGCCCAATCGTTCTGGAACTGATCCGAAACGGCATATCAGCTAAAATTGCCTTTGACGACTTGAAGGGGTCCTGTTTGGCGAGCAAACCTATGCGATGGTCATCAGTTGCGCTAGTCAATTAAGGACGCCCACGTGTTTCCGCGCCGGATTTGAACTTTAAAGCATTTGTAACAAACTTCTGAGACCAACACAATGCATTTGTAATAAATTTATTCGTTTTCCCGGACTTCTCAACTCTTTCACAAGACGTCTTTCTTCTGGCGTGCAATGAGGTTTACGACCCATCTAAAAACGCTAAAATGCGTTACATTTTATCACGAAATACTTTTTTTTACCATATTATATTTCGAACCTTGGAAAATTATCGGCATATAGCGCAGAGAAAACCAGCGAAGTAAAAGCAACGCTTCACACACCTATTTTTTTGTCCAATATATTTTTTCACTGAAAACACAAAACGCATGCACACAGTCGAAAATCAAATCAAATTAACTCAAATAAAATAAAATAAAATAAAATAAAATAAAATAAAATAAAATAAAATAAAATAAAATAAAATAAAATAAACCAAATATTAAATGAAAAAGTAAATAAAAAAAATCCACAAAATACGTCGAATAAATAAAATAAAATGATCAACATTTTGATGGGTGAAAATTATAGCTTTTTATAGCCCACAACGAAAGAAAAAATATTTGTCATACCAGACAAAAAAATTTTTTTAATGTTTCACTCATAACACTTATTCCATTAGTTGTTGTCAATGGTGTCATTAAATTTGAAAAGGTGTTTTGATTTTTTCAATTTTGTTTCTTTCAATCAGTTACACACAGATGTGCGCGTGCGTGCAATAAAAATGCGTAAAGTTTCAATCACATAACTTGAACAACGATATTCGCACAAAACTGGCGACAAGTCTTTCCGCTGCGCCGCAATTCAATGCAACTGCGAACATTTTTCACATTTTTGCCAACACTTTCGGCTGCATGGCGCACACGCACTGTACAACACACACACGTACATATGTATATGAAACTGATGAAATAAAAAAAACATGTGTGCATGCAGTCAGCTTCTGCGCACAAAAACATTTGTCTACAAACAGACACACACAGAGAGACTGTCGCACTCCTTACGTCAGCGTTCATATTTATTGACTGAATTTAAATTAACTGTCAATGCGCGGCGTAACTTCCTGCCCAAAAATATAAAGAAAAGAAAATCAACAACAACAACGAAAGCAGCAATAATGGCTAAAATAGATATTGAAGTGCGCACTTGCAGTTTTGTGACGCCGCTTGGCGTCGTTGGTTATTGCTGTTGCTGCTTTTTGGTGTATTGCTGCTGTGATTGCAATATTTGTTGTTATTATTGTTGTTGTATGTGGTTGCTGCTGCTTAATTTATTTATTGAACGCGTTTAATCAGCTGCGCAGTAAATTGCAGCCAACAACTTCAAGTTTAGCGTCTTGTTGGTGTGTTGTTGCTATTGCATACGGTTTTGGCTGTAGATTGCAGATTTGTAGTTATTGTTGTTGTTATTGTTAGTGTTAAGTTGTTGTTGTCTGCATTTTTTTAAAGGCAGACAAAAATTGCAAAATTTACGACTCAATTTCGTTAAGATTAAAATACAAACACGAAGCGCTGCACGCACTCACAGATACATTCACAGATATATCCACACGGACACACTTACAGATACATTCACAGACGCCTTTGAAAACATATGGCCAAGAGAAATGTTGGCGCTGCGCGAACTTGAAATAGCAACAACAACAATGGCTACAATAACAAATTAAACAACAACAACAACAAATGAGCGCAAATTGCAGCAACGTTGCCATAAAATTGCGAATAAAAATTGAAGTTGAAATTTTCAGTGCAGTCTTAGCGCCATAAATTATGCTACATTTTGTGTTGTCCATGGCCGGAGTGTTGTGGTTAGTGATTTTTCATGTAATTTTTTCTTGATGTTTTTCATATTTTCTTATTAATTTTTTCTATTTTTTTTAAGAGCAAATAATTAAAAAATGCCGAACAAAAAAATTCAAACGCCACCACATTGCATGTCCGTTGAACGCCTTTCAAGCTGCTGTGCACTGTTGTTGCTTTTAATGCTGTTGTTGTTGTTATTTTTTTGTTATTGCCATCATGATCTCAATTGTCAAATGAACCTGCCAAAAATTAACAAACAGCCACTTTCTCTTTCTTTTCTTTTCGCCGCGGCCAAAGTCGTAACTAACGTTGCTAAAATATCAATTGCCGGCGTATACTACCTTCAACAACAACAACCACAACAACAAATAAAAACAACAAACGAACATTGACAGCATACAACAACAGCAGCCAACAACCAGTGGTTGTGTGCATAACTGATCTATGGGTCGCAGTCGAATCGATTGGCAAATGCGCAGTGCGCATGCGCGTGCGCCGTTTATCGCAATCTAAATTACAATTTAGATTTGTAACTCCTACACCTACACATAGACACATACACACACACATGTGCAACATTCAACTGGAAGCACGACGCCATCTGGCGTTAGGAAATGCATTAAACTTTTGCTTTCCGTTTGGCTGCTGCATTGCCACCTCCGCACAATGCAAACGAAAAATCACCAAAGCAACGAAAAATGTAACGCCTGCAGCTGAAATAATAATAAAGTGAAAAGTGGTAAATTTTAGCGGCAATCAGGCAGCAGACTGGCAATCGATGTATGTTAGAAGTTCAACGGCGAAGGCAAAAAAGTGCAAAGGAACAATTGGCTGCAAAGCGCACTTTTCAATAACAAATTGAACATGCAAACGCACACAAATGACTGCCAACTAACTGACTGACAAACAGTGAAAATAGATTTGCATACATTTTGAGCATTGCTCGCAGCATACAAGTGGCCACAATCGACAGAGTGAAAAATTAAATCGTTCATTGAAATTCACACGACACGAAGCGTTTCAGCTATTACAAACAATTAGGGAGCGTCCAGCAAACAATCGAACGACCAGTCGCTGCCAACTGACGTTTCCCGCCAAACCAAATCGTTGGCCGGAATCGAAACGAACTGGGGCCACCACAATCAGCGTTTCGCCGCGTTCATCAAACGTTCAACTTGGCAGTCTTTCATCTTTGCGCCGTCTGCCGACAGCAACTGCTGCCATTGTTTTTGTTGCTGTTGTTGTTTCCTGCTTGGGCGCATCTGCCTGCCATGGCCACATTTGCATTTTGGCGCACCTCACATTCGTCGCTGCCGCCATGTGTACTGACTGCACTCTGCGCCGGTTCATTGGACATTTTCAATTTCATTCATAATTTTATGCATCGTCGTCCGTCGTCTGTCCGCCTCGCCCCTGCTGTGTTTTCTCATTTCGTCTGCAACAAATTGCCATCAATTTTTGCTGGCACTATTTTTATTGGTTTTCAAGTTATCGCCATTTCGTAGCGGTAAATTGAGAATTACTTTGCTTTTGTTTTTGTGGTGCGCAATATCATTTTTTTGTTTTTGTGTTAACTATTTTAGCAGTGCAGTGAAAAAGCATTTTATTGTCTCTGGCTGGCGCAAAAAAGTGCAATGTTGCAATTTGCCGTTGTTGTTGTTGTTGTTTTAGTGAAAATTTGCGTTCAATGTTTTTTGTTATGCAATAAATTTGTTGAGGGGCTTAAATAAGGAAGTCATTTTTCGGCGAATAGCCTAACTAATGCGGGTGACTGTGTGGCATGTTGCATGTTCAATCGCTGGTAATGAGTGTTGTTAACACTGCGAATGATTTGGGCGGACGGGCCGCAGACGCGGCAGTTCGAGCGAGACGAAATTCTTAATTTGCATTTATGCGATTTCGAGGAGCATTTCGATTGGATACATTTATGCATCAGTTGTATGATGTAATTCGATGTTTGACTATGTCGAGGAAGATTTGAGTTAAAGAAGCTATTGTTGTATTGGAGATGTGAGACAGAGATTTCTAGCTTTGAAGCAATGATTTTTAGAGAACTTGTGGCAAGAGTTTTCGTCACTGATTCCTTTTATTCTTACATTGATTAGCAGATTCGTGTGTAAATCTCTGCATCGCGCATTCATCAAGTTTTTTCTTCCAGCAATTGATTGGAAGATTTGTTCCAAAAAACCTAGCTTTCCATCCAACTAACGCTTAAAGCTTCTTAAGAAAATATTTATAACAAATATGAATCAGAAGATTGGGTGAAGCAAAAAGCTATCAATATTTTCTCGCTCTGCTCTTGCATCTGATTTTAACCCTAGAAGGGTAACCAATTTTGACATACATTGTTGGTAATCTTTGTCGAATTGACGAAGTCCTATTCAACTCCGATTTTTGGAAGAACTAGAAATCGAGATCACACGAAAAGAGGAAGCAATCAGATCGGAGAATTAGGAGAAATTTGAAGAAATGTATGTGGCGTTCGTCGAATCGGCAAGGGTTACCCTTATAGGGATAAGATTAGCAGTAATTGATTCTTAGGTTAGATTGCGTTATGTTGGATTAGGTGAGGCAGGCAGCTGTTCGACTTCTTTGAGGACTAAGAGGCCTTTTGTGCTTGTGCTTCTCATTTTAAGATTTGCAGTAGTTGATTCCTGCTTAGGTTATATTAGGGTAGATAAGGTAAATCAGGCAATTGACCGACTCTTATACACTCACAGGCCTCAAAGGCAAATTATTATGCTCGGAGATAGTGTATCACATCATCTTTCTGCTTTTGCATATCATTTTAAGATTCTTAGCAATTGATTTCTTAGTTATATAAATGTTAAATTAGGTTACATTATGTTAGGTAAGCGTGTCTTATCTGAACTGTCTGAATGTCCGTCTTGCATACTCAAATGCCTCTGAGATCTATTATGATTTCTAAAGACAATGTAGTGACGTTATGTTCGATTCAATTTCCAAAGAGGATGTAGCAAATTGTTTCTTTGATTTGTCCATCTAATTTTAATGACAATTGACTCCTAGATTAGATTACGCTATGTTAGGTTAGGTAAGACCGAAAGCTGGTCAAATGTTTGATTTGTACCCTTGGAGGTCTCTGGGGCTCTTTGTATTGCCCGGAAAGAGTATATCAAACTCTTGTACCTCATTTTACGATTTGCAGCAATAGATTTCTAGGTTATATAAGATCATAAGACCTTCTTCCTCTACGGAACTATCCAACCAGTTTATTCCAAAGTCTTCCCTTCTTTACAGAAACATTTTTCAAGAGATTGCAATGCAAAGTTGATAAATCTTACTTTCAATCAAACAAAATTTTCTTGCAAATCTTGGAAAGATTATGTTCAGAAGACACTGAATCCAGGTGTTCATTAAACTTAGGCTCATTATAAAGTTTGTTGCTTTTGTGATATTTATTAAAACAGTTTGTTGCCTTAAATCGCTGGATCCAACTAACCACAACATTTCGTAACAGGCAGAAGATTGACTATCAAATCTTATTAGCATTTTATTAATGTCCATGATTTAGATTTGGTGCAATAAATAATCATACAGTTACGCCGCATTGTATGAGACACGCTTTAAAAAAAGTAAAAAAAAGCAGAAGAAGGACACAAGGACACCACTGCAATATTGGCAGATAAACTTTGACGAGTGACGAGTCATGTCGACAACTCAATGCTAGCTTAGCTGCTTCTAGAACAACAATGATCAATCTGCTATCAGCGAAACTGACAGCACGGTGAATGATTCGACTTAACAAAGAAAGGGGCTATAGGCCATAGCTGGTTCTAGGAAAGAGGAAGTAGCGATGTCAAGTCTACTGGGTCTGACGAGAGAGAAGAAGAAGACTACGAAACAAAAATCATGTTTATCTCAGTTTTTCAATCCGACTGATCTCTGATTATGACCAGACTTTGTCATATATATATATATTGATTTCTACCACGGTTCATACTTATTTGCAACAACTAGTCGGTAGGAAGGAAACATTTCTATCAATGTGAAGCATAGCTTTAACTCTGAAGTGAAGCATAGGTAAGGAAATGGAAAGTTATCGAGAAAGAGTATGAAACTGTTCTGTCAGTGTCCAGTTTTGATGAATAGTTTGAAGCCCCAGAATCTTGGACTCAATCTTCTGTTTCGAGGCAGACTGAATAATGAACCTAATGTTCGACTTTGATAAGAAAAATCTTCTTCTAGACTCAATTATTTGTTTACAGTTAGACTGAAATATTGTCCCAGTGTCCGATTTTAAAAAGGAAAGTCTTCGCATCTTAGACTCAATTCTTTGTTTCCAGTCGGACTGAATAATTATCACAGTTTCCAGCTTTGATGAGTAGTTGGATACCCCATAATTTTTGACTCAATCCTCTGTTTCCAGTCAGACTGAACTATGATCCCAGTGTCCGATTTCGATAAGGAAAATCTTCACTATCTTAGGATCAATCCTCTGTTTCCAGTCAGAATGAATTATCCCAGCGTCATATTTTTATAATGGAAATTTTCAGACTCTTGGACTCAATCCTCTGTTTTCAGTCAGACTAAACATTTAATCCAGTGTCAGATTTTGATAAGGAAAATCTTCAGTATCTTAGACTCAATTCTTTGTTTCCAGTCTGACTAAACTATTATCCCAGTGTCCAGCTTTGATATTTTTTTAGTTTAAATCTTAGAAACTTAGACTTAATCCTCTGTTTCCAGCCAGACTGAACAGATAATCATTTCAGTGTTCGACTTTGATAAGGAATATCTTCATTATCTTAGGATCAATTATTTGTTCCCGGTCGAGCTGACCTTTAACTCTGAAGATTTGAGATATATAGCGCTGGACTTATTTCAAATAGGCATTATTAGTTCTCTGGACCATAATTAGAGAAGTCGTGTAGTCCACTTGTTGTCTCACAACGGTTCATTATTTGTATCCAAGTGAGGTTTCCATAATGTTGGCTACCACTCAAACCTAACCTTAACGCAACTCAGCTCAGCGATTATTCATTTTTCACGCATTTCACGCTCGCAGTGAAATCATAAAGCTCCTTGAAGTATTTCCATTTTCATTTCCATTCCAAGCTGTTGGCTGTCGGCCCAATCGGGCCACCCACGTTGTGCGCAGTGCCCAGCAAAACGTGATAACACCTCAATTTGCGATATCACCGAACGCTTTGAACTGTGCCGCCTTTGCGAAAAATCACCGCGCCAATAACGTTTACAACAATAACAATAACAACAACAAATAGCTACAATATAGAAAATAGCTGATAGTTGTAGGTTTTGCAACATGTGGCAATTTGCGTTCAACACGACGCGCCGCGACAAAAATTGGCACACAAAATTGCGACACAGCCATGTTGCCGCGGCCGCTGTGCCACACAAACGTTACACTTTAATTAACAACGAGAAATACAAAAAGCATAAAAGCCAAATTATACGCTGCTGTCTCTCTCGGCGGACGTGGTCGGTGGGTTTCAGCGTTGCGTTGAATTCAATTTTCGCAACGGCTTATTTACGTTTGATCGTCCATTATGTCGTTGCGGCTGGCGGTTATGTCGCGGCGCTGGACACTGCGGCCGCTGAGAAATGGCGAAAAGTCTTAATGGACATCAGCGTTTGATTGCCGCCCATGTGTCCGAACGCGCTGTGACATTGTCTGCGCGCTGCAATTTGTTCATTCGCGTTGCGGCTGGCGGCGCTGACAAATGATGACCACGTCGCTTTGTGGCTACGGCTGCCAGTGCACTGGACAGCGCTCGTTGGCTCGTTGTGAATGTGTAAGTGTGAGTGTGTGTGTGAGTATGTGTTTTGCTTGCGGTTATTTGAAATGGAAAACGAAATATGAGCAAATGGTGAACGGCCCCGTTGGTGAAAAGTGGCCGACGAAAAGTGTAACCGACCATCTTCCTGGTCGTTGCGTTGAGTGATTGCTCCGATTTCACTTTCATTTGCATTCATTGAAATTGTAGGAAAATCTCATTACATGGGCTCGACGAACGGACAATTCATCAACGTAGTTTCTAAGAAGATATTTGAGTATAGCCAACAACAAATATTAGTAGCGATTGAGTAATAATTTGAATGAAATGTGAAGCTTTGACTGTTTATGGCTTAATGACTGCAATGGAATGAGACTAAAGATGCAATTAGAGACATTTCCATCTACGGCGATCTGCATTTAGGACCATTTCACAATACAGATGAACTTTTAATATACTTTTTTTATACTCTTATAGTGTCGGCGTCAGGAGGGCTCTACAAATATGTTTAAGAATATTTTTAGTTTTTGTGCTAAATTTGTCATCCAAAAATAGCAAAAGTCACTAAAGATCTTCTTTCCAAAAAGCAATTTTTTTCCAATTATACATCAAATTAATTAATCTAATCAGTAGTAGAAAATCAAATGTTGCTTTGTTAAGTACCAAAAGATTTGGAAGAGGAGTCAATGACATATCTCAAGTCAAAAGTATGCAGCCTGTGTGCTAAAGCAAAGCGTTAGAAAAACGTCAAAAGATCAAGCAAAGTGAAAGGCAGATCAATACGAAAAGATTGAGAATGAAGTATTTAAGTTGTAATCAAGTGGCCAAATCAAAAACAAGAACCCAAAAAAATTACAATAAAGTATTAAATTCTTGGTAATTCTTCTTCATCATTACTTCAAGTAAGAAATTTGTGGACAGATTAATAATAGATAGAAAGATCAAAAACCCAGTACTTAATTTACGATACAATTAACGTCAAATATGAAGTTTTTGATCGGATTCAGTACCGAAAGATCAAGAAAATAGTACTAAATTTGTGATCAAATTAAAGTCAGAACGTTAAATATGAAGTCTGTGGCCAGATCAGGACTGAAAGATCGAGAGCCGAGTATTTAATTTGTTGTATAGTTAACTTCGTACCTCAAATAGTTTGTGTGCAGATCAATACCAATAAAGCGAGTATTAAATTTGAGACCAACTTCAAAAGATCGAGAATCGAGCATTCAATTTGTGGTAAAGTTAACCTCATAACGTCAAGTATGAAATTTGTGGCCAGATCAGGAAAGATCGAGAATTGAGGATTAAGTTTGTCGTTAAATTAACCTCATAATAGGAAGTATGAAGTCTGTGGCGAGATTCATACTAATAAATCGAGTATTTAATTTATTATCAACTTCTAAAGATCGAGAATCGAGTATCAAATTTGTGGTAGACGTCATGACGTCAAGCATTAAGTCTGTCTGGCAGGATCAATACCAGAAGATCGAGATTCGAGCGTTAAATTTTTAACCAAGTCAAGTATAAAGTCTGTGATTGAAACAATAACAGAAGATGGATTATTCAATTTGTGATCAACTTCAAAAGATCGAGAATCTAGTATTCAATTTGTGGTGGACATCGTGATGACAGGAACTAATGTGGCAGGATCAATGCCATCAGATCGAGTTTCGAGTGTGTGATTGGATCAATAACAGAAGATGGAATATTCAATTTCTGATCAACTTCAAAAGATCTAAAATTGAGTATCAAATTTGTGGTAGACTTCATGATGTCAAGAACTATTGTGCAAATCAATGCCAAAAGATCGAGAATCGGGCATTAATTTTTAACCAAGTGTGTGGATAGACCAATAACCAATCCAATTAAATTTGTGGTTGACATCATGGTGTCAAGAACCAAGTCTGTGGCCAGATCACTACAAAAGATCGAGAATCGAGCGTTAAAATTTTAATCAAGGTATCATTCTAACGTCAAGAACGAAATCTGTGGCCAGATCAATGAAAAAAGATTGAGTATTCAATTTGTGATCAACTTAAAAAAATCGATAATTGAATATCAAATTTGTAGTAAAATTAACCTCAAGTATGAAGTCCGTGGTTGGGTCAGTAACAAAAGATCGGGAATCGAGTAATGACGTCAAATTTAAAAGCTTTAAGCCTGATCTGTGTTAAAAGATCAAAGATCGAGCATGAAATCTGAGATCAATGATGAATGGTCTAAAGCAGATTAATAAAATGCGGACAAAAACTCATGATTAGGTTTCTAGGTAAAAAACATAATATGGATCTTATGTTTTAAAAATTGAGTCTAAGAAATTAAAAGGATCATTTCAATGAGATGAAGACTCAAGGTATGTTGGAGATTGAAGCTTCAGTTCAATCAATACTAGCTGAAGTTCAATCAATACTAAATGATTCATTAAAGATGAGTGCAGATTTTCTAGAAAATTTCTTTAAGGATTAAAGAGAAGAGACATTGTAGAGCAAGTTTTGTTTTTGCTTTGATCTCATTCTTAATGTAACGATAAATACTTGGTCTGATTTCTATCGATAACAATCAATAATAAATAAATAAATACATTTTAGGTTGAAAAAGGATTGTCACTTATTTTCTATAAATTATTTCAAAAAGTAATAAATCTATTCCATGACTAGTAGTCATTGACTACGAACATTTCTCCTCGAGTGTTGGGCAGTAACTTTTTTGCAATTAACGACCAACGACTGTCGGCTGCACACACGAGTGCTCCACAAGCTGTCAACCGCACTTACACACGAAAGTGCGCGCACTGACCCATTGACAAATTGACTTCCATTTGTCATAAAGCAAAAAACAATAAAAACCAACGCGACGAAACGAAAGCGGAAAGACAAAAGTCAAGAAATTCAAGACAAATCAGTCCGATTGCGAGTGGGCAAAGCTGCACGGCCGCCTCCCAGCCCAGCGGGCGGCTTTCGTTGCATGTGTGTTTTTTTTTGTTATGAAATTTATTTGTGTTTGTGTGGGTAAATGCTTGCGGCCACGGCCGTCTAAAATTTCACATTCACAAAAATGTGTACGCGTTGCGGTGAAAGACGCTGCAGGGCGTCTGAAAAGTTTTAACTAGAAAAAAATATTTATTTTTATTAAATATTTAGTGCAGCCACAACAATAATGACAATAATAAAATATGACAAAAAGACAAAACAACAACAACAACGAAGCGGTAAGCGAGACTTGTGTCGGCAACGTTGGTTAGCTGGGTGGTCGAGCAGCTGCTGGCAGGGAAGCGTGTAAAATCCGCTGAATGAAAATGACGCTCCAACTGTGTGTTCGAGCAGATAAACTGGCAAGAAATTGCGAGACGGCTCGAGCGGCACCGGTGTGCAGTAGCTGCTGGCGTTGCCGGAAGGAAATGCGGCGCACTTTCGCTGCCGCCCGAGCAGCAGCCGCGCCGCGGTGTCAGCTTCCTGCAGAAAAGCGAAAGTCAATGCAAAATTTGACTTTTGCAATTAACCTGACATTAGTTTAACTCTTCAACTCTGCATGGGTGCGCGACTCTGCGTGTGTGTTTGTTGTTGTGTCTACCGGCTGGTCAGTTGCGGCGCATTGCAGGCACAAAGTGCCAAATCATGCAACGGGCACGGCGGGCGTGTTGCTTGTTGCATGGCTTGGCGCGCTGACAAGGCAGCAGCCGCGCAATTCCGCACTACGAACGCAGCTGGAGGGAAGCCAAAGTTCAGCAGCGCCGGCTGGCGTGAGTAGCGTAACGATCAATCAGCGACAGTTGATGCGTTGAGAGTTGGTGTGGCAAGCGAAATTGTTCGTCTTCGTTGTTGTTGGTATGCAAATAACAAGCACTAAGAAGCAATGTTAGGTGGTCTTTGAGGACAACTTGGAGGAGTTTGGGTGTGAATTGGGGGCTTTTGCAAAATTTGCAAAATCAATTGACAGGCTGGAATTTTGTTGTGGTTGACAATGAATTTAGCATAACTTTTAGTGTAGAATATGTTAAAGGCAAATGCTGAAAGTAGTGTTTTCTTAAAAGTGATTACAGAAGATTAGATTAGAAGTTAGTGTGCTGCATTCGAATTAATTTCCGACTGACACCTACTTTGTAAACGGTGCTTGGCATTGGCCTTTTAAGAATTTATTTATTTTATTATTTTTATTATTTATTTAATTGGCCCATACTGTGATTAAGTTTATGCCTAAAAATTACTAAAAATATGAATTGAATTAATTTAGATAATGAAACAAAACACAAATACAGATTTTTTCAGTTGAAAGAATACAAACGTTACACACAATTTTTTTTTAATTCAAAATTTATAAAAAGCTTCTACAATTTTTTTCCAAACAGACGAAGTGTAGTCATAAACTTTTTGTTTCCACAAAGCAATAACCTAAAATAGATTGATGAAACCCCACTCTCCAACTCACTTCAAATATTATTGAAATCTTAATTTTGTGTTAGGTTAAGTTAGTTGTTGTTAGATTCGGAGGGTGTGTTCGAGGAACCCATACTTCCACTCGGAGTCAATAATGTCCGTAGTGAGAGCTCTCTATGAATGTCAGGCAAGAGGCACATTTTTCTAACAGAGGTTACCCGGCCAGCCTCGATAGTCCAGCGGGTTGCGCGCTGGCTTCTTATACCAAAGACCCCAGGTTCGATTCCTGGGTTGGGCTGTTGAAAAACTCGTATACTTCTATCGCTATCCACATGAAAGGAATGAGAATTACAAGAATCGCACAAATGCGCTCTTGGCAGGCAATGACCTCCAAGTGTGAACGAAAACCTGCCAATCGCCGTTCGGATTCGGCGTTAAACCGTAGGTCCCCTCCCTCCCTTTCCCCATCCGCTTGAAATGTGTGCTGTAACATATGTTGGCAAAAAAAAACCGTGTTGCATACACAGTTTAAAAACGGGTGAGAAATATGTGGTATCACAATGGACCTTTGGAGCCTCCGAGTGTGTCTCTTATAGAGGCAGCCACCGCAACCTAACCTAACCTACCCAGTTATTGTCTCGAGACTATCGATAAACCTTTAAATTAGGTTAGGTTGTAGTGCCTGGCTCTATATAAGACACAATAAGGCCTCTATATTGGCTCATTATAGAGGCCGAGCGACGATGCTGATGCTGATAAACCTTTTACTCTTCCAGTAATTTAGCTTCCCTTTTTTCATTGTCCAATGTTGAAAGAATCGTTCAAATAGTTCGGTGCTGTAGATTTCGAGGTTTGATGTTCCTTCACTTACTTTTTTCTCCTTATTCACTTCGCTTGGGAGCATAGGGCTCAACAAAACTTTTTCATCGAACTGTAGTTGGAACTATTGTGCTGTTCTATGTCTAATGTAATGGTGACCGAGTCTGATTTGGAAATAATCGATCTCTTCTAGGTATTTTTTGGAAAGTTGGTTCTAGAAAAGTGCCATTCTCATGATGCTTTATTGCCATTTTCTCTATTTTATCTGCTTGTGTAAGGGTTCTTCACTCGCCAGTTACCATTGCTCATAATTTCTGATTGTGTTTGATCCAAATATTCCGCAAATGATTCGCAAACACTTGTTAACAAAGACTTTGAGCCTCTGTGTGTTGGTTACGAGACCAGCCAAATTTCATTGCCATACATCTGCGTTGATTTTACACATAAAAATCTGCGTAAACTATTTGCACACTACCCCAAAAAAACTTCGCTACTACAATTACAAGTGGGGAGTAAAAAAATGGCCAGTTTTGTATAGCAACACTCTTAAAATTTGGAGATAGGGGGAAGGTATGTTCGAAAAAAACATCGGACAGGGAAAATAAATAAGGGTCAGTCTTACACTTCACTCGTCTTGGAGCAACCTGAGAACACTTGGAGGGTATTTTGTAAAAACCACCATTTTGTATGGGAGCCTCATTAAAAGTTGAAGATAGACGGTAAATTTTTGTTTGCAAGAAATGTTCAGAAACGAAAATTAGATGAGGTCAATCGTAGATATTAACACTCCAAGAACAACTTTAAGTAGCTGTGGCGCAATTTGTTAAATTTTCTAGCAATATTTTAATCTTTAATCATGATGCGTTGCCATTTACTCCAATTTTTGGCTATAAATATGTTTCCATAAAATTGTTCACTAAAGTTTATATTATTCTTGGTTGGTTGGTTGGTTGAGGTGGCTGACTCACAGTCCCCCTGCAAGTCACAATTAGCGCATAGACGCCGTTTTGGTACCACATGCTCACCGAAAACTAAACCTGGTTAGTTGTATGACTAACATAAATTCACCTGGTAGAATTTACCATATGTTAGGTCATATAATTATTATTTTTATTCTTATTATTATATTATTATTTTTATTATTATATTATTATTCTTATTATTATATTATTATTCTTATTATTATATTATTATTATTGGAAGTATCCATGGGGACAGCTACATAGACATTGCTGTCCATTGTACACCCAACTATTGCCTCCTCCCCCTTGACTAGCAAGTGACCTGATTTTCAATTACTTGAAGTAGATTTCGTCAGACTTGTCCTTGGCTGATTCTGCGGTGTTCAATAGGCGGCCCTTGACATCAAGTTTCCCAGAGACTTTGGGATCTCTCTGAATCTTTTTTAGTCGGTCGGCAGCTCGAGTTCTCATAGCTCATTCTCCATTAGAGTCATGAAGCCAAAGTATTTTTGCCTGGAACATCCGAAAGCTGGGTATTTATTAATGAAGTGACCAGCACCTCATAAAATTATTGATTCCAAATTATCGAAAATTCATTATAACAAATTATATTTTGTCTGTTTCATACAGATCAAGCCAGACGTATTCAAATGAAATTAAAACTTTTATGAAGAGTCGCTAAATATGTTGTTCCAGTGATCTGTGGATCCTGCAGAGTTCCAATCATATCCCAGTTCTATTCCCTCATGCACTCATGTTTCACCCTTTCAGCAAACCGGCTTAGGCCGTTCGTGTAGTCCAGTGTTTTTACTTATTGTCATTCGTGTTCGAACAGCTCCTCCGACTACTCCTAAATAATCAAAGATTCAATTCAAAAACTTACTTAAAAAATTAAATTTTTTTAGCGGTTCAGTTGCAAATTTGTGAGTTAGAGATAATCTGAAATTTCAAGTTCCTGCTCGCAAAAAATTTTAAACTTTAAAAGTGTCAAAGTTAAAAATGGCTCAAAGCGATCTGCTCAGATCTATTCACGCGCCCAAGTGTTAACTGTACAGAACTCTACTACAAACTATTACAGTTGATTTTAACGATCTTCGGCATAAAAAACCTTTTCATAAAAAATTACTTTGAATACTTTGAAACCTACATTAAACTTCCAAAACCCACCTTTCCATGTTCGATCGCATTACACAAATCATTGCTCTCTGCTTCCCCTACCAGTTCGTTCATTCAGTCAGTCAGTTAGCCCACAACTTAATTTTCAGTCCACTTCCTCACGGTGACATTTGGGAATCGGTGTATCACGCGCCGATTGTCTGACAATCGACAAAAGGCCAACACATGATTTCTCAAGTGCAATTCAATTAATTAACCAAAATGAATTTGCTGCAAAAATAAGTACTTACCCACACACACAACTAAACACACACACATATATCTACGAACTGAAAGAGCGCTGCCCTGCCTACCAGTTGCCATTTTCATGGCACGAACTGACAGCGAAACAAATGTTTGCCATTTGCCACAACACCTACTTGCAACTACACTTGCACAGTAAACAAAAAATAAATAAAATAAAAAATAAAAATAAATTAAAAAAAAACATAAAAAATTCACACAGACTTGTACTGAAGTTTGCGCGCCTGCGCACTCGTCACACGTACGTTCGCGTATGAAAATCAAGGCTGGCAAATATCAGGCAAATTTGCTCGGCCCATTAGCGTGTCGCCGATGTGGCTTTGATAAATTTGTCGACTTGGCAGCGTCACAACCAAAACAAAAAAAATTCCCCAAAACCGGCATCATTTCTCTTCCAATGGGAACATTGGCAGCGGCAACAATTGCTTATTGTTGTTTGGTGTGTGGCGCGCAAAATCTCTGCAGGTTGTGTTGGCGGTGTTGCTGCTGTTTAATGACCGGCTTAAAGATGGGCTAAGCTGACGACCGTAAGCGAGATTCGAGTGGATTAGCGCTAAGTGGCGAACGGCAACGTTGTGGCATTGACAAGTTTGATGCCGCATGACAGGAGCTGTTCGAGCGCAAACGAGCATCAAAGTCAGGGTCACAGCGATGTGGTCCGACAGCACTGAAAGTGTTTGGTTTGAAAATGAGACATTTAAAATGTCAGGGTTTGGATTAATATAAAACAATTTCGTTTTGGTTGCCAAGATTTGCAAGATTTTTCAAGACTTTAAATGCGTTGAGAAAGTAATTGCTTGGGATGTTTCTATGATTAGATTGGAAAGTTTTTAGTGAAATTAAATGAATACAAGTTTATGGAGATTTATTTACTTGAAAGAAATTTAGAAGAATATAAACAATTTCTTACTAGTTTCTCTCTCGTTTTTGATATTTTAAGACAAAGCACAGATATAATTTTTCGAATTTTTAATCCATTGATCATGAAATAAAAGTATCAAACCCTGTCTAATCTCAGCTCTTTCTTCTCAGATTATTGAATCGCTCTGCATTTGAAGCGAACAATATTCTTTCAGTGTTTTATTTCAAAAACGAATCAACCAATTTCCATCACTCTTAATCCCTCTTAATGTGATTTGATTGATCAAAG
Source organism: Melieria omissa (assembly GCA_963971225.1). Classification (NCBI taxonomy): domain Eukaryota; kingdom Metazoa; phylum Arthropoda; class Insecta; order Diptera; family Ulidiidae; genus Melieria; species Melieria omissa. The sequence goes on along the minus strand of OZ020269.1, from coordinate 24,885,326 downwards.
TTCAACTAATTAACAATCGATCGTAATAAAGTGAGATCATTCACAATTCACACTAATCCTCAGCATTAAAATATTTAGAGAGTCTCCAAGCCGTTTTTCAAGTGCTAATCCATAACACATTTGAACAATAGACCAAACCCGTAGACGTCCTAAAGTAGAGTCCGTTATTTAGCCCTCAACCCCCATAAAATTCCCAATGACTCTGATGGCTTTTAATTTCCCAGTTTAGTTCCTCTGAAAAATCCGCTATCTTCCAGCTTTGTTGTTTTACGATATGTTCATAAAAGACACACACACACGCACACAACACCTCCATTTACCACACCGGCACGTCTGCTGTGCTCGACACACGCGTGGCTTATTGGCCATTAGTGGCCGAAGGCGACGCGCACCGACCAAAGTGCGGCCCCCATAGCTGCTCGCGGACGTGTGGTACTTCAACATTTTATTTCCATTTAAATTGCGGTATTTTTATTGCATGCATTGCTGCCACATGTCTGTGGATTTCTTTAAAGAAATTTAGAGAGAAAAAAATGCAAAACAAAAGAATTTCCACTACGTGTTCGAGTGTGGCAATCGGCCGTGAAAATGCCTACAATTCTGTGTGCAGAGCAGCAAACGGGCAATGGTGCTTTTTATAGACGTGTGCTGTGGCATTGGTGGAGTGCGACAAACGGCTGCACAGTCCAATTCAACGTTCGAAATGGTCGTTTGGTGTTTGTGTTTTGGACATGGAAAATCAATTGATTGGCTTTGGTGCGTGGTTTTTGGGCATTTGCAATATTTCATTCAAAAGGAAGTGAAGAAGATATGTGACTTCGAGACGACATATTTATTTCTTTATTTCTTTTTCTATTCTTTAGTCTACATGAAAAGTCCGAAAGCAGAAATATGTTTCTCGAAAAATTTCATAAACTCTGAAAACTGTTAAAATATTGAAATGAAATGCTGAAACAATTCCTGAAAGCATAATCTCATACTTCAAAAACTATAGGGTTTTCCAACAAGAGGTGTTATTTTGAATCACCCGGTATTTCGGTAGCCGTCACTTTTGAAGCTTTTATTCTGTGACATTTTATTCTGTGAAACTACGCCATTACTAAAAACGGAACGATACACGCTTCAACAAGGCATTAAAATTATTAAAATTCACTACAAAAATTGTGAAAATCTTGCAGTCACAGTTCGCAAAACTAAAGCATTTTTGGGTCGTCGTGAAGCACCTTGTCGGACCGCAATACAGAAATTGAAGAATTATCATTCTAGAAGTAGTACAAAACACAACCATTTGATAACCCCCCTTCCGTCTCCTGAATGAGGAGTCAAACTTTTATAAATATCAGACACTTTGATAACAAATATTTTGCATTTTTGTTTCTTTTCGGAGGTTTTGAGTTTATTCTACAAATAAAATGTAGAAATGAAGGCTTTATTGCATATCTTTGGAGAAAAATATATCTCCTAAATAATACCTTTTTGCATATCTTTAGAGGAAAAACCTATGAACCGAACATAATTGTTTATAACAAAAATATCTGATGACCATCAACAGTAGATCTGATAAGCATCAGGAAGATATCACTTATAAACATAATACAGTCGTCTATAATAATATGATATACTATGTTACAGACAGATCTATGGATAGGTTGGTAGATAGATAGGTTTCGAAAGTCTACACTTCCACTCGAAAGCCTGAAAAAGGCACATTTTGATCCCAATCATTCATAAAATTGAAGGAGTATTTAAACTTCAATTAGTAAAAAAAAATTGGACTTCTTTATGCAATTTTGGAGACATGACAGTTCGCTTTGTCTGTGGTACTCAGACTAGACAGAAAGCTGGATCCCAAATACCGGCAACAGTGTTTCTGAAGAGTTTCTGAAGTTGAACATTGGCTGAAGAAGTGCTTTGTCAAAGTAGTGTAGTGTAGACTATAAAGAATATATAGGCTTTGAATAATAATAACAACTGTAGATACAAGTAAAGTGTAAATCTGTAAATAAAGTGATTGTTGGTTTTTGACTGCGTTTGCGCTGAATAATTTAAGTGATTTTATTTTTCAAGCACAATCCAGATACAAACTTAGAGAGGTAATTTCCGTAACAATACCATTCAACCAGCATAGGCTGTATGGGTCCGTGTTCTGTGATGACTGACTGCAATGAGATAGTAGTACTTCTCAGCCATAAAAGCCGAGTTGGAAAAGGAACAAATTTGTATAATGAATTTATATGAGTTCTAATATCTGAAATCTACTTATTAGCAGCAGAAATCTCTTAAAAACCCACTAAAATACTTATAATATTACGATGATGTTATGATATTACGATGAATCTGAAACCTTTTCATTTGTAAGGCAGAAATATCTGACTAAAAATCTCACTAAAATATTTATAAAACACATAGATATTGCAATGAATCTAAACCCTTTCGATTTCTATAGCAGAAAAACCAATTAAAATATATATTAAATCCAAAGATAATACAATGAATCTGTAACCTATTCATTTTCATAGCAAAAATTAAAAGTCACAAAAATCCATCGATATTACAATGAATCTAAATTAGTACAGCGAAAATCTCTTAAAAACTCACTAAAATATTTATAACACCCATAGGTATTTCAACGAATTTGAAACCCTTTCTTTAGTATAGTAGAAATTCCTTTAAAACCCACTAAAATATTTATAAAATCCAAAGATATTACAAGAAATCAGAACAAGTATAGCAAAAATCTTTTAAAAACCCACTAAATCCATTGATATTTCAAAGAATTTGAAACCCTTTCATAAGTATAGTAAAAATCTCGTAAAACCCCACTAACATATAAAATCCAAAGATATTTCAATGAATCTAAATTAGTACAGCAAAAATCTCTGAAATCCCACTACAAAAACCCACTCAAATATTTCTAAAATCTATAAATATTACAATGAATCTGTAAAACCATTCTAAAATCTAACCATAAATTCAGAGGGCTCCAAAAACAGCGCACAAGGGAGAGAAAAAGCTGTGCAAGTATCAGCTCTGACATTTGACGGTTGTTGTTCCCAGTTGTTCCGATCATTAAAAATGGAGCGTTACACAAAGGAAGTTAGCGATGTCATTGTGAAAACAATTTAATGGATCAACGATTTCCACACAGAAACTTGGCTCGAAATTTCTATATCAACTGGCCACCAAGATTGCGCAATTTCTTTCCTTGGGCTTTTGTGCAATCTCTTGTTTTTGCAAAGAGTTTTTCTGAGTTTTTAGCCAAGATTGCATCTTTGTCAAAATGTCATCGAAAATCGAATAACAGAGCCCGGTGATCAGAGCTTTGTTTCATTCTTAACCCTTTCGTTATTTTGTTGCCATATGGCACATTGCTACTTTGTGGACGTCTGAGCCCTCTGTGGTTTCAAGAATACATTTTTTGTTGGCCTTTAGAATATTTTGAAGTATTAGGAAAAATACGAAATTAATAACCTGAATATTAAAGTCTAAAGAAGAGAAATATACACATTTTTTAATGGCACATCTTGACATAGTAAAGAAAGAAGAAGCAGAAAAAATTAGATAACTTTTTAATTTGACGTTTTCTTTCAATTTAGATACTTGTTTTTTTTAATTTGGCTTAACTAAATGAAGAAATATTCAAATTTTCATTGTGCGTAAAAAGTTTCATGTTTAAAGAAATTATTACAGCCCCAACTATGTGGGTGCTCTCATAGGAAAACACTCTAAAATACAGGGTCCGAGTATAAAAATTAAAAAATTTCTTATGGAATGTTGCTAATTCAATTGTTAAATTAATTGTTGAAGCCTAAAACATCAAATTTAAAATTTTAACTTTCCCCCGTAAAAGAGTTAATCAGAGTTTTCTTTTGTAGAAGACTTGTAGTGAAATTTAACGCAAAATATTTTTCCTATACACACTTAACTTTAAAATCAAGTTTTGTAGTTCATTTCAGTATCAATTTTGAATAAGTACGAAGTTAACACCTAAGCACATTTTTAGTTTTGGCTCATTTCAGGCCTTCAAGTTAATTTCTGAGCTTTAATGTATTCAGAGACCTATAGAAGAATTTTTGGTTTTGACTTATTTCTGACGTTCAAGTTAATTTTTGAGCTTTGGTGTATTCAGAGACCTGTAGAAGAATTTTATGGCGAATATTTTTGTAAATTATTTTGTCTTAAAAAGTTCTGTTTCAAAGGACATTTTGGGCATTTCAGGAAAAAAGGGGCAAATTAACCCATAAACATGAGAGCTAGAGGGTTAAAATGTTCCACAAAAATGTTCTTCCTAGTATTTCACATAAAATTGCTGAACACATTATATAACTTAAATGTAAGATTACATGGTTTTGTATGTCAATTCACAAAAAAAATATGCAAAAGGGAGAAATCTTTGTCCACTCCTAAAAAAAGGTTTGGCGTAAACTTTCAAAACACCAATACATGTATTTTTTTTTTTGGCTACCTCTAACGGAATCTGGTGTCAAAGCGTTGTTATTTTGAAAATAATTTGATTTTGTTGTTTAGTGTAATTTTAACTTTTATTAACTTGGTATCTCAAAAAGTGTTAGTACATCTTTTTTAAGACAAAAACTGATTTTCCATGTATTTGAAATCTAATTAACACTGGAATACTAATTTTTTCCCTAAACCATATCACAAGACGTTAGTAGTTCAGAATTAAAATTCCGTTTCCAAAAACCCCTGGAACTTCGGTATATTTCCTAAGCTGCCTTCACTAGCTCGCTCGCTGTCTGCGGAACTCGATTGGGTCAGCTGGGGTAATGGTGCCCGGTGGCAATTTGCTGTCACTTGACTTTTTACTTCAGTTCGCCTCCCATGTCAGATCGCGTGCCATGCTCCACCATTTAATTTTTTCTCTACCCAAACGAAACTGAACACAAAGTCCAAGCAATGAGTATGAAAGAGAAAAGCAAGAAGCCAAGCGGCGATAGCATCTCAGCGGTTTATGCTTTCGTGCACTTTTCCCTACAACTTTGACTGTTCTATTTGTTGTGTTGTGTGTTGTGTGGCGCGCAAAGTTCAGACGATGCGGAAGTTGAGATTTTTCAAATGCGCAGCTTAGAACCGACGGCAATCGTCTGACTTTGTTGACTTGTTTGATTTATGCGCCTGGCGTTCAATGCTAATGGCTGCGTCCAAAACACACAAACACACTTTCGACACGCGTATTGACGCGTTTTTTGGGCACATTGAACATTTACTTTCTATCTACAAATGCAACAACAACATTAAAGCATTGAAACGGCGCTGCCACGTTGACATGTGCGACCGAAATTCGTCTCGAATGCAACGAATGCGCCGTGTGTTCGTTCATGTTTTTGTACGCGTTTCGCTTTCGATTTGTTGTTGTTTTTATTTATTTTTATAATTTGTATTTCCTTGTGAATTTGGCTTTGAAGCCAAGAAAAATCGACTTGTGCATTTGTTTACGATTTCTGCCAAAAAAAAGAAGGACAATAAAAGAATCAAACAAAATACAAATAGACGCTTTGCTGCTTTTAGTATTATTTGCTGTTTGTTTGCATGTTGACGATGGCGACTGCGCGCCAAGTTTGGCGTTGGCCGCTCGATGGCCGCCGCTGCATTCGGGCCGACTGCGAATGTGGGTCATGCGGCTGGGCTTTTGCTGCCGGCCGCTTTGTGATTGAAATGAACACACAACATAATTTTTAATGGCAAAAATAGAAGAGCGCATCGAGAGCGTAGGAAAAATGCCGGCCGACGCAGACATGAAAGTAAAATGCGGTAGCAGTTGGCAGGCGAATCAATCGATGAATTTGCTTTGCATTTGACAGTGCAATGTTGTTGTTGTTGTTGTTGTTGTTGTTGTGACTATTCGGCGGCCCCTTTAATTAACTAAAAATCATTACAACAGCAACAAAGGCCAAAAAATCAACAACTAGTCGACAAATCGTTCATAGACGTCTGTGGCCTGAATTTTTATTTTCAAGTTTTTTTTTTTGCTGTTTCATGTCGGCAATTTGTGGCTGGTTGACCTAAAAATCGAAAGCCTTTTGAACTTTGTTTGGTTTGATGTTAAAAGTGAATGTGTTTTGTTGTTGTTTTTGTTGTTGCACACAGGTTGCAGTCTTGAATTGTGCATGGTGGCTCATTCATGAGGAATTTTGACTGCGTCAGTCGTTCATTGAGAGTGTTGTGAATTTTTTTTGTATATTTGTGTTTTTTTTAATTTAAAATAGTTTATTTAATTTAATTTAAGTTAATTTTCTTTTTTTTTATTTTATTTTATTTTATTTTATTTTATTTTATTTTATTTTATTTTATTTTATTTTATTTTATAATTATTTTTATAAAATCGTTAAAATTAAATTGGTGATACCACAAAAAAATTGATCTGTCTTACTAGAAGTTGGGAGCCTCCACAAGCCAATTTGTCAAAAAAGAAAGAGCCTAGGGATTTCCATCTCCATTTAAACAGAGTCGGGCAGTTCAATTTCTTTTAATTTAATTTGAATGCTTTGCAACGCTTTGCAGTATTTTCACTGCTCTCAATTTTTTCGCAGCGCCATTTATAAAAAAGCTAAAAGTTAAAATTAAATGAAGTGGCAACGCCATTAACACCCAACAAAGGCGTTCAAGTGCGACGGACCGACCGTAATTGCGCGCTAACCTCATTTCCCTGCGTGGCCATGCTTTGGATTTTCACTTGTGTGCAACATTTGGCGCGGCACGCAGCCAACGGCAGCAACAATGCAATGCGGCGCAGTCGCTGATGAATGCAAACGGGCGAAAAGTGTCTGACAGATTTGAATCTTTCAATTAGTGATTTGCAAATTGAACGCGAATGCGAATCAAGTGCAAGCAACAACACTGAATCAATGTTTAATGTTGCATATATATTTATATCTGTGTGTGTGTGTTTGTGTGCATTGCAGTTTCAATTGAAATGATTGATCAATGCGCTGGCGCTGCGGAATGCCGAATGCGTCGGTGCGGCAGCCCAATTGGTGGCCGTAAATGTTGCTGCTGTTTCTGTTCAGTTGCAGCTACTGATGATCACTTCCTCATTACAGACGAATTGAGCGCTCGCAAAGAATGCCGCAACTGACAATAATGTGCAGCCACTCGTCGACGCACAGTGCAACGCATTGTTTGGGAATTTCGCCATAAATCGCCAACATATGTAGTCCATCAAATGCGTTCAACAGCAACAACAACAGCGACAAAATGACACGCACAAAACAGCAGCCGTCGCTGTGATTAATGTTCGACCGCTTTGGTTGCATGAGCGAGCAGTGGAGATTTCGGTTGAGGGCCGCGTGGGCGCAACGTATTTTGGCTGAACTGTTTTTTGTGTGAATGGTTGTGGTTGCTGCACTGAAATATGCCACAATAACAGGCCCCAAACGAGCAACATACAGATCACAGCTCGAAAGCCAACAAATAAACAATCAATAAACCGCAGAAAAACCGTTTTTTTTTTTGGTTTGGAAAAGCTCTGCTTTTCGTTGGAACTGCTACGAATTACTCGCATGGACAATGGCCGCAAATTGGGAACCTGTTGCAATGACATACGCCATGTCGCAAGCGACTGTCCACCGGCCGAAAGAATGAAGTCTGGAGTGCGTGAACGCGCATAAATTTGGCTCTTCGTACAATAACACATTGAGTGCTTTCCTTTTTTTCCTTTAGATTTGGGGTTCTAAGTGATTTGTTTGACTGCGAAAAAGAATTATTTGTTGTTTTTTGTGTGTTGCAGAAGAAAGCGTAAAGGCTCGAAAAAGAGGAATAAGAAAATTAAAGGCAACAAATAAATTATGTGTGCATTGAAACTTCAGCTTTTAATGGGCCTAATGAATGAAACATCAAAGCAGTTCAATTGTTACGTTCAGTATTTTGGTCTTACGTATTATTTCAGTGAGAATTTCTGGGGTACATCAATTTTTGAATAAATGGTATAGGAATTGATAAAAAAATGCGTAACCAGTACACAACAGCATTTTCTTTAAAATATCAACCAATTCTTCCTAGAAAAAAGTGTTGACAATTTATTCTGGACCTAACGATACAAAATAAGTCGCTACCATAACCCATGCAAAGAAAATTTCAATACTGAGGTTCTGTATATTCCTTTTGGCGTTCTCAGTGCTGTGATACAAGCCTCTAGTAAAGTTAAATTTGGGAGCGTAATAGATCATTTAAGGTTTCACAACAAAGTGGAAGGCACTCTTATTCGGAAAGAACATTCATTCAACTCTTAGACGCTTTACTAATTGATTTAACTAAGAAATCAACTGAGATCTAAGCGTGTTTGGTCCACCAACCAGTTATACTGAGCTACTTATGATCTCTGTAAAAGTAAGGTTAGGTTCAAGTAGCCGCCTGGGCATAGGACTTGCTGATCGACATATGTATATAGGCCTCAAAATGGGACTGCTATGATGCCATAAGAAGAATCAGTGTTACTGCAAGTCGAAGACCTCACACATGCCGATTTGTTTTGTAGATAAACTCTATCAAGTCTTTGATGTTGACTGATCTGAGGTAATCCAAATTGTCTGAAGAAGGAAGAGCCTAGGGATTTCCATCTTCGTCCAGAGAAAACCAGGTATTAGCAGAGAAAGTGACGTATAGTCTCTTCGTCCTCCTTATTTTTTTCACAAGGATTAAAATTATATGAACTACACTAAGTTATGAAGCACATAGTTAACTGGATTTCTTAAAATCTAGTCCTTCTTTAGATAAACCTATTAATACAGTTAATTCAGTACCTACTACTAAGTACTCAAGTACCAAATAAGTACCACTTCCAAATAAGTTTCAGTTTTTGTAATTTTGAAGATGTATTCAGAGAAACTTTGCAATGCACTTTATTCAAATTAATGTCAAACGTTTGCTTTGAGAGTTTTCTCCAATCTTTCAGGCCGCACATGGATCTCGTGTTGAAAATATCTTAATCGCTTTAGGTGATCCACGAATCCTTGCACTTTTAAGCTTCTTTGTAAGAAATAAAATGCTGTTCAGGCCATGAGTTATCGAGGGGTACTCGTAGCGAGAAGGAAGGAACAATGTTTGGTGACTGCGGTAGTTGGGGTAGGAAATTTCATTGAAGCGCCTCCAAAAAATTCCTTGCGCTTCCCGAAAATTGTGTTTTGTTAGCGCACACGTGGACATGGTTAGGGCACAAAGAAGGAATGTTGCTTCCACTTCAGTGAAATGGTACCTACTGAATTTTAGAGAGAAATTATGACGCTTTAAGATGAATACTTTTACAAGATGATCTGATTCCATTTAACGCCAGTAACGCCATCCTTTGTAAATCTTTTAAAACATACGAGTATTTGTACATCCATTAGTCTAATAGCCATCTTAGCGGGACAAACAAAACGGGTGTTTCACAAATACGAAACCACGTAATGGCCAAAATGGACTCGGCTATTAAACTTTGAATAAGTAAGAAAGTCAAGTCGCCTACTCGAAAATATGGGACATTTATTCGTTCGAAACACGTTTCATAGTTGCTCGAAGCCATAGTTGAGGTCGAAATAGTTGAAAGGAAGCTTGCGGCTTTGGACATATCCACAGTGATCTGTATCCATCGGCAAACTAAAGCCAAATTTATGCGAAATTTCTACATAACTGTTCTGTAGACCAGAATCTATTTGCCCTACGTACACAGATCCAATTGAATGATAACTATTATTTGATCAATCGTTTGATTGATGCAAGCAGCATGATTAGACTCGATTTATGAGTAGTCCCCATTGCTTTTGTGCCAGGTTTGTAACTTCTTTTTATACGAGGTTCTATTAGGTCCATAGTTTCGTCAATTAGTTAGTAAATTTCTACATAACTGTTCTGTACACCAGGGTCTACTCGCCTTATGTGCATATGGAATTATTTGATTCCTAATTTCATTGAAATCCGCGGGATCCTTTCCAATAGTAATCTCTATTTCTATTGTACCTGGCAGGTTTTTGGTCCCACGATAGTCAAAGAGACCTCAGTGTCGAGAAAACCTAATAGGCGAACAAAGTATTCAGTATTCAACGAGCACAATTGAATCTCAGTGAACCTCAGCAACAACTGAACCCAGCTAAGGTTCACTAACTGAAGTTGTTGAGGTTATCTGACTTTCAGAGAAGGTGGTACATATCAATAAAGTTGCTGTGAAAGCTAGATACTTCCTATTGAAAGATACCGCATTGATCTCAGAGGCGCGATGTGAAAACAGTGTTGCCAGATCAGGAGATTTCCTCCTAGATTGAAGAGATTGGCCTTCTAAAATAATTTTTAGGAGGAAGATTTGTTTAGGAGGAAGATTTTTTTAAGGAGGAAGAATTGTTTAGGAGAAAGAATTGTTTGATGTTGATACATTTGACATCATTAGTGGCACTGAAACCTTTAATATTGAAAGCTAAAGTGTCTCATTTAATTGACTTAATTTTGATTTTACTAGTGTAAAATGTATGCAATGAATGAAGGAAGTTTACAAAAGCGAATTTCATACCAATCTAATTTTTTATTTGTTTTTGTTGTGCTAAATTGTTGCTAAGATGAAGTTAGATGAACAAAAAGGCTACAATACAAAAAAATTAATATTAAATATATATTTTTTTAATTTTTTTATGAGAAGTTTAATTCCATAGTTTATAATGAACAATATTATAACAGCAAATTTCCGGAGACTTTTAAAATTTTTGAAAGTAAGTTTCAGCTAGTTTTTTAAGATTAGGAGAAAGTCATTTCAAGTATCTGGCAACACTGTGGGAAACTGTCCGGACAAGATGTAAGCATCCAGCTAGTGATGCCAGATCCGAATTTTGCCCAGCTGCCTTATTGTTCTTAAACTCAAAATCGAAACTTGAAATGCCCTTCTTTCATATAAGACAACCTTTTCATTCAAAATTCCTAATGTAAACTTATTTTAAACTCACCTAAATGTCACTCGATCCGCACAATGAGTTATAGTGAATTGTTTGTCGTCCCGAACTGCCCACACTTTGCCTTTTAACTACACTAATGTTTCATAAATATTGTCCTTATGCAACACAAAACCAACACTCATTCAACATCTGCAACGACCGACCGGCAATGTGAGAGGCGACACTTGCAATGCTTCCCACAGCTAAAAATATCGCCAACAAATACAACAAATATATATAAACAACACACCGCCGAAAAGTCTCAAATTACCATAAACCAAACGGAAAAAAACCTAAAACAAAAACAACATTAACCGACACCAAACACAAAAATGTCGCGCAAATTATGAAAAACTAAAAAATTGTATTTCAATATTTTCATAATTTTGCGTTGAGCATTTCCGTGAACAATTTACATGTTGTTGCATGGAGTGGTTGCACAGACACACAACAATCGATGGCAACATATGTGCTGGCGGTGTGGCAGTGTTGCACGCGGTGCTGCCATGGGGCAAGTTTTCATTAGCAGCGGGCGAGGAAGCATCGCGCTTGAAGAAGTTCATAAATTTGTGTATCCTTCGGTTGTTGTTTTTGTTTGGTTGGCATTGCATGCGGTTTGGTCAGTTAAATATTTGCGTTTTGGCAGTTTTACGGCGAACAGTTGTGGGCGTACTGCGTGAGTGCAACACAAACGCCGAGTGGCGCGCCGCGTACTTGTGAACGAGAATGACGACTGTAGCGTGCGGCATGGGCGTGAATGCGAATGGTGTTCCTTCCTGGAATGACTGCAACAAAATTGATGTACGAGTATGTAGATGATGATGATGATTGTGATTGTGAGGATAATGATGTTGGTGAATGACTGATAATGATGCAAAAACAATAATGATCTCTGGTTCAATTGGTCAATTTATGGTTATGGATTTTTTTTAGGTACACAGAAGGTACACAGGTAGGTACAGGTAGGTACACAGAATAATAATTTCTGATGATTTTTTACATTGGAAAAAATTTCAATTTATGGATATGGAATTTTTTTCAATAACACAGAAGCTATCGATGTATAGAATGAGATTTAGAAGATTTTAATTCTGACCCAAAATTTTTGTATGCAACATTCTAAACCAAGGCTTATTTATTGTTTCAAGTACTTCAGGGGAATTACAAAAAATAAAAATCTCCCATCTTTGTGGTAAATTTTGTGTTTTTGCGTTATAAAAAATTGTATCGAATATGAAAATGATGATGTTGACTGGTTTAATGTGACTTCTTTATTCATAAATTTCTGAAAATGGGTGTGGTGAACTTCTTTAATCCATTATGAAACATTTTAACAATTTCAGACTAATTACCGATTTTATCATTGGGACAGAAACTGAACCAATCTTATGAATCTTATCAACATTTCTGACAAAAATAGTCCTCTGCATTCTAGCCAGCTGCAGATAGCATTAAGATTTTCTTTACTGTTTTTGAATGAAAAAATTCATAAATAAGGCTCAAATTATTTTTCCAAGAAAATCACTTTACTAATCTTACACATTGCAAGCAACAAGGAAGCCAGCATAAAACGAATTGAAGCAGACGCCGCACAAGAACCACAGCAATGCACACAACAACTGCAACTATGCCAACAACACATAGCCGTACATATTGTTATATGTTTGTGTGTGTGTGAAATTGTCATGACAAATAAATTCAAAGATGCCACTTGACGTCGCTGACCTGCATGCATCATCGCGCGTTGCAGCGCCACAGGCAATCAACACCAGTCGGCAACAGCAGCAGTTTGCTGCTGCTGCACACACTCACTGACACAACGCACTGGCCGCAGCTGCAGCATCCACATGACAATCGGCAGCGCATGTGGCAGTCAGCGCGCAATCACTGCAATCATTTGCATGAGCCGCGCGCCGCGTGGCTTCCATCGCTGCAGCTGCAAGTGTTGCGCATGCGCCAAATGCACTCACACGCACGCACTCAAACACACAATGAAGCATTAGGCTTATTTTACTGAAATGTTGATGTTGTTTTTGTTGTTTTTATAGTGTTTTGGCGTACAATGCGCGCAGTCGCAGGCGCCACCATGACGCAGCGAGTGTGTGTCATGGCTGTGGCATGACATGCCACAGTCGCCGTCAAAGCTGCGCTACGCCGTTGCTGCTTATTGTTGCTTTGTTCATTTCTTTGTTTTTTTGATTTTTACTAGTGGTTGTTGTAGGTTGATATGCATTTTTTTTTACTATATTTATTTGCCGTGTTGCGCTGAAGCTTCAACTTGAAATTTATGTGGCATATAAATAATCGCATTAACGCCAGCCACAAATTCCATTTGGCGCACTTTAAGCTGCCCGTGTTGAGCTCAATATTGTTGTTGTTTGTGTTGCATATGATGACTTCATACCTGATTTCGTTTTGTTGTATAGTCCAAGTTTCGGTCACATTGGTGTTTGTTTCGTTTTTGTATTACAAAATATTAATTTTATTTCGTTGCCATTTTGTTTCGGACAAAAATAAGTTGTAACTATAATTAAATTCAATTATAATATTATTTTTATTTCATTTTTTTATTTTATTAAATTAAATTTATTTTATTTTAATTTTTCTAATTTAATTTTGTTTTATTTTATTTTATTTTATTTTATTTTATATTATTTTATTTTATTTTATTTTATTTTGTTTGATTTGATTTTATTTTTTATTTAAAAAACTAGCTGACCCGGCAAACTTCGTCTCGCCCAAACGGTCCGTTTGTGTGTGATGCCGTAACCCACATACAGCCACTTTCTTGTATATATATATAGATTTAAGTTATATGGGCGGTGCCAAGCCCCCTTGTTCAATACCCGCACCATCCCGTCTGCTGGAAGGGAAAATGGTAGGTTCGTACTTAGTTTCATTGCTGTGCCACTTAAAGTTCAGCAAAATATTTGGGTCACAAACAATGCGCCACCCCCCTTGTCTGACGCTCATCAAATCTTATCATTAGAATGACTCATGTATGAGACGACAGGGTACTAAATTTTAGTGTTGTATGACTTATAATTCCGAAATTATTCCATATTAAAAATTTGAGTTGCATGAGTGGTGCCCCGCCCCCTTGTCCAAAATCCACCCTATTCCCCCTGCCGAAGGACACGACTAAATAATAAGTTTATACCGAGTGTCATTGATGTGAATGCTATAGTTCAAAAGCTACACCGGAATTTAAAAAGTGCCACGCCCCTTTACAACGCCCATTAAATTTTATTTGTGGAACGACACGTTTACGCCATGACACTGTTCCAAATTTCAATGCTGAGCGACTTATAATTCCGAAGATATTCCATATAAAAAAGTTGGGTTGTATGGGCGGTGCCACGCCCCCTTGTCTAAAATAGACCCAATTCCCCCTGCCGAAGGACACGACTAAATAATAAGTTTATACCGAGTGTCATTGATGTGAATGCTATAGTTCAAAAGCTACACCGGAATTTAAAAAGTGCCACGCCTCTTTACAACGCCCATTAAATTTTATTTGTGGAACGACACGTTTACGCCATGACGCTGTACTAAATTTCAATGCTGAGCGACTTATAATTCCGAAGCTATTCCATATTACAAAATTTAGTTGTATGGACGGTGCCACGCCCCCTTGTCCAAAATCCACCTTATTCCCCCTGCCGAAGGACACGACCAAATCCTTAGTTTATACTGAGTGTCGTTGATGTGAATGCTATAATTCAAAAGTTACACCTGGATTTAAAAAGTGCCACGCCCCTTATCCAACGCCCACTAAATTTTACCGGTGGAATGTTACGCTTACGCCATGACACTGTACCAAATTTCAATGCTGAGCAACTTATAATTTCGGAGCTATTCCATATTAAGAATTGAGTTGTATGAGCGGTGCCACTCCCCCTTGTCCAACGCCCATTAAATTTTACCGATGAAAAGACACGCCTACACCATGACACTGTACTAAATTTCAATGCTGTTCGACTTTTAATTCCGAAGATATACCATATTAAAAATTTAGGTTGTATGGGAGGTGTCACGCCCACCTGCCGTACAAACATGTATTATACATATAAACCTTCCTCTTGAATCACTCTATCCATTAAAAAAACTGCTTAAAAAACCGTTGCGTAGTTTTAAAGATTTAAGCATACATAGGGACAGACAGCGACAGCGACTTTGCTTTATACTATGTAGTGATAATACACTTAAGTTAAAAAAATCCGTAGTTTAATGTTAAAACAAAAAAAATATACCAACTTTTTTCTCGAAGAACACACTTAGGTTTTATATCATTAGGTCAGTTAGACCCCGTTAACATTTGATGGCCTATAATTTTACGACTGTTGAACCTTTTGACTTAAAAATAGTTCTGGGATGTACTTCGAATATTATTAACCATTATAACAGCGAACAGATATTAAAAGTTCCTCTGAAGTTTGTAGCATATTTAAAAAATTCGCTAGAAAAACAAGTCTTGGAACAATTATTCTCGCTTAAAGAAGATTTATGGGTCCACGTGACCTAGTGTGCTCTCCAAAGATTAATTAAAAATTGCATATTCAATTACGGCAACAATGTTTCAACAACAAAGCCTGCAACATGTTCATTAAAACAGTCGACATTTGCATTTTGGATCTACAGTGAAACCCGCTTAAGTATCAGGTGTACAAGTAGAAAACCGCCGTTTTCCACTGGGTGTGCCACCTTTGGAAATCGGTGAGAGAATTCCGATCAGAAACATCACATGGCAAGCTAAGATATCGGTTAACAACTCCACATCATCTCGCTTGTTTATTCTTATTGTCCATTTTTTTGTTGGTGCGTGAAGATGTCGAAATTTGAACCGAATAAGCGTCATTTGCGGGAGATTTTGCTTTTCGCGTTTCATTCGAAAAAATCTGCAGCTGAAGCGCATCGAATGATTGTAGCAACTTATAGTGAGTCGTGTATTAGTGAAAGAACGTGTCGAGAATGGTTCGTGAAATTCAAAAATGGTGATTATGACGTGAAAGACAAGGATCAGCCGGGTCCCGTGAAAAAGTTTGAAGATGCAGCTTTGGAGACTCTGTTGGATGAAGATTCTTGTCAGACGCAACAAGAACTCGCGGATTCTTTGGGTGTGACTCAGCAATCCATTTCCCTTCGCCTGAAAAGCTTGGGAATGATATTATGAAAAAAAACGGTGGTTTTCTACTTGTACACCCAATACTTCTCCTCTTTAGTACTTATCCCTCCTAAGTAATCCCTAATCTTATATACTTTAGCGATATGTGCGCTTAAGTACTCAAACCGCTTAAGAACTTCACTTGCTTATGTACCTCAAAAAACTTGCATTTAGAAGTGAGGCATTTAAGCGGGTTTTACTGCACATCTCTCTAACAGTATCTTACGTATCTTTCTTCAGTATGAACTCCTGCTTCCTTTTATTTCTGCTCGGTTTCTCTCATTTGCAACGCTTTGCTTTAGCTTTCAATTACCTTTGACTCCAATTCTAGCACCGTCAATATTTGACAACTTCAAATGACACCAGCTGACGTTGACAGATGTCAAATATCAGCTGTATTTCGTCACAGCCGAGACATGCTGACAGTGCGAAAGTTTTGCCATTAGTTGGAGCACCCTTCAAGCCCAAAATTTTTCACCTGCCACCAATGTGTGGCAACAAAATTGTATGTAAAAAAACATTTTCTGTTCAAATCCCACACACTGTTGCACCTCTTTTGTGTTGCCACATGTAGACAATTGAATTGTGCGAATTTTCACTTGTTTCGAATCGTTACAACGCATTGCCTGTTGTTACTTTCGATAAACGACATCGGCACATAACAAAATCGGCACTTTTTAAGGATAGGTGTCACACGGCCCACACCACCTGCCAGCTGACAGACAGACACACAGAAAACACAGTACCGCCCCCGAACGCCGCTTGAGGCAGTGTTTGCCAATCATTGGGCGCAACCGTAGCGTCGCCAAGTGGTGTCGCTGTGGCCCACAGGCGAACTACTGTGCGGCAACATGTTGACGCAGCGTGTAGCAACGAGTGACGGGCGCACGCATGTGGCGCACGCTTGCGGTCTATTGACAACAACAAAATTAACAAGCAACAATTGTTAACGTTTGGCTCTTGCGACAACAACAAATACAACAGTAACAGTAACAATAGCAACAAAATGCGCCAAAGTGATAGCGACACAATGCGCTGGCAACATATTTCCATACATCTGTCTCTCTGGATTAGTATGCATGGCTGTGTGTGTGTTTGTGTTAGTGTCGAGTGTGCAACTGGCAAAACGGCAAACATTGTCAATAAACAAAATTGTGTTGCTGTGTTGCGGATAATTGGCAACGCCATTTATGGTGGCCATTTTCAATTAAATGCGCCGCACGGTGATTTTATTTGCCTATTATTATTATTGTTGTTGTTGCTGTTGTTGCTGTTGTTGAGAGTGTTGCCATTGTTGTTCATACCTACTGGTTGTCAATGTTATTTATTTTGCTTTTTGCATTTGCTTAATGTGCAATTCAAATTACGTTGTTGTTTATGCATGCAAAAAGTGTCACCAGTTAGTTGTTATTGTTGTTGTTGTAGTCAGCAAACAACTAAGTTTTGTTGCTTGCAGCTATTTAGTTGCGCAAGTGACGTTGCACAGTGCGTGGCAATGCAACGTTGGCGCCAACAACTTGTAACGCATTTCACGCGTCAATTTCCTTCCGTAAATGCCGCTGCTGTTGTTGTTTTTCAGCTGTCCACTACATCACATGACTGGGCGTCATTTCACTTGTTAATTAAATTAAATTAGTAATTACCGTTAGGTGGATTTAATTAGACGCGCAAAGAGCGTTTCGCCATTGACGCCTACAGACGCGCACCGCATCTTGTAGCCGTCGACGTTGTTGTTCACTTTCATTTCATGCACCGTTGCACAGCGGCTAATGGCAACTATGTGTATGTTAGAGGTATTCACATTTTATAGTTTACAATTTTTTGTTGTAAGTGTTGTAATTTTTCTTTACTTGTTATTCGTTTTCATGTAAAAGAATGAAGAAACTTTTGGAAAAGTTAATTTTTTTTGCTTTCATAAGTGCCAAGCCCAATTGTGGTTCTACGCTTCGGAGCATTGCAAAATCATAGGTTAGCGTCACGTTCTGTTGCACGTTGGCTGCCCATCTGTGTTGCTAATGGCGTTCGTTGGGCGGTGTCAAGTGGCATGTAAGACATGCTTTCCTTTTTTACTAATTTTCTGTATTGGAAAGTAAAATTTCACTCAGTCTGAGTTGTAAATTAATTACAACGTGCAACAGCACTTTTGACCAATTCAAAATTTGATATAAGCGTGAAACTAGAGGTCTTTTATAGTACGCTGGCACTGTCAGTTTTTCGTTTTCTGATTCGATGTCGATTCGAGGACTTTAAAGGTTTAATTTTAATATCTTAAAAATTTTAGGAAAAAAACCCTTCGAAATATGTATTAACGATTTTTTTTTAATATTTGAATACTCAATTTATCATTTTCTGATTCAATTTCCTTTTAAAATTACTTTAAAGGTTTAATTTTAATATCATAAGAAAAAAAATCTTTGAAATATGTATTAAAGATTAAGATCTGACACTTCTAAAATCACTGATAACACCGTGTGACAACAAAATTTTATGTATACTTTTTATGTATTAAATTTGTTATATTTTAAACTAATAAAGTAAGAAGGACAAAATTCGAGGATGTGATAGTGTACGTATTAGTCCTTAAGATATATTAAAAACAAAAAAAACTATTGGAAATTTTCAAGGATATTGAAGAATAAAGTTTTAAAAGGACCTTTTCAATATCTTTTCGCCCTTTTGCACCAAAACATTAAATTGTTTAAGACTATTAAGATTTTTCTCTTTCATTTGATTGTTATTCTACAATGCGTTCTTCAATTTGTAAAATAATTTTTTTGAAATGAACATGTCCTTGAAATCTTAAAGTCATTTTAAAAAAAGTCTGACGTTTCGTCAAAAGTGACCTGACATCAAAAGTCTGACCTGACCTCAGGGAGAAAAACTAAAAACGCAGTTTTACTACATTTGGCCCCTAGTTTCAAAAATACATAGATTTTTTCGTGTGTTTTGAAATTGTTTTATTTTGTTGCACAGTGTAATCGATATAATGCATCTATAATTCAAACGACTTTTTTTATTATTTGCGGTTGTGCAATGATCGATAAACGGGTATCAAAAGATTAAGGAAACTTGTCGCTGTTTGTCTTAATTTTTTACATATTTTGAACTTTCAGGACCATCATATGGCAGTCAGAAATATGTAGTATAATACCTCAACATTATATCTAATTTTATAAAAATAAAATAAAGAAATTTTCCATACTAAATTCTTGATAGTGGGAGGAAACTTATTTTTTTTTTAACTCTAAACCAATGAAGATAGAAGATTACAATTTTAAGATATTAACTACAGATCGAGATCCAAACATATATTTTTTTCAAAAGGATTCGTTGTAAAACTTAAAGGACACCGAAGGATACATATTTGAAAGGACCTTAGTGAAATATTTTGGTTGGGAATGTTCAAAAGAGAAAGTGTAGTTCTTATTATTATTAGTGGGGACAGTGCACCGCGACCTAAGGATCTATTGTGCCCCCTTCATGGACTCAAAGTTCATCTGTGAGCCCAATTACCGAGATGAAGTTTAGTAGATCTGCAGTTCCAGTTCGCACCTCTGACGAGGTATGCCCCGATCTTCTTCCGATCATGCATAAGTACCGGGCATTCTCCTAGTATATGCATTGCAGTTTCATTTTCCTGCAATGTCCGTTTGCACGGATTCCTAGTTTAGTTAGGTGATAATTCAACCTACAATGCCCAGTCATGATACCTGTAATGATTCTCAGGTTATTCCTTGATAAACTCATACATTCCTCGAATTTTTTCCTGCTATTTGACCCGATAGTCGCCTTGGAATGTTCCAGACCTGGTTGATTGTCCCAGTATTTATTCCTGCTGATTATCTCGACTTTCCTGCTTATGATTGATAAAGCTCCCTTTCCCAGTCCACAAAAAGGTTCTGAGCCGTCGAATGGGGTTGAGCCGACCCTTCTTGCAAGTTCGTCGGTCG
The DNA here is from genome assembly GCA_963971225.1 of Melieria omissa. NCBI lineage: Eukaryota > Metazoa > Arthropoda > Insecta > Diptera > Ulidiidae > Melieria > Melieria omissa. Next base: position 24,865,302 of record OZ020269.1, on the reverse strand, counting down.
CCTCGTTTCTTACTTTACCCGCGTGGCCCGGAACCCAGAGGACCCATACCTGATTGTGCAGGCCTAGCTCATTAAGCTTTTCAAGGCATTCTATCACCAGTTTCGAGGATACCTGGTATGAACTTAGTGCCTTGAATCTCTTGATAAAACTGAACGTCGGTGTGATTGTGTCCCTCGGTTTTGCTGTCGCTGGATACTGGTTCGTAAGAATATTAAGCTTCTTACGGCCCAAAAAACTTTCAGCCCCGATATTGCTTTCAGTCATCCGTAGGATAGCCCTCTTCGCCTGGGTTTGTATATGTATTTGAAGAGGTTGGACCTCCATGGATGCTGTTGGACACGTTCTCATTGCCCCAGTCATGCATAAACATGTTAATCTCTGGAGTTTACTGAGCGCCTTGATTATGGACTGTTGATTGGTTTTGCTTGCCCAGACAACTGAGCCATATGTTATCATAGGCCTCACGATCGCCGTGTAGATCCATCTCAGTATTCTTGGAGTGCAACCCCAACTTTTACTTCCTATGGATCTGAATGAAAACTCTGACGGCCTCCCGCATCGTTTCTTTAAATTTCCTTTCCAGAGTAGGTTTCTGACCTTGTATCACGTCTAGATATTTAACCTCTTTATGTAATTTTATTCTTATTCCATCCAAAGAGATTGGTCTAAGAGCCCCAAGTTTATATCTCCGTGTAAAGGGTACTATGGTGGTTTTTGCTGGATAAATATTCAGCCCCACCTTAGCACACCACCTCTTAGTTACTCTTGACCCTAGGGTTATTCTATCCCACAGGGTATTTTCCAATTTTCCCCTGCAGTACTTGTAATAGGTCATCAACCACAAAACAAACCACAAAGGGGATAGAACCCCTCTTACAAGGTGACAAGTTTCCTCTCCCATTTGATACCTAAATCATTGAAAACCCTCAATCATTTTAATAAATTGTTTGTAATATGGAAAATTAAAAATTTTACATTTTTAAGATCTTTCAAATTAAAATTAAATTTAAGGTCCTCGGATCAGAAAATAAAACAATGAGTATGCCGTATTACTGTAAATGACTTCTAGCTTCACGCTGGTATAATCTTTTGGGTGGGTCTCAAGAATAGTAATTATTTGTCGCACGGTGTTATAAGACTTTTAGACTCCTCCTAACTGTGTTTTAAAGCCATTTTGGCATTGATCCAATCAAATATTGAGAGTTTTCTAAACTTCTAGTTCAAAGTTGTTTTGCCAACATAAAGAACAAATAATTTTTTTATTGATGTATAGTATGACTCGCTGTGCCATTGTGTCACCAGCACATTTATTGCAAATAAAAAAAAAAAAAATATTTTCACTGTCAACTGTCAGTGGGTGGCTGAGTGGTTTGATGTATTTTTTTTGCACAAATAACTGCAGCGCCCACTCGACATCGTAAACGCCTGCAGTCATAGCTGATACAAACACTCGCTCACGCACACTCACACCCATCCACCTTCATGCAGTTGTCATAAAAATTTAAATTTTTATTGTTTCTGTCCGACTTGTGCTTTACTATTGTTTAACAACTCTTCCGCGTGTGCTTTGTTTGTCAGAATATTTGTGCGTTTGTTTTGACCGTCGAACCAGACAACTTTTGACAAGCCAAAAATACTGCTTGCCAGATTGTCATAAACGTGCAATTAAGGTTTTTTCTAAACGCAGCTGCATTGAAGCTGAAGTGTTGCTCACACTTAAATTGTCACTTCTCAGAAATTTATAGACATTTAAAATTGTTTGAAATTCAACCCCAATTGCTCGCTGTCACAGTGAACGAGTGCACTAAATAATTCTTTATGCCACAACGCCTAAAAGCGTGCCACAGCCATGGCTTTGTTTGGAAAATGAACTGCTCTCCATACCAAAAACAACAACAACAACAGCAGAAAGTAGCGCAATTTATATGCTTTTCATGTGCAACATCAATCGAGCGTAATGAGCAACAGAAGAGGCGCGCCGAAAACAAAGATGATGTCAAATTCAACCCTTACCGCCCGCCATGGTCCACTCAGCCACGCGCACAGACCCAAACACACTGTTGAACAGTGAGCATTCAGTGAGTATTTCGGTTGTCGAGTGCACTGAATGAGTGTGTGTGTGGAATGAGTTGGGGTGCAAGTTGCCGCTTGAGGCGTGCTAATGTGCCGACTGCCGGCTGATTGCAGACGAGTTGAACAAACTGTGTTGCACTGACACGCTGCTCTGCATCCAGTGCGTAAATTTACCGCACGCGGTCTGTGAGCGAACGCTGGAGCGTAACTATGGGTGGATTAGCATGAGATTGCGTATGCGTATGAAAATTGTTTTCCCATTGACCCACACCCAGGCGTTGGTTTCATGGTTGTTGTTGTTGGCTCTCCAAGGACAGATAACACTTCGTTCAATAATGTGTGTGACTAACTAATTAAAACACATTTTTTTGCACAAAATTCGTTTTTATTCATCAACATAGTCCCCTTTTAGGGAGATACAATCATTCCAACGCTTTTCCAATCTTTCGATACCGCCTTTGTGGAACGATTTTTCTTTGCCTTCAAAATAGGCGTTAGTTTCGGCGATTACTTCATCATTTGAGCCAAATCTCTTACCACGGAGCATCTTTTTGAGGTCTGCGAAGAGCCAGTAGTCGCTGGGGGCCAGATCTGGAGAATACGGGGGATGAGGAAGCAATTCGAAGCCCAATTCATGCATTTTTGCCATCGTTTTCATCGACTTGTGACACGGTGCATTGTCTTGGTGAAACAACACTTTTTTCTTCTTCATATGGGGCCGCTTAATCGCGATTTCTTCTTTCAAACGTTTCAACAACGCTATAAAATAGTCGCTATTGATTGTTTTCCTTTCTCAAGATAGTCGATGAATATTATTCCGTGTACATCCCAAAATACTGACGCCATAACCTTGCCAGCCGATGTTTGTGCCTTTGGACGCTTTGGGCGGCTTTCACCGGTTGCATGCCACTCAGCAGACTGCCGATTTGACTCTGGAGTGAAATGGTGGATCCATGTTTCATCCATTGTGATGTACCGACGCAAAAACTCCGACTTGTTGCGCGTAAACATGTCCAAACAGCTCTTTGAATCATCGATTCGTTGTTGTTTTTGCTCCGGTGTTAACCAAATGTTCGTGTATTATGGTGTGTATACTGCCTGCTGATATCTTTAGAATGTCAGCAATCTCACCCACTTTCACTTTACGGTCGGACATAATGATTTTCAGTGTTGTTTCAACGTTTTCCGGAATAACAGCGTCATTTGGCCGTCCAGTAGATGGAATGTCATCGGTGTCTGTACGACCACGTTTGAATTCGGCATACCAATAACAAATGGTTCTTTTTGATGGAGCAGAGTCCGAATAATGTTTTTCAAGCCATTCCTGGCATTGAACAGTATTTTTTTTCATTAAAAAACAATGATAAATCAGCACACGGAATTGCTTTGAATTCATTTTTTTTGAAAACTCAAAAGTAGTGTCACTTAAAGCACTGTAACTTGTAAACTAATGGTCGGATTGACATATAATTTTGACAGTAAGCCTAAAAAGGTTCACAATTTCGAAAAAAATATTGATTTAGTATTAGTGCCGCCATCTATGTGTCAGTCACACACATTATTGAACGAAGTGTTAAGTTGCATGAAAAGTGTAGTTTGGAAAGTGCGTAGGTTTGAAAGTGGCCATAGAAATTGGTTTCCAAAGAGACCATATTTAAAAAATAAAAAAAAAAAACTAGAACTATTATAGATTAGATTCTTGGTTTTACTGGATTGAAATGTGGGTCATTGACGCACATAGGGAGCTTCAAACAGCCCCCAAATACAAAAATTGCTCAGGCAAAATATGGTTTCAAATGGACTTGGGCTCAAAATTGTATGTAAATGTAATAGTAAACAAAGTTTCAGACACAATTATCGTTTTGGATTATCGCATGGATGCTTAACTGGTTTTGTGTTTGTTAAAAAAAAACTTTCTAAGCATCAGAAGAAGGCACAATAGATCAGTTGCAGCGTTTTGTCTTGCCTCAATATCTCTAATCTAATCGAAACTTTATATGTTTGTAGATCATTTCGTCTATAAAAGAGACAGCAAAGAAGTTACAACTGCTTAAATGACCAGCAGTGCGCAGTTATTAAATAATTTCTTCAAGCACTCTAGAGAATAAAAACCCTATATTTCAAATATTAGTTCAACCGGACCGCAGTTATGTATATTTAATATGATATTTAAATGAGACTTGACAAAATTCAACCAACTAAAGACTGTTTCAATTTTTTCTTCACGTTCATTTCATGCTCCACTTGAACATATCAGCCAAAGATGAAAAGATTGACATAGATTATTTAGGAAAAAAAAATATACGAACTTGGTAGACCAACAATAGTCAATGCTTTAGAGTCAATTCCATAGGTCAACTCTGGTTCAATTATTATTTTAGTAAGATTTATTTTAACACATTTTGTTTTTCTTACGTAGATACAAATGCCTCTGAGAGTTTGTCTTGAATAAGAGCTAACTTGCTCAACTTAATACCCCCAGAGCCGAGCCGTATGAGGGCTACACTAACATTAAAAAAAAAGTCCTCCAATATTCAGAATTTCATCACATAAGCAAGTACATCAATTGAACAGACATTATATAGAAGAGATAGTCCTTGTCTTATGAGCCATTGGGGGATCATAGTGGATCTAACGTGACGCAACAGATCTTGATAAATATAAACTAATTTGCTTAGATACCTATTTACCGTAGTTCAAAGTCAAAAAGTTAATTTCGATTTTTGACGAAAAGTTTCCCAAATACGTGAAGATTTGTTCATACTATTGCTGGGCAACTGCTGAGATATTAAAGTCCTGTGTGCAGTGATAATCTGCTTTATCATAAGCCAAAGGTTCGTGGGTTCGAATCTCGAATAAATCCACATCAAGTTCTTATAGTTATTTTTTATTTGTCTTTTTGAGTTAAGTATTTTTGGCATTAGGTCTTATTTACCTTTTCATAGGTGAACTCTTTTAATGACAAAATTAGAATGGCATTTTTAGTTATGAAATGTTTCCAATCCGCATTTTGAATTCTGCATAAAACTGAATTTTCGTTTGATTTACCTAATAAAATTGCTTTCTTTATGTGGATGATTTGGGGAAGCTAAATCATAGTACTTCATCTGGATGCCAATAAACTAATGAGAGTGAAAATATTTATTTATGAATAGTTTCGAATTCGTCGTTCGGAATCTGCTGAAAACTGTTGATCCCTTTCAAATGAATAAGTTTCTGATAGTTTCTTATAAAAAATAAAAAAAAGAAATATGTTAAATAAAATACAATAAAATAAAATAAAATAAAATAAAATAAAATAAAATTAAATTAAATTAAATTAAATTAAATTAAATTAAATTAAATTAAATTAAATTAAATTAAATTAAATTAAATTAAATTAAATTAAATTAAATTAAATTAAATTAAATTAAATTAAATTAAATTAAATTAAATTAAATTAAATTAAATTAAATTAAATTAAATTAAATTAAATTAAATTAAATTAAATTAAATTAAATTAAATTAAATTAAATTAAATTAAATTAAATTAAATTAAATTAAATTAAATTAAATTAAATTAAATTAAATTAAATTAAATTAAATTAAATTAAATTAAATTAAATTAAATTAAATTAAATTAAATTAAATTAAATTAAATTAAATTAAATTAAATTAAATTAAATTAAATTAAATTAAATTAAATTAAATTAAATTAAATTAAATTAAATTAAATTAAATTAAATTAAATTAAATTAAATTAAATTAAATTAAATTAAATTAAATTAAATTAAATTAAATTAAATTAAATTAAATTAAATTAAATTAAATTAAATTAAATTAAATTAAATTAAATTAAATTAAATTAAATTAAATTAAATTAAATTAAATTAAATTAAATTAAATTAAATTAAATTAAATTAAATTAAATTAAATTAAATTAAATTAAATTAAATTAAATTAAATTAAATTAAATTAAATTAAATTAAATTAAATTAAATTAAATTAAATTAAATTAAATTAAATTAAATTAAATTAAATTAAATTAAATTAAATTAAATTAAATTAAATTAAATTAAATTAAATTAAATTAAATTAAATTAAATTAAATTAAATTAAATTAAATTAAATTAAATTAAATTAAATTAAATTAAATTAAATTAAATTAAATTAAATTAAATTAAATTAAATTAAATTAAATTAAATTAAATTAAATTAAATTAAATTAAATTAAATTAAATTAAATTAAATTAAATTAAATTAAATTAAATTAAATTAAATTAAATTAAATTAAATTAAATTAAATTAAATTAAATTAAATTAAATTAAATTAAATTAAATTAAATTAAATTAAATTAAATTAAATTAAATTAAATTAAATTAAATTAAATTAAATTAAATTAAATTAAATTAAATTAAATTAAATTAAATTAAATTAAATTAAATTAAATTAAATTAAATTAAATTAAATTAAATTAAATTAAATTAAATTAAATTAAATTAAATTAAATTAAACTAAACAAAATAAAATTAATTAATATTAAATAAAATAAAATAACATAAAAAATAAAATAAAATGAAATAAAATAAAATAAAATAAAATAAAATAAAACAAAATAAAATAAAATAAAATAAAATAAAATAAAATAAAATAAAATAAAATAAAATAAAATAAAATAAAATAAAATAAAATAAAATAAAATAAAATAAAATAAAATAAAATAAAATAAAATAAAATAAAATAAAATAAAATAAAATAAAATAAAATAAAATAAAACAAAATAAAATAAAATAAAATAAACAATACTAAACGAGACTGAACTAATAACTAAACTGAACTAAATTAAATTAAATTCACCTTCGGATCTTAGCTAAAATAAAATCAAATAAATTTAAATTAAATTACAAAAATAAAATGAAATAAAACGAAATAAATTTAAATAAATGAAAATAAAATAGAATAAAAAGAACTGAGATACAATAAAATAAAATAAACCAAGCTAAACGAAAATAAGTTAAGCTAAGCTAAACTTAACTAAAACTAAACTCTTACAATTACTCAACAAATGCATGAAAACAATTTCTTTCAGTGCAGCAAACCACCCTTCCTTGCCCCGTTCAACCTGCTGCACAGCAACAACACTTTGCAACTCTCTCGCATGCGCCCAAATTTAGTTCGAATTCAACAGATACAAAACCTTTACTTGCACTCGATTTACTTGCAAGTGAGAACAATTTGTGAAAATTCCATTTCATGAAAAATGCACAGAAACACACAAACACAGCTTGTGAAAATGTGTGCCGCGTACACAAACAACCCCCCGAAATGCATTTGGCGCACCGCAAGTTCGGCTCTCGCGCTCTCCAACACAGAGCGCACTCTTTGGAGTGCGCTCGGTCAACCCCCCACTTGGTGTGCGCTCCGTAAACGTTTTGCTGCAACTCTCGCGCTGCGCTGACATTGCTCGGTTAACGCAGCGCTACACTTGGCTGCAGTTTGAAACGCTGCCGCTGTCGCTGCCGCTGCTACCTTGGAGGTTGTTGCTAAAAGTAACATTAACAAACACAACAACACAAAATAGCCGCTGAGCATGAAAACCGCCACTGCTTTTATGATTTTTTTGCTCGGCGTTTTGTTGTTGTGTGATTTTTGTGTTTGCCGTTTTTGGTTTGTTGGTTGTTTATTTATTTTTGCTTGTGTGTGTATTTGTGTGTTTTGCTGTGTTGATTTTTGCGCCAGCGGCGTCACGGTGTGCGCCACCGCTCGGCTTGGGTCTGTTTCGGCCGCTGTCACCGTCATCACTGCTGGCAAAAGCAAACTTGTCAGCTGCTCTTTGGATTCCGGATTTCGGTGTTTTCAGTTGTTTCTGATAGTGCGGGCGTTTTAGACGTTCGTCGCTCGCTGAAAAACTGTTTTTGACAACCTTGACGTTCGCTGCGTAAAACTGCTCTTCCGTTCGCTGCATGCAACATTTTCGTTGGCGTGTTGAGAGCATAGAATTTTGAAATTGTTTTTGGGTGTGTTTATTGGCCGGTTCCGGGCAGTGAATTTTTGTTGTGTTTATTGTTGTTGCTTTTTCTTGCGGCCAAACGCGCTTTTCACCCTCGAAAGCATTTTTTTCTTTCCCTCATATCGGTGCGTGTTGTTATTGTTTGTTGTATTTGTATTTGTTATTTTCCGCGCGCTATCGAAATGGGGTCAATGCATTTGCAGCCAAACAAGAAGAAGCACTGGCCGCAGTAGAACAGCGTAAGGAGCGGCAAAATTGTATCTACTTCGGTCGACTCTGAAGCAACGAAGCGAGTAATAAAAGTGCAACGAAGACATTGCCCTATCGACGATAAAACAGTGCGTGAGTGCAGCATGAAAAACGCGCGTGCGGTGAAGAGAAGATGAAGTTCAGTGCTAGTGTGTACCATAAAAATGCCACTTGAACGTAAATTGCTGCAACAAAAAATTATTTAAAAAAAAATAATAATAAAAAAATTGTACGCCACTTGACGTCCGCGCAGCATTGCAAGTGAATGAAGCGAATTTATTGTGTTTTTTCATTGTGGCCTTTGATTAATAATATCTACACTGCCGTGTCCTCCGACCCTCGCTGCTGCTGCTGCTACGTGCCACGCCTCATTCAGCTCGACGGCTTTGTGTGGCATCAGCTTCGCGCCAGCTCCGCCGTGCGCCAAATTGATCATTCAAGTGCAATACAACGTCTTGTGTTTAATTTACTGCCGTTCTTGTTGTTATTGTTGTTGTTATATTTAACTCCACTTGAAACGATTTCGCGTTCGCAGCAGCTTCGTGCTTTGCGTTATTGGATTACGCGTGCAATAAACTCTGCGCAGGCCCCTTTGAGCGCCCAGCAAGCTGCGCCTCTGCGCTCGATTAATTGCGAGTTGTGTAACTTGTAATTGCCGCGTACGCGTAGTGGTTGCTGTTGCAGCAGCGACATTGCAACGTCATTATGTTGGCAACATTTTAATCCATTGGTAAGCGACATGCCGCGCCACTAATACTTGGTATTTGCTAGAGTTATTGTTGTTGTTGTTGCTTTTATTGCTGCCGAGACTTTTAGCTATGGTTGTCATGCATAGTTGTTGTAATTAATATCAGTTTGTTGTTGTTGTTGTTGCTAGGGCAATATTGTTGACTTAGTGTGAAGGTTTATGGCCAATGCGCAAAAACACGCTCCAACTCATTGAAAAACAACAAAAATGCAAAAAAACAAAATAACAACTCATTGCAAGAAATAACAAAGCAACAAAGAAGAAGACAAAGTAAAACAAAAAATAAAGAAATACCAATAAAAAAAAATACCAAAAAAAAGCAATAACAATAAAAATAGTTGTTACGAAAAAAAACCTCACTCGTCTAAAAATAGCAAACGCTGCATTCAGTAAACTTGTTGGAATTTTATAATTCGAGACACACACATACCAACGCGTATTAAAGCTCGACTCGCTCGAGGCAATAATTAAGAAATCAATGGCAAAGACAGCAGCGGCGCAAGCAAAAACAAAATTAAATAAATTAGCAGCAAAAGTCAACAAATCGCTTAGGAAATGAGCAGAAAAGGCCTGACGTAAAATTGACATTAATGTTTGTTGCATGTTTGCAGCATATAACGATTTCGAGTTGGAGGGAGTTGTTATTTTTTGGGGGGTGAAAGACGAAATCATAATGATGACATTAATTAGGTTATGGCTTCATTGATTTTGTGTGCTTCTTCTTATTTTGCTTCTTTAAATGACCCAATATTGTTGTGAAGGGAGGAGTTGTGAAACTGACAGGCAGTTTTTTTTTGAAGGAATTTGTTACGCTACGTTTTATGTATCGTAGGTTTCATGTGTCAACAGTGAGTGAAGGAGAAGTTAGAAATCCTTTGCACTATCAGTGAAAGCATAGAACTATCGATCAATCAAAGTAGTGTTTGTGTTATTATTGATTTTCCTTTGAAATGTTGTATGCTCACTGCAAAGTTGGTTGTCTTAGATTGTATAAAAAGTTTTAGAAAAAATAAATACATTTTCTGAACTTGCAAAATTGCGATTAAATGGTTAAAAAAATAGTAATTAGTATGAAATGTTTGAATTATAATGTATATGAATCATAACTTTATATCCAAAGATATTTAAATTCCAATTTAGCATTCATCAATAGTGAACATTTATCAATAAGAAGTCAGCAAAACAAATACCACAATTCATAAATAGTAGAAATATGTAAAGTAAAAGGACTATCACACTCTCTGAGAAACCATGCAACTATAAATAGAGAAAGTAGGTAACACACACTAAGTCCTCTATGTTGGCTCCTTGTGATACCGCAAATTCCACCCGCTTGAAAAGTTGGTTTTTTTTTCAACACACATTTCCAAAGGAAGGTGGAAAGAGTCGAAGGGGGACGTACCTACGCAGAATCCTCACGCCGGTTTTGACAATTTTCTTTTCACACTTTGAAGTTTTGCTTTTGTCTGCTGAGACCGCACTTTCCCGATTCTTGTAGTTCTCATCTGCTTCATGTGAATAGCGATAGAAGTAGACGAGTGTTTCACCAGCTCGACCTAGGATTTGAACCTAGGGCCTCTGGTATGTGAAGCCAGCGCTCTACCCACTGGACTATCGAGGCCGGCATAAAGAAAACACGTCCCAAAATATATTTGATTTTTTTAGAAATTCACTATGTCTACTTTTGGAAAACATGTCTGTCTGGTTATTCTATAAAAACGTAAAAAAAAATAAATAAATAAACTATTGGAAAATTTTAAGTAATCATTGAATTATTACCTACTATGCAATTTCCATCTTCTCTCCTTCATAATAAATCTGAATCATAAACTTCACTTTGCCAACAAAGTCCAATTGATCATTGTTGACCATATGAGAATTAAGCGATTCAAATTTCTTAACATTCTGAAAAGAAACACAGATGTAGTCGCCAAGAAGAATGATCAACGTTCAACCGTATCTGAAAATAAATTATCTAAAGATCAGTTGGACCGATTCAGTAGACGTCAATGCTGATTATAAGATATCGCATAAAGTCTGGATTGCTGGGCTGAACTATGACTGGTTTGGGTTGAAGTTGAAATATGATGACAATACCAATTGAATTGTGCTGTTTTACGAATTTAAATTGGAGATGAAGAGGGAATTATTCTGGGTTAGGTTGAGAATGACGTATGGGGGAGCAGGAAGGCTTCATAGCGCTTAGTCCATTTGGCCCATGCCAGTACTATGCTGCAAGTGACGATTTATTAGTATTGATGGGGATAATGCACTGCGACCTATTGTGCCCCCTTCTTGGACCTTAAAGACTGTCAGTGGGTCCAGTATCGAAGATGAATTTTAATATGTTTCCTAAACCTCTGGATACCCAATTTGCACCCGTTATGAGATGGTCTCCCAGGTGCTTCTTTCTCTTATGCATGAGTACAGGGCATAGTATATGTAGTGCAGTCTTCCAAGTGGCGATAAAGAAAGAGAAAAGGGATGAAGGGAGAGTCAAATCGTGAAAGAGGTTAGAGATCATCAATACCTCTGAACTTCCTAATTTCTGTGGGGAACCTTAAGAGGTCTAGGAGAGGTTTTTAAAGGAACCTGATAATGCCTGGGAAGGTCGACTATGAGGTTTGTTCAATACATTTCTGCCCAACAATCTTCTCCTGCTTCTCGAAAGCGATGGACAGTGGCAGATAACGTGTTTTGTTGAGTCCTCCATTATTTTCATGAGAGATCATCGACGATTGCCATATGATGGCCACATTGCATTTGTTTTTTGATGGCCTCGATCAAAAAACGCTGAAAGTTCCTCTTTGGTCGAAAAAGTAAGACCGCCCTTTCCTTTCTCAATGTTCTTACAAAATACTTTGCAATTAGGCAGGATTCCGTATCGGATCATTTTCTTATATGGGCAATGCTATTAAGGTTCTTTATGGACTGAAAGTTAGGTAACCGTTTTCTACTCTGAAGCAATTATTTTAAAACTAGAGAATAGAGAACTCAAAATAAACAAACATTAATAAATTTACTGTTTTATCTAAACAATAGGGAACCGATGTAGAACACGCATTTTCATGTTGTTTTTGTAGGAAATGTTAAATGTTGAAGGGTATTGCAACTTTCTATAGTAATTTTTTGCAAAATGTGTAAAGAATTGAAAGGTATGGAAGTATCGAAGGGTAAAATATTGAAAGGTATTAAAATATTGAACATTTCCAGGACTTTTTTTAGAACTTTTATTATTGAGAAATGTAGATAAACGTTTTTGCAGAAAGTCAGTGAAAAATTTCATTGTAATTTTATTGGAATTATTGAAAAGTTTTAAAATATCCTAATTTTTTTGGAAGTATTGAAAGGTATTGAAATATATTATTTTTTCTTAGGAGGCAGCGGACATTTCCATGTTTTTTATGGAAGTGTAAAGTATTGAAAGATATTGAGATATCTAAATTGTCTCAGGAAGTAAGTCAAACTTTTCATGGTAATTTTATAGAAAGTCTTAAAAGGTATTAAAATATTTATTTTTTTTCTTAGAAAAGTAGTGAAACTGAACTGAAAATGTCAGTCCAAAAAAGTTTTAAAATTCATAGTTTAACTTCGTTTACTTTCGAGAATGTTGTCCGTTTTTGCATACTTTGGATTCCATTCATACAGTTTTTGTTTTTGAATATTTTTGTCTTTATTCTTCTTCTTCTTTCCATTGTACAATACAAAATTTTGCAACTTGATAAATTGCCACCGACAACAAAGACTGTCGCATTCTGTCTCACTCCCAGCTTCAATAACTTCATTATTATCAACATCATTATCAGCAACATGATGATCCACTCTATAATCTGCCTTATAAGCGCATCAGCAGCACACGCCTTGTCCAGTTGCCTGAAACAGGCTAATTAAGATAAATGCGACATGTCCGTTTGCAGTGCAACATGTTCGCTCTCCATTCAGCTGACAACTTGGCAACCTTTTTTGTGACGCGCTGCCATTGCACAACAAAGCAAAAGCATGTAAAGCACCGTTGCCAATCTGTCAGCAACATTAATTACGCGCTGCACTGCACTCACACAATATAAAACTACAACAAGAATAAGAAAAAATAAAAAAAATAATAAGAAGAAGCAGGCAAAACGACTGATATGAGGGGAAAATAATGACAAGAAAAAAAAAGAAGAATCAGAGCAAAAGCTTGTCGCGCACTGCGCACAAAATGACACACTTGCATTGTCCTTTATAAAGTTGTACAACAACAACAAGAAACAGTAAAAGAACAATGCTTGAGGTGCAACACGTAGCAGATACGGTTACATGAGTGCCTACACACACACACACACGCAAAGACACTTGGCAGGAAATTGCAAGATGCGCCCACATGGACACATATGCTGTAACCCACACACAGACACACTCACATATAACTTAAACATCCATAAGAACGAGTGTCTGCCGCATAGTGAGTCGCACTTAAAGGACAACAACTCTGCTGCGTCGTTCATATCGGTGGCGCTGATTTGCTTTGCCGCAATCTGCGCTGTGCCGCATTCCTATCTGCGCGATTTATCTGCCAGATATGCGCGTACTTAGCGCATCGCTTCGGTGGCAGTTGCAATTACAACCTGCACGGAAGTCAGTAAACTTTCAGGGTTATTTTGCGGTACTCGAGCGACTCTGTCTGCACAGCTGCGAGGCATGTTCGTGCCGCTTTTAGACTTCTTAAGGTTTTTGCATAATTTCTGCATTCGTCTCATATTGAACATACAACCGAACATATGTACGTAGCGTTACTCATGTAGATATTTGCTGCAGGCTTTAGCGGCTTATCCGTGTAATTCTTAGCTTTTTCTGTAATAATTTTTTTGTAAATAATTTTTATTTTTTCATTTTCAACTCAACAGTTTCCGCTTATTGATTTTTTCATTAATTTTATTTATTCAGATTTTCATGGCATTACTGCAAATTGTCGTTATTGATTTGCTGTGTGTGTATGTGGCAGTCTTGCATGCAGTGCACTCGCACTCAGTTTGCCTCCATTTCACATTCGTATTTCGTGAATATTTAAATGCAAAGTGCATGCTGCGTCGTCGGAACCGCTGTGCCCGGTTCAATGAACCTTTTTCGCATTTTTGTTGGCTGCTTTTGGCACTTGCGAACGTTATTATATGTCATATATTTTTATTTTTCGATTTTTCGATTTACAAGTTTGTATGCTTTCAACATTTTTCCCTACCTCCTTCCCCGCTTTCTCGCTCTGCTGCTCGTCCATGCATTAGTGTGCAATATTGTGGCATGCCGCACGTCCGCTGAATCTTGTGAGTTTTCAGTTTTATGTTTTAATTATTGTAATTTCGCGGTTATTGTCAACGCTTGGCCCAACAGTTTGCCTATTGGACGCAAAGGAACCGAGCAGACGACCGCAACGGAAGTTGTCAACCGCTGTCAGTTGGTTATGCAATGCAGCCAGCAGTCGAACGTTGACATTAATGATTTGGCTTTTAGATTTATGGCAAATCATTAAAATTAATGTACACTTTTGGGGTTTCAATAAGGATTTCTCAGTGATGGGAATTTAATTATAGTAAATTGAGTTATTAGATTTTTGTGGAAAAAAGAAAATTTTTGAAGAAACTTTGATGAAACTTTGGAACTGTTTGGAAGAAAAATTGTTTATTTTTTCTAACCAACACTTAAGGATGCTTTTATGATTGTTAAGACTTTGTAGCAGTTATAGACAGATGGCCTTTAGTAAAATTTTTACAACATTTATGAATTAATGGATTGTTTTTACCATATTTAATATAGAAAAATACCAAATCAAATTAGTATAAGTTAAAAAAATTTTATAAAAGAAATAACTAAAAATAAAAATTTATTATGTATTAAAAAGAATATTATGAAATTAAATAAAATAGTATAAAACATATACGAAAAAAAATAAAAAAAATAAAGTAAAATAAATAAATTAAAAAAATAAAATAAAATAAATTCAAATAAAATAAAAAAATTAAATAAAATAAAATAAAATAAAATAAAATAAAATAAACTAAAATAAAATAAAATAAAATAAAATAAAAAAAATAATAGAAAATATAATAAAATAAAATAAACTAAAATAAAATAAAAAAATAATATAAAATAAAGTAAAAAAAGATAGAATAAAATATATTAAAATAAAATAAAAGAAAAGAAAATAAAATAAAAAAATAAAATAAAATAAAAAAATAAAATAAAATAAAACAAAATAAAACAAAATAAAATAAAACAAAATAAAATAAAATAAAATAAAATAAAATAAAATAAAATAAAATAAAATAAAATAAAATAAAATAAAACAAAATAAAACAAAATAAAATAAAATAAAATATAAATTTACACATAAATATATCTATTTTTTACAAATATTTCTAAAAATAAAAATTCAAATATTTATAAAAACCCCTTTTCTTATCTTTACAGGTATGTGGCTTTGTTTGTAAACTGATAATGAAAATATTGTGTTTCGACTTACATTCAACATTATTGATAATGAAATAAGTGAGTAAAAAATATATAGTAGTTGCTTACTAATAATAGCTGTCAACACGTGTCGCTAATTGGTTGTCCATAGTGAACTGGTAATTTATATTTCTTAACACTAGAACGCCCAGCCAATTCAACTTTTCAAATGAAATATTTCGACTTCCACACTACTGTTAAATTTCCCATAAATTTGTGCTTCAGTTCAATGTTTCTTTCATATCTTCATTAACACATTTCTTCACATTGCTTCTCGCTTTTCATGTTCATTGTCGTGTTTGATTTTTTTGCTGCAATTTGAATGCAATTGCAATTTTTGCTGTTTGAAGGTTTTTGCTTTTGGGTTGTTGCAACTGCAAAATCTCTGCCGAAAACTTAGAAATTATTTAATTAGAAAAATTAATGAATGCACTTTCAGAGATCTTCATTACTCTTGTTGCTTTAAATGTCAGACTTAAGCTCTTTCACCCATCATAATTATTCACTCTCATAATTATTAATAATACCTTGTACTGAGGTATTTGTTGTAAAGTTTTATCTGTTAATCTTAAAATTAGACACCATCCTTTTAATCCAAAAATATTCGAGAGTTTTTTGATATCAGCCTATATTTCCACATTTGAAAAGTGTATAAAAAAAAATTAATAAAACTAAAGTTGAAAAACTTTCACTAAATGATTTCGAAATTGTATTTTTTATAGTAGTCTCACTATTTTTATTTGCAAAGGTACAAATTTTGCACAGAGTTCATTTTTAAAATCCATCATAAACCATTTGTGATGGCATTCAGTTTAGTCTCAAATTAATTGATTTATAGTGTAAAAAGATTAATCATTTTAGAGACAGAGTTATGAAATGGGCGTGTCTTTAGTATGATTTATTGATTTTCATTAATGTCGCTGTCTGCTTTCATCAATCAATTTCAACTCTTCTCTATCTCAAAGAAAGTCTTATTTGATGTCAAATCGTTGTTATTTATTTTGCGCCAATTGTTCCCGTTGCACGTTTTTGTTCTGCTCTGAATTTTCATTTTAATTTTTGTTTTTGCCTTTTTTTTAACGACCGTATTTGCTTAATGCTAACTGCTGGCAGTCAACTGCCATATAAATAAAAAAATATCAATTCGCAGTAATCTGATAACCTAAGATGTTGTGTGTGTAAAAAAAATTTAATACACCACAACATTGAAACACAAAAACAAAACGCTGACAACAACAACACTGAGGTGAATTGGCAAATGTTAATTTGATAATATAAACAACACGCTAATGCATACAGATTTATGTACATACATACATACATACATATGTACGTACATACAGTCTTACATATGTACAAACATACATTTAAAATTTCAGTCGAACTTGATGGACTTATTTTGTACTCTACACTTAATTTAGGGGTTTTTTGATGACACCAAAATTTGTTGTTGTTGTAATTTGTTTATAGTACAAATAGTCCTATAGTATATTGTGAATCAATTCTTTTTTGAATCCTTTGTCCTTTTCTATCTCTTGGGTTCCCCGTAAATCCAGACGCGATCTTTTGGCAACCATTTGGTCTTCACGAGAAAGTTGTATAAAGATTTGGCCTCCACTTCACAG
The DNA here is from genome assembly GCA_963971225.1 of Melieria omissa. Lineage (NCBI taxonomy): Eukaryota > Metazoa > Arthropoda > Insecta > Diptera > Ulidiidae > Melieria > Melieria omissa. Next base: position 24,848,133 of record OZ020269.1, on the reverse strand, counting down.
AATTAGTTAGGACTATATGATTATTATTTCTTGTTCACTCCTCACTGGAGCATAGGGCCTAAACAAGACTCTTCCATCGTACACGATTCTGGGCTGTTGTTTTTGCGCCGTCCCATGTGGTATTGACAGCGGCTAGTTCGCGTAGGGTCAACCTTCTCCAGGTGTTTTTTGGTCGACCGCGACTTCTACTCCCTTGCGCGTTCCAGTCCAGTGCCATTCTTGTGATGCTGTCGGGAGGTTTTCTTGGTGTGTGACCTATCCATTTCCATTTTCTGCGCTTTATTTACCTCAGAATGGGTTCCTCATTGGTAATCTTCCACTGCTCGTCGTTACTAATTGTCGTGGGCCAGAATATCTTGCAAATGATTCGCAGGCATTTGTTGACGAAAGTTTGTAGCCTCTGGATGATGGCATTCGAGACTAGCCATGTTTCGCTTCAGTACAACAATGTCGACACACAGGCGTTGAATATTCGTAGCTTCGTGCGTCTGGAGATTTGCAAGCTTGTCCATACTGAATGCAGCCGTCCCAACGCTGTCCTGGCTTTACTCAGTCTGCTGTTGGCATCTTCTTCCGCTCCGCTTTAGGACTATACTGCACATAATTATTTCTGTAATTGTAAGTTTGATTGTTTGGTAAGTTTGTAAGTTTGATTGTTTGGTAAGTTTGTAGGTTTGGTTAGTTAAAATAAAACAGAATTCAGTCCCATCGACGGATGGACTTATGCTCTAAATTATTGTTAGGATTTTGGGTCAAACCAGTTTTAGTTTGTTTTGAGTAAAAATCGAAGTTAGATAAGATTCGGACTACGCTAAGACCATTTCTGTAATCAGTCTTAATTTTCTTTGCAGAAATATAACTCAGATTAAAATATTAAAAATTAAAAATAGAATTCAGTAAAATGTATGAATGAAGTTATTTATACTGTAAATTTGTTTAGGCGTTTTAATCAGATTTAATTTAATTTGTTTCATGTGAAAATCGAAGTTAAACGATTCTACTTTAGAAGATCATATCTGTAGTCAGTCTTCAAATAGTTACTTTGAAAAATCTATCACATATAATATAATTCAGTAAAATAGATGAATGGACTTATTTAGGTTCTATATTATAGTTAAGGGTTTTGGAGAGACCAACTTATGTGTTTGTTCAAGTAAAAATCGAAGTTAGATAAGAAATCTACTTAAGAAGGTAATTTTTGTAGTCAGGTTTTATATGATTTCTTAAAAAATAAAAGTGAAGAATAGAAAAAAACTAGTGAAACAGATTTAAGCAATGGGAAAAGTTAATCTCAACTAGGGACGATTTACATTCATTTAAAGTTCTTTATAGCCATAAATGTGCTTTTATCTATATGTCAGGTTAGGATACAGCAGCTTTTGTACGAAATGAACCTCAGTCGGAGACCATTTTTGGTTCATTGTGATTCTCTTCATTTTGTGTCCAGTGCCGTTTCCGGTCTTCTGAGTTCCCTATGGATCCATAGGGGTTGGGAACCATTTGATCTTGGCGAAACAATTGTGTAGATCAATTATCTGTGCATCAGATACTTCCGCTTATTCATCGAAGAACATGGCCCCAAAAGCTCGGCGCCGCCTTAATTCCTGATGAACTGGTGCTTGATTGATTCCACTAAATTCTCATCTTCAACAGTGACCTGTGATTAACCCTATGATCATAAATATATAAATATATATATGATTTTATCTGGGCAAATGATATTTCAATAGCAACACTACCCTTTTTTGAACCTTTGAGCTATAACTGTACCAAATTTCATCCTCATGTCTTGAATATTTAACTAAATACTATGGAACGAGTCTAAAACTATGAACGACCTAATAGACTTGAAATGATTTATACTGATTCCTATTTAATTGATTCTAAACACAATAAGGCACGGCCACGCCTTTTTTTGTTGCCGTTTACTCGTTGCGAATAGTGAACACCTTCTGGTATTATTAGTGTAGGGTGCAATAACTTCTGGTATTATAAGTGTAGAGTGCAATAACAAAGATTTTCTGAAAAACCAAACAAAAATATTTAAACATTCACGAAAACATATATCACCCATGACATCTTTTGATCGCTCTTAGTTCGATACCAAAATGAATACAACCTACTATTTCAGTGTAGGGTGCAAGAACGAAGGTTTAATAGGAAAAAAAAACAAATTTAACTTTACTGTACAAAAACAATTTACGTTAGCAAAAACAACAACAACAACAAAGTTTAGACAACACATGCAACTGATTTTCGTTGATTGTTGGTAAACTGAGATTTGGATCAAGTACGAACATTAAACGCAGACGCTACAAACACGAGACTCCGGCGCACCAAGAACACAAAACTTGGCATCGCTGAGAGTAACAGAGACAAAGAAACGCACAAGAGCAACAAAGCGGGAATGCATTGAAAACCGCAAAAATATGAGCAAATTAAAATGCTATACATTTTGTTGGTTGCAGAAAATTGGCAACAATTAACAATAAACACAACAACAACAACAACAACAATTAAGCCAACAATCAAATAATAACAAAAGAGACAAATGGCGAGACAGATCGAAAAGAGTTTTGTAAATGTTCAACAAAACCGCAGCCGTTCGACAAAGTGCGTAAAGTTTTGTAGACATTTTGAATGTTGCGCAACAAACTTTTAATTCACAATAATAAAACCAACAATAACAACAACGTAGCAATAACTTATTGTGCACATTAAATCTGGCAACAATTGTCCAGCTGTCTGCGCCGCTGCCGATGGCCAATTGTGCTGGCCTGTTCGTATGACTGGCGAGTGGCGACTGCGAGGCTGAGACGTCATTAACATTACCGTTAGTAGTAACTAACAACAATTTGGCTTTATTGCAGCCAAGTATCAATCAATTGCTGGTGACACTATTAAAATGTGTGGTAATGTTTCTCAACTGGCTGCAACAGCTGAACAACGGTCGAACAGCTGACCAGAGCAGCAGCAACAGGAAGTAATATGTTGCACAGTCATTAGCAACATATTAGCCTTAATGACAACAACAACATCAACAGACAATGAGGCCAGCATCAATTTCGATTGCTGACACAGTGAATGCCTTGTGGCTTTCGAATCGAAATCGAAAGTGTGCGCATGCGCACATTTTCATTTGTGGCATTAATTGCATTTTATCAGCAATTAATTTCATGCATTGGCAATTGGTTTTTGTTTTTTAATTTGTGTTTCTTGCTTTCTTAATTGCCCGCATTCTGCGTCTGCGTCTGCGCATTGCATTCAGATTTCAATTTTTTTTTTTATGCAGCGCCAACGCATGTCGCCCCAACCGAGCAAAAAACAGTCGCTTTCATGCTTAATAGGCAAATCAATTTATACTTCGCGTAGTCTGTGTTTTTATTGCCGTACGCAACTTGCAGCGTCTGGTCTAGTTTCGCTACACCCACCGCATTTCAAGCACCGAATATCAGGTTGCAGCAGCACACTTGGTGCGATTTTGTTGTTGTCATGTTGTTCGCTACCACTTTTGGGCATAATTTACGTGGATCATTTGGTGCGCCACAGTGCCGATAAGCAAAAATTATCGGCGCAACTGTGCCGCCAAGGAAATCAAGTCCGTTTGTTTTACTTTGCCTCCAATGCTGCCGTCATTTGCTTTGTTTTTGTTTTGTGGTCGGACTTATGCGTTTAGTAGCTACTGTGGCGTTTTGTGATCAGTACAAATTTATGGTATTTTTGGCTCCTTTGCTTCTAATTGCTGTGCACTGCCAGTTTTTCCTATTTGCCACAACATTCGATTGCAGTTTGTTGCATTGGTTTTTTTTTGTGGATTTATGTTATTTTGTTTAGGTGCATTTTTTATTTTAATTTATTTTTAAATATTTTATATTAATTTAGTTTTATTTATTTCATTTTATTTTATTTTTATATTTTTCATTTTAATTTATTTTGATATTTTTTGCTTAAATTTCTACTGTACCCTACTCTTCTACTTTGTTTTTGTGTTTTATTCCTTCTTTTATTATTTATTTTTATTTCTATGTTTATTTCCATATTTTAGTTTTTATATATTTTATTCCTTATTTAGTTTTTTAACTCTTATTTCTGTTTATTTCGGTTTATTTTTTATTGCTTCTTTTTCAATTTTTCGACTTTATTTCAATGTTCATTTCAGTATTTAAATTTTGATATTTTGTATTCTTTCTTTTAATTTGTGTTTTTATTTTTACGTTTATTTTCATATTTTAATTTTTGTATTTTTATTCCTTGTTTTATTATTTACTTTTATTTCTATGTTTATTTCCATGTTTTAATTTTAAAAATGTTTCTACCTCTTTATTTTTTGTTTTTATTTCTGATTATTTAAAATATTGTATTTTTGTATTTGTTATTCGTTCTTTTATTGTTTGCTTTGATTTCTATGTTCATTTCAGTATTTTAATTATATATTGTTCTCTTATTTTTTGTTTTAATTCCTTTTTGTTCCAATATTTTAGTTTTATGCTTTTTATTTCTTCTTGTGTTTTTTGTTTCTATTTCTATGTTTATTTAAATAGTTTTTATATGTCTTTTTACTTCTTTTATTTTTGTTTTTATTTGTATTTTTGTTTTTACTTTTATTTTTGTTTTTATTTTGAATTTTTGAAAATCGTTTCTCCCTTTTATTTTTTGTTTTAATTTCTATGTTTATTTCAATAATTTAGTTTATATATTTCTTATTTTTTCTTTTTGTTTGTATATCTATGTTTATTTCCACATTTTCGTTTTTATATTTTTCATTCCTTCTTATATTTTTTGTTTTAATTTCTATGTTTATTTAAATATTCGATTTTTTTATTTCTTCATATGATTTTCGTTTTAATTTTATATTTATTTCAATATTTTAGTTTTTATATTTTAATTTTTTTTTGTTTGTTTTTAATTCTATATTCCATATTTTGGTTTTTATATTTTTTATTCCTTCTTTCATTTTTTGTTTTTATTTCTATGTTTATTTCAATATTACAATTTTTATATTTTTGACTCCTCATTTATTTTTATTTCTATGTTAATTTCAATATATGTATTTTTTAATTTTTTTTTGTTAATTTCAAAATTTTAATTTGTATATTACTTTTATTACTTTTTACTAACTATTACTTTTATTGTTTTATTTTTTTTGTTTTTATTACTTTATTATTTTTTTATTATTATTATTATTTTGTTTTTATTACTACGTGTATTTTAGTTTTTATATTTTTTGTTCCTTCTTTTATTTATTGTTTTGATTTCTGTCTTTATTTCTATCATTATTTTCATATTTAAATTTTTATGTTTTTAATTCCCTTTTTTATTTGTATTTTTGTTTTTCTGTTTTTATTTCTGTTTATTTCCATATTTAAATTTTTATATTTCTTGTTTTTCTTTCTATGCTTATTTGCACATTTTCATTTTTCGTATTCCTATCATTGCATTCAGTAAGTGTTCACATTTTGCCACGTAATTGGCCAACGTTTGAGGTTTTCGTTTTATTCGATGGTCAATTTTCACCAATTTGCTTACAACTTCATTTGTTTGGCTCAGCTCAAATGCCGCCGATCGTTGAAGTGCGATACAATTTTATCTACAAATTGTTGTGCAGCTTTTGGCGTTTTTTTGTTTTTTCTTTGTTTTTGTTGCCATATCGAAGGGGGCAGGACTTGGCATTCAATAGTAACTGAAAGCTATGGAAAATATATTGAGGAAATGTGGCCATTTCACGTTTGTTGCACGCAAACGTAAAAGGCCAAATGCGCCGCAGTAAAAGTTATTAGTGGCCGCCAACTGGCCAAGACAAATTTCCCAGTTTTCGGCTATGTTGCTTGTTGCATGTGGCTTATCAGTTTTCGCTGATGTCTCGTAAAGGAAGTGTTTAGGAAAGTGGTTAGAAATTGGATTGGATTCGGATTTGTATACAAAAAATTTAAGTTGAACTTGTGCGATTTGTAAATCGGTGTAATGCAAAGTGAGTGAAAATATAAAGCAAAAAATTAATATACCTATTAAATCGATTTTAAATAATTAGAATGAAAATTTTAAAATTTAATTAACTGCAAATAAAAATAATATAAAATAGAAAAGATTAAAAAATATAGAAAAAATTAAAAATTAAATTAAATTTAAATAAAATAAAATAAATGAAAACAAAATAAAATAAAATAAGGTAAAATAAAATAAAATACAATAAAATAAAATAAAATAAAATAAAATAAAATAAAATAAAATAAAATAAAATAAAATAAAATAAAATAAAATAAAATAAAATAAAATAAAATAAAATAAAATGAAAAAAAATAAAATAAAATAAAATAAAATAAAATAAAATAAAATAAAATAAAATAAAATAAAATAATATAATATAATATAATATAAAATAAAAAGTAAAGTAAAATATTATTTTTATTTATTTGAAGGAGTTTATTTATATAATAAATTATATAAAAAACTATAGACTAGGCACTAATTACAAAGATCTTCGGCCTAGTAAAGTAAAATAAAACAAAATAAAATATAATAAAAATAAAATAATAATAAAATAATTGAAATTAAAAAAACTATAAAATAAAATAATAAAAAATAACAAATCGCCTTTCAAACAAATATAATTAATGGCTGACTGACTGACTGACTCGACACTAGTTTTTTCTCTTCTCAAAAAACACTCGCATGACTGACTCAAACCATTGTTAAACAACAACAAACAAAATGTGCTGAAATTTTGAGAAGTACATTTCAAAATAAAAAAAAAAAAGTTTCTTCTTTTCGTTAAGGTTAAAACTATTTCAAACCACACTTGTAGTCTTATCGTCTAGATTCTCCAGGCTTTCGAAGTAAAACTCACCGAAATGAATCTTTCTTTTTCTAGGACAAAAAGGACAAATACTTAGGTATATTTTCTTCCTGATGTAGGTTTTCTCCTCTTCCTCCTCCTTTCTTCCCAAATGAATAATTTTTTCTTCTATAAAAAGGACAAATAGCTATATTTTTCTATTCTTCTTCATCCATTTAACTTCTTTAGACATATTTAAAAAACTATGATCGATGAATGATGATCAATAGGTTCGTTTCTAGTAGGAAAAGTTCTCAAAAACAACAGAGATTAAGAGTCGCTCAGATTTGGTGCAAACTAAACCCACTTCCTTACTTTTTCTTCATCTGGAGTTAGTTGTTTGCATTAAACTTGTACACTATGATCAATAAGTACCGGGACTGTGTATGTTATATTTTCCGCCATTGCCCGATGCAGGTAAAAAATGCGACGAAGTACAAAAAGTTGACTGACGCTAACAGCTGCCAAACAAAAACTAATGATGCAATCCCGCTCAAAATTTGACACAGATGTCAGTTAAGGTCCTACCGACCTAAAAAACCTGAATCGGGCAACGGCGGAAAATTTAAAATACACAGTCCCGGTACTTATTGATCATAGTGTATAAGTTTAAAGCTGACATGATAGATAGCCTCTTGGTTAGATCCTTTCTAGTCTGCTCAGAAGTGTCGAGTGTCGAGTCAGCTTACATTCATAGCAGTTGTCCGCAATGTCATTATGTCCTGGAACACAGCATAGATGATTATGAAGCTATCTGGCATTCTTGTTGAGATACTTTCTATAGCTAAGAACAGTCTTTGATGTTGTTGAAACTGTATACAGAACAGAGTTCTGTTGTTGAAACTGTTTCGAGTGCTTTCACAACAAATTGGTTTCCTCATAAAATCAGAACATCGCGCGTCAAAGATCGCGATATCAGTTTATCCTAAGCCAATCTAAAGCTTCTTGAATTGCGGTGACCTCAGCTTGTGCAGTCGGTACAGTAAACTGGCAGCCAGTGCTTAAGATTGCAAATAAGCGCAAAGAGTATGAAGAGCCAAAGATCAGAATATCAGTTTCAGTGACGTTGTTCTGTACACAACTTCTTAGCTCAATGCCATTTGAAACCATAATTTCTGCCTACAATTTTTGTAACAGATAGTTCACGGGGTTTAAAATCCAAAACCCTCATACATGACTTACGTGTGTGACTGTTAAATTTACCTTAAACCAATCTAAAGCAACACAAAGCGGTGATGTCAGCTCGAAAGAGACTGCAATGATCCCACAACAGGAGCTAAAGATTGCAGACTGATTGTCCCATTAAATCAAAATATCACAAGTCAGCGATCCGAATAAGCTGAAAGTTGACACAGCGTTACGACAACCAAAGCTTAAGATTTAGATTTTTAATTCTTCAGCGTAGATACCACAACCTACTCTACACAGCAATCTACATTCGCTCTTCTAAATATGGACTTCAAAATATTAAAATTTGCATTAATTGCAATTTTTTTTTAAGCTGATCTAAGCTGTCAACAGATTTCCGTCTCACGAACAACAAATCATGCGCCGCTCCCACGATCGACCACACAGCAGACGACACCAAAACTCAGCCGGACGTGCGAAAGGAAGTGCAAGCGATCCTTTTCTCACGTTTCCAAAAATCCGAATCACTGCCAGACGCATCCGTGCGCCCATATCGATCGCAAAAGTTTGCTGCTTGCGTTGGTGTAGTGGTTGATTACTTCTTAGTCACTATTGTTGTTGTTGTGCGTATTTATTTATACTTGAGTGCAGCTCGTATAGCCCACACCGACGGCCTAAATAAATATTTATGAGAACGGAAATTTGAGCTGCGCTTAACTAACCTCAGTGAAAAGCAACAAAAACCAACAACATAAACAATAAGAACAACAAAAACTGCAGTGATGCTATTTTCTTACATCGAACACAACAAGAAACAAGCGGCAAGCATTTCCTCGGCCTAACCGCAACGAATTGCAAAGTCAAAAGTGAAAAAATCAAACCACTTTGCACAGATCACTGATCAAAGTCCTGCAGTCATGCTGCAACTTTTGGCTTAAAAAAAAACAGCAAGAAAAAAATATTAAAAAAATTGCAATCAGAACATGCGAAACAAATGAAAATGCCCAGCAGCAATCGACACTGCAGTCAGCGCCGTCGTTCAATGCTCGATGCAGAAGTGGGCGTTGGAGAGGAGGCTGCGAAGTGCAGCCGCCAAGAAAACCGCAGACATTCCACAGTCAAAGCAAAAGGCTGCAAAAGTTAAGAAGACAATAAGAAAAAAAAAAACAGCTGCCACAACTGCGCTTGTTGTCTTATGATTTTGTTGTTGTTGCTGCTTATCGTCGACGGCAAACGCCGCAGAGGAATGTGGCCAGCAGCAGCAGCAGCTTAGAACGTTTGGAGGATGAGTCACGGCCGTTGGGCATTGCGCTGTCTGCCGCTGCAGCTGTCTGTGCAGTTGCTGCTGATTGTTGTTGTTGTTCTTTTTCTTGCTCTTGCCACAGAAACACTGACACAAGGGCGCAAGGCACCACCGTCACCGTTGCTGTTGTTGTGCTCACTGACAGCCAACAATGTTGTGGCAACGTTGACGTTGAAATTGAAATTAATTGTGGGTGCTGGCCACAACTGTGTGCGCGCGCGCGCTTGCGCATTCTGAAATCTGTCAAAGTTTGCACGGGCCATAAAAAATATGAATAGAAACGCGCCAGCAACCCGAGGACTGGGCGTGCGCGCATGGCTCAGCGTTCAAGAATGCCGCAGCAGGAAGTGAGATTTGCCGAACCACCGCACGAGGGGGCGGGTGGAGTGTGCCATGTGAAGTGGTTGATGTGGCTGATAGAACGAACGGGTGGGAGGTGGCCGGCGCGGCAATTTGTAATACGGCAGCAACATTAATGTGGGCGCAGCAGAAGACACGAGCGTTTTGCTGCTGGCGCAAGGAATATGGTTGGGATTTTAGTTGCCGCCAATTGTGGGCAGGTAGGAGTTATTATTTTTTAATAAATACAGAAATTCAAGCCGGATCTGGGAAGATGAATGAAAATGCAATTTGTAACGAGACTATTAAACCCGCAGGGCTGATGATGGCGTTGTGGCAAGGTTTCGGTCAGGCAATGACGGCACAAAATTGCCGGCAGTCTGCGTTGCTAGCGAAATGTAAGAAGTGAATAGTGAAAAATCACAAAATATGACGAATGTCAAGTGCTATTTTATCTTAAATCTTTTATATCTTTTACAGCTGCTATTCTTAAAGTTCGTAATTAATCTGTCGTACCAGAAGCAAAAGCAATGCCAAAGTTAAAAATTGAAAAAAATTAAAATTAAAATACAATTTCTTCTTCATATATTTGAAGCCGGCAAGAAAAATTATTTTTCAAAAAATAAAAAACAAATGCAAAAATTGAAGTAAAAATAATAATTAATAAATAATAATAATTAAAATAATAATAAAATTTTCTAAATTACAAAAAAATGATAATTAAAACAATTTCATTAATAATTAAAAATAATTTAAAAAGAAAATTTAAAATATAAATTTTAACAAATAACAAAAAATTAAAAAAAATTTTATTAATTTTAAACAATTTTATTAATTAAAAACAAAATTAAAAAATAATTGAATAAAATTTAAGAATAAAGCAAACCGAAATATTAAAAAATACAAATAAAATAAAAAAAGCAAATAGAAAGGGCTAACATTAAAAAAATTAAAAAAGCCATAAAAACTGAAAATTGTTATGACAACTTAAATGTGAATAAAAAAAATAAAACAAAAAAATTATTTAAGCAAACAAATGTTGATATATAATAAAAACAAGGCTTTTAAAACTAAAACAATTAAATAAAACTAAAAAATTTTGGAAATTAAAAAAAAAAATTAATAAATAGGAATTAAATTGGAAACGTTAACACAATAAATTGAAATAAATGTCCAAGTTAAAAGACTTATCTAAAAACAATAAATTAAGAAAAAAAATGTATTATACAATTGTAAAAGTATACTAAAAAAACTACTCAAACTTTACTCAAAACTATTATAAATAGAAAAACAAAAACTAAACAAATCAGCAAAGCCAAACCAATTTCGAATTGCAATATTAACATAAACAAATAAAAAACAAAAAAATATTAAAAATGTAATAATGCAATTTTAAATAAATTGTAAAATTAAAAAGGAAATTAATTTAAAGTAAAAAATAGTAAAAACTAGAAAAAATTTAAGTTAAAAAAAATTAAAAATTTAAATAATAGTAAACACATTTTTTTAACACTAGAAAAATTTATGTTAATAAAAAAATTCAAAAATTACAAATAATTACATAATTACAAAAAATAAAAAAATTGCGTAACTAAAGAAATAAAAAGTTAAATATTTCAACAAATTTAAAAATTAAAAAAAATATTAATATTAAAAACTAAAAACAAAATTAAAACTAAAAAATTAGAAATTAAAACAAAATAAAAAAAGATAAAAACTAAAAAAATAAGAAATTTAAAAAAATTACAAAAGAATTACAAAAATTTACCCCTACAGCAAAAACATAAGCAAATAAATAAAATTGTTTAAAATAAAAAAATAATAAACTATAAAAAAAATAAAACTTTAAATGAAATGAGGAAATTGAGGAAAAGAAATGAGGAAAGTGATTACTGAGTTCAAAATAAAAAACGAAAAACTAATATTAAAAAACGGAAAAGTGTAAAAAAGAATAAAAAAAATAAACTAACAAACAAAGAGAAACGGAAACTTTGAAGCAGAAATAGTGGAAAATAAAAATAAACAAAAGGGAAAGATAGAAAGGGAAAGTTAAAAAATCAAAGTTTTGAACAAACAATTCAATAAGCAAAAGTAACAAACAAATTTTGTTTTAAATTAATCTAAATAACAATAAAAAACAAAAAAAATCTAAAAAAAGAAAACAATTAAAAAATGGAAATAAATGAAAATGAAAAACACTAAACCAAGAACAAGTAAATTAAAACCATTTACAAACAAAATTAACCCATTAATGCCCACAGCGATCTAGCAATGCTAGGGGCCTGAAATTTAGAGACGTATGCTTTATGATGCACAGGAACGTAAATAACAAAAAAAAATTTTGGTACCTTGTATGGATTGGGCTGTGGAAGCCGTTACATATATGTAACAGTGGGCTATTTCCAGTAATTTTTTATGGAACAAATTTTTTTAGTTTTAAGACAATTTTACAACGTAGTACTTAAAAATACATGAAAACTTTGTATAAATTGAACTATGAAGGGAAAGGTGATTGAAATACATATGTGGTTGATACAATAAATTCTGGTTTTGTAGCATAATGGTACTTTTCGAAGCATTGGATGCACAAACCAACATTACACTTTTTGCGATGCGATTTGCAGTTCATTCCAGCGCAGCAGCGCCTCTTTTTATCTATTGTTTCTGCAATAAAATGCTCAATGCAGTCATAGCGGCTTGAGAAGTCGGGCTCAGCCGCAGTTGTTCGACAAAAGCTCTGGAGTGGTCTTATTGTGCCAAGAGTTGTGCAATAGCGTCCGGCAATGGCTCTACGGAAATCAAGTTGCGTCATACTGCCCTTTACGATGCAAGATCCACGCATTTTGCATCAACACGTCAATGAGCCATGAAAAAATGCCACCACTTCTTTCCACGAGCGCCAATAAAAACTCGCATCTCTTCAACAGTTATGTTTGGTTTTGTTTGACCTCATTACACAGCATAGCTATTACTTTCATCACACAACAACTGGATCAGTTCGTCATCGAAGAATTTCTTGAACAGCTGATGAGGATGTAAATTACTACAATCAGAATAGTTCGGCTCCGGAAAAATTTCCTGACCCCTAATGTAATTATCTTCCAACCACTAAATATCAGGTTTAGAAGGTTTGTAGGTATGTTTTAGTTTGCTACATTTTCCATTCATACATTTTGCCAATGGTTTTTCTGCTGTGGACGTACTTGATGCAGAATTTTGGTGATCAAATGTAATACAAGCACGAGAAGTTGTAGCATGTTGAGCATGAATAATTTTTGTACGTTGAGCAGCCTTTAACGATGTTTTTTTAATAAGAATGTTGACAGTTGGTGTACATATTGCTGTTGTAGCCGAAAAAAGTTCGTCACTAGGCTCCAATGGCTCTTCTTCTGAAGGTTTATAAAACATAGGCAGTGAAATGGCTCCTCCACAAGAGGGCGACCCAAAAGACGTTGATGGTGTAGTACTTGGTGACTCTTTAAGATCTGTATCTAAGTTTGCGAAGGAATTATTTATCACGTCTTGAAGAGCTTGCTGTAGTACGATGTTTTCGTCGTCGTCGATTTCAACATCATTTGTTGTCAATTGCCGCACAATAACCTCACATATTTAGTTGCATTAATCGTGCTCTCGGTAAATTTGTTGGCACTCCACCTCCATCTTCTTCTTTAAAATCCTCTTCAGATTCCAAAATATGGCCACTAGGTGGCTGAATTGACAATTTTCCACTGTATTATCTGCTTCCTCATCACTTGCAAGCTCTTGCAATTATATAGTGGCCTCATCCAGTGTCAAATATTCGTATCTACGCATACAAAAATCTTACATTTATATTTGTACTTAAAAGCCGATGGCCTCAGCAGCCAGTGCTTTAGCTCGTAAGTGTAATAATTATTTATAATTACTGCTCTTTTAAATAATAATAATAATAATATTTGTACTTACGTTAAAAAAGTACTGAGAATAGCCCACTGTTACGTATGTGTAACTTAGACAAAAAACACAAAAGTACTGAGAATGGCCCACAGTTACATATACGTAACAGTGCAATTGCAAGCTGCTCAGAAAAGCTCACGGGCCTTAAAAGTTTATTTTAACATTTTTTAATAAAACTGTAGATATTCAAGAATCACTTTTCATAAAAATTTTTTCACAAAATACGTTCACTAAATTCTTAGAAATCTTTTTTACCGTTTGCGTGTCGCCATATCGCTATTTTTACTAATTTGAAATTTACCTCATGACAAAACTTGTGCTCGCGACGAAATCAAAAGAGTTAATGACCTATTTTGAATTTTACAGCATTCGCTAAACTATTTTCAATATCATATGGGGTATAAACATGAATAGGCATATACATGAATTCTGTAAAAAACATTTTAAACTATCGTTGCTGCCGTTACGTATATGTAACTGTGGGCATTAATGGGTTAAAACTAACTGAAAATCAAATAAAACAATAAAAAAGTAACTAAAATCCACTCTTTCATTGCAAACATTTCTTAAAACCAACAAAAAAAATGCGCCGCAATAAGACATTATCTTTTGCCTTCTTAATGACAACATTTTTCAAAAAATTCTGTCTTGTCGCATTGCAGCTGCAAAACATGCGGCAAATGGCACTAATTCGCGCACAAAAATATTTTTCGCATGCGTTGAATAATTGCTATGAAGAAACAAGACAAAACGATTCTTTTGCTTTTGTTCACCTTTTGGCCCTGAGTGAGTGTTGCACGCGGTCAACGGCGGCAACTGCGGCGGCGGTGAACGGCAACATGTTCGAAGATTAATTGAATTGACATTATTGCAAAACCAGCTTCAAGTTGCAGGCAACAAGTTGTTATACAGTCGCACAGCAACAACAACTGCACAGGCGGCACTGACAGCAACGGCGACAACAGTTGTCGTCTGTTGCAGTGGCAGTGGTAGTCGTTGTAAATAGTCAACTTTGGACAAATTTTGCTGGAACTCGAAACGCAGCAACAGCAAACAGCACGTCACCTTTGGACCCCACACTCTGGGCATGCGCACAGTTGTTGTTGCTGCCGCCAGTCGGCCACAATTGTACGTGGGGGCGCATGAAGCGCGTACGCGGCACATGTTGCGCTTAATTTCATTGCTTTGACCCTCAACAAATGGCAGTGGAACGTTGTCAGCGGCAATATTGCGTTGCCCGGTCGGTGGTAGCCATTTTCAGCAACATGCCACATGCAACATGCAACAGCGACAGCGAGTTCAAAGTGGACACAATTTTCATATTTTTGCATTTGTGTTGTTGCCGTTGCAAACATTGCAGCGGCATTAGAGGTGTGCGGGGTCTCAATCTAACGGCGGCGCTTTGAAGTTGCAGCGCCGGTGGCCAAAAAGGGTTTAGGCTGCCTGCGGCGCGTTATCGCGTTTCGCTATGCACAAAATTGCAATTTGTGTGTGTGGAGTCGACCAGCAGCCAACAGCGTTGACAGTAAAATTCATAATTTATACGCCATCAAGGCTAATGGACATTATGACAGTCGGCAGCAGCCTTCAATCGACCATAACTGACTTGAAAACTATTGGCGCAGCGTATTAAAAACGCTTTAGTTGTGCGCTGATTGAAATTAAGTGCAATTAGTTTGCCGATAAGCGTTTATCGCTCGCTCCACAAAGCATTTGCTGCACGCATCGCTTTCCGATAAAATCGCGCATTTTATTTACCTTTAACGCAGCAACACACCTAAAAATAAAATTCAATTTCAGTTGCGCGATCCAGTCAGTGCGTCCGGTACGTGCTGCCGTCATAGACGCCTCGCAGCACACAGATGCTGCTGCTGTTCTGGCTCTCCTTGTTGTTGTTAGTGTTGCTGCTGCTGCTGTTGTGTGCCATTCTCATTTTTCAATTTTCGTAGAACCAACGCCCCACCCTTTGCATGTTGTTGTGCTACGCTTTGGCTGGCTGGTCGTCCCAGCGGCCAGCCCAGTCAGCAGTCAACCAGCCATCCATCCGTCCAACCATCCATCCATCCAAGCATGCAGTCGCTCATACATGCTTCACTCGTAGTGCTGTTGCCGTGTACGCCATCCATGTTGCAGCCAACTGCAAATGCGTTGTTGTTGCTGATGCCCGCTTGCGCCACTCTGGCGTCTGACAGCGGCCGCGCAACGAAAATCTTAATCAGACAAATTCAATTTACTGCAATTTGCATAAGCAGTCGCTGAGAAATGTAGCAGCGCACATGGCGCATTTGCGCTTCGTTGCATTTCCGCCGCGTCCACCGCGTCAGTCTCCGCCTGGCCTCCCCGAGAGTCCACTTGAAATCCGCACCACGTGTTGTTGCTCCAGCTTGTTGCTTTTTCGCTTAATGTTTAATCTGCTGCGCTGTCCATCTCCAATGTGTGTGTGTGTGTGTGTGTGTGTGTTTGTCTCGACCCAGAACGCTCTTTGCGCCGCTGTGGCGCTCACAGTGCGCACACATTAATTTTTCAAAATTGCATTTCATATCCCTTGCAGTGGGTCAAGAGTTCTTGTTGTTGTTGGAGTTGCTTTGGCTCAGGCTGCCTTTGCTGCTGCTTCCTCATTTGCTTGTTTTCATTCCCACTGCAGATGTGTTGTTGTTGTTGCTGTTGCACTATGTGAAAACTGAAAGTGTTTGCTTGCTTTCCACGGTGCATATGAAAATCCAACTGAAATTGCTAGAATATTAAAGTAATTTCAAATGAAAATTTGTATATACATACGTGCAAACATACAAAACATCTGAAAATAGGCCAACGTTCTGGTTGTTAAAAAATTATCTACTAAAAGCATTAAAAAGAATTAATGAGAAAATTACATTAAGTAATTTGTGTGCTTACCGTATTCGAGTTTTTAATGAGATCTCAGTTTGTATTTGTATATCAAATTGTATGGTTGTCGATTTGGAGTTTAGATTCACTCTTCTTACGCACTGCACTTCTGTTATTCCCTGTACCAGGAGGCCAGGCTATACTCACTTGGGTTTGGAATTTGTAATGTCAAAACAATAAATGACTAATAGAAAAACATATCTTAATGTATGCTCATCATTCCTTACATCTATTCGTCCGTATGTACTATATGTGTGTGCTTCCGTCAGATTGTCTTTTTGAACTTTTGCAAGTTTTTCCGTCTATGTACCTGCACCGTCTTTCCTTCCGCCCGTCCATCTGTCCTTCCATTCGCGCATCTTTTCACCCTTCTGTGGGTCTTTCCGTTTGTCCGTCTTTTCATCGGACCTTACAACGATCTTTTCACCATCAATCCGCCCATTTCTTCTCTAATCCACGACCCTTTTTCGCTTTTCTGCTCCTCCGCACTTCCATTTGTCCTTCTTTTCGTCGGCATTTTAGCACATTTTTCCATCCCTCTGTCCGTCCTACAGTTCGTTTTTCTCTCTTCACATTCAGTCATCTTTCTGTTTTCGGTACTTACATCAGTCTATTGTTTCGTGTGCATTTGTGCCCATCCTTCCATTCATCCTTCCCTTTGTTCCTTTTTCCCTTCTTCTTTCTGTTCATCCGCCTGTCTATCCTTTCCATCCATCCTTCCCTTTGTTCCTCCTTCCGTTCTTCTTTCTGTTCGTCCACCTGTCCATCCTTTTGCTTGTGCTTCCGTTTCACCTTTCGTTCATTCATTTGCCCTCCCATCAGTTTATTTTGTTACTCTTCTGTTCTCTTCTTACCATTCATTCGTTTGTATTTTTGCTCTTCTGTTCTTCTGTGCTTTCATCATTTCGTCTCTTCGTCCGCCTTTCAAGATAGATGTATTTCCGTTTTACCTTCTGTTTATCCGTTTTTTCACAATCGTTTGTCTCTCTGCTCTTCGGGATCAGTCCTTCCTTCTGTGTGCCTTTCTAACCATTCTTCCGTCCAACCTTTCATTCGATTCTCACTTCGTTCTTCTTTCCTATCGCCCATCCGTTCATCCCTTTGGTTGTGCTTCGGTTTCTTCTTTGATTCGTTTTTATGTTTTTACCCGTTGATCCAAGCTCCTTCCAAGCTTTTATCGTGCTTCTTTATGTGCGTCCTTCTGCCGGTGCTTTCGTCCTTTATTCCGTTTGTTCACATAATTCTATTCGTTTTTCGACAGATGACTTTTTGAAGTCATTGTCATACATTCTTTGTTATTATTATTTTAAAAATTTCATAAAGAATCAATCTATCTATCAATCTATCTATCTAGTCGTCTTTCTTTCGGGTATCCATTCGATCTTACGTTCATTCTTCCTCCATCCATCTGTCTTTCTACCCGTTCGTCTAGCTGAGCAATTTCTCTCTGCGACTCCTTTTTATCCGTCTTTCTGTTCATATGTGGATCCATCTGTGCTTTTAATTATTATTATACCCTTCTGTATTTCCATTCGTCCATACTTACTTGTGCCTTCCGTCGCTTCTATACGCCGGTACAACCCAACATCTTTCATTCTGGGAGTCCCTTCCATCTGTCTTTATGTTCATATGTGCATTCATCTGTGTTTTGTATCGAGAAGGAAAGCCTTAGGAAGGGAAAACTGGCTAAATCCTCCTCTAGTTTGGACGGCTAACCCTGGATCCATCTGAGCTTTCATATATTTACCCTTTTGTTCTTCTTTTCGTTTATCCTTTTCTCTTTCATCCATTCGTCCGCCCTTTGTCCTACCGAACGTTAGTGTGTGCGTTCCGTTTAGCCGATCATCCTCCATTCTGTCCGTCCTTTACGTCCGTCTTATTGGTCATCCGTCCTTTCATATTTGGATTCATCTGCCCTTCCACTTATTTTTATGTTTTTTTTTTGCCATCTTTCCATCCGACATAACATTTCATCCGTCCTTTCATATTTGCATCCATCTGCCCTTCCATTTATTTGTGCTCTTATTTGTATCTTTCTTTTTTCATCTATCTGTCCTTTCATCTTTCCGTCCGATAGCATTAGTACTTGCACTTTCCATCCATGCTTTTACCCATTCGTTTAGCCAACCGTCCTCCCATCTGTCCGTCCCTTCCGTTGAATCCATCTGTCTTTCTATCTTGTCGCCGTTTTCTCGTTCCATCTGTTCGCTTTTTTGTTCACCCTTTTGTTGTTCTATATTCCTGCTATTTTGCTCTTTTCTTTTGTCTGTTCTTCTGTTTTTCTGTACGTCCATTCATTCATTCATTTCTACAGCCATCTGTACTGCCATCTATTTGTTCTCCGGTCAGTTCTTTCGTCTGCCCTCTCTACCTCTTTCTGTTCATTCTTCCATCCTTACTTCCATTTGACCTTCTGTCTTTTGTTTCGTAGTTCATTCATCTGTTCTACCATCTATCTGCCCTTCTGTATATGTTTCTGCCTTCCTTCTGTCGGTTCGTTTAAAATTCATACGTAGATTTTTTAAATGGTTGCGTTTTGATGATCACTTTTGTATGCCACCTCCCAGATTCTTCTCTATTCCTATTCTTGTAATCTTCTTTTCCTACTTTCTATATATAAATATCTATTTTTTACTTCCCTTCTCATAATCTGCGAGTGTTTTATGTTAAAAATTTGCCTTCCTCACAGTTCTCTCATCGCTCTGTGCTCCCTTCTCCTCTTCCCTTTCCCCTAACATTAGCTTAATTTTCCAGATTTCATTTGTTTTTCTCCCTTTCTTCCATTCTCCTTTCATTACACTCCCCTTTCGCTCCACTACTACATGCACTGCCACATGTGGCACGTCACCTGCTGCTCGCAACACGCCCATGCAATGCGATAAATGCCTGCAATGTTGCACCACTTTTCACACGTTGCTCACATACACGAAATCGCCGATGATTTTTCACTTTTTCTCAAAAATGTAGTCAACAAATTTGTTGCTGTTGTTGCTGCTGCTGTTGCTTGTTGCCTCGCGCCATGTGGTGGGCAGTGCGTTTGCGTAATGCACCACAGCGGTGGCAGCGACAGTGCATAGCGCCAGTTGTAAATGTCTGCCTCATGTAACAACAACAACAATAATAATAAAAGCAACATCAGCAACATTTCCTTTTGGTTTTTGTCGCCATTGCAGTTGGTGCTCTATGTTGTTGTTGTTATTGATAAGCGGCAATTGTTAATAGCACAGCAACGCGCAATAACAACAACAATAACAGGGACTGAGTCTTTTTTTGTTGCCTCTAGTAATGGCGGCTTAAAATCGCATCAGCATTAACAACAACAACTAACAACAACCATAACTGACTAGTTTCAATAACTAAAACGGCAAACAGCTGGCAAGTTGCCGTTGCCGGTGGCGGTGGCACTTTACAAGTGGCGGCAAGTGCAGTCAGCGACTTGCTGTTATTGTTGTTGTTGTTATTGTTTCGTATGTGGGATGCCTATCAAGGTTTCTTGGCTACTGGCAAAATGTTTACGAGCGGCTTGAGCAGCGTGCCGCACACACACACACACAAACACACAACCAGATCGCGGCCGACACATTGCATATTGGCAGGCTGCTGTTGTTGTTGTTGCTGTTGCTTGCATGCATGCAACCAAATGACGTACAACAATTTTATCACTTTGGTTGCATCTTCGTCGTGGCTGCACTTGCGCAGGAGGAAATGAAAAATTGCTGAACATGGCTGCGCGCATGTTGAGCGTAATTGGCCAAGTCGCCACCACAGCCGTTGCCGTCGCCGCTGCTATAGCTGTGGCGTCGCCATTGCCAACAGCGACAAGTATTGTGTCTCGATGCTGGCAGAGTTTGGCCATGTTGCAAGATTTACTATCAGTAAAAATGCAATTTTTAAAATTTCGCTTTGTCGTGGCGAAAATGTGAAGCGCGATTTCGAAATTGTACGTGCGGCCCGTTGCGTGGTGGTTGCGTTCGTGTTGCGCACGAACTGAAAGTGTGCGTCTAGCGTTGTTGTTGTTTTAGTGTGCCAATTGCGTTTTGCTGCAAGTAGCTTAAACGAATTTTTAGGCAATTTTAGGCGCTCGCATTAGTTTGTTGTGCGGGAGGGAGGGGATGGAAATATTTATTACAGGAATATTTTTGTGAAAATCGAAAGTTGTCTGGAGCTGGTGTCGAAGTGTTTGGTTAAAAAAGTCAACTGTGGTTCCTATTTTTAGATATTGAAAGGTTTGCAGAAGATTTGTAATCCTCTATTCAACAAGTGGCCATTTCAAATATCGATGGTCAAAGATAGAGATGTGGTCAGGAGCGTTAAACTATTTTAAATTTCAAAAAATACAATACAAAAAATTACGAACAATTACAAAAATTTACAAAGACAAATATTTAAAATAAAAATTTATTATAGATAAAAACAATATCGAATGACAAAAAAATGAAAAAAAAATTATTAATAAAAAAACAAAATATCACAAAAATTACAAAAAAGTTATAAAGAAAAAAACACAATAAAAACACAACAGCGTGTAAAAAAAATAATAAAAAGTGATAAACTTAAATAAAAGGCTAGAAAACACTGTCAAATATCGAAATTCGTTTCATTAAGGGGTTATATACGTTTTCATGACCTCGTATCTTAGCCTACTTCTACAAATAAGTACACTAATCTCATGTGGCTTGAGTCCTATAAACCATTTTGAAATAATACTTTTCCCAAATCACCTGTTCAAAAACACATTTCCCATGGTTATCTCACTTTTCTTTTCATCATTGAAGTACCACTTGGACAGTAAATATTCACGATCTGCACCAACTCGCTCAGCTGTTTCTCAGCTACTTAATCTTCGTGCACTTCCTCTTTCCACTTGTGCAGTCCACCTTGCAGTGGCCATTTATGTATTCACTTAACCTCTGAACTCACGAAGCGTGTTTTTCTGCATTATTGAGCGCCAAAAACAACGTCTACCTTCAAGCAACAAAATGGAAATTACGTGATTAAATTCAATTGGCGTAATGTGCCAATGTAACGCAAAAGGCAAAGTGCGATAAAATAAAAGATATGAAAAAGAGAAGTTGGAGATTTACAAAATAGATCAAATACAGAAAAATGTGGATATTGAAGAGTGATTATTGCTGATTTTAAGCTACTTCTGCATTTGAGTTAGCATCGAAAATTTATTTACAGAACGTCTAATAGATATTTTTTTACTAATTCAAAAATTAACTAATACACTGCGCGACAAAAACACATTTTTGTAGAGACCCATCCAAAAGACAACATAGACGTGAAACTTGAGGTCCTTCATAGTAACATGGCATACTCAGTTTTTCAGTTTCTGATCCAATGTCCTTTTAAAAAGACCAAAATTTTAAAGCCTCACATATTTCAAAGATTTTATTTAAATATTTGTTGCTGTTAATAATAAAGATGTGGGTATCAAATGAAAGAAGAACATTACCGCCTTTAGACTATATTTTCTATTTTAAACTTTCAGGACCAAAGTATGTCGCAAGGTCCTTCAAAATATATGTCCTTCGATGTTCTTGAAATTTTTTTAAAAGATTCGTTAGAAAATTCGTTTGGAAAAAATAAATATTTTAGATCTCAAGATCCTTCAAAATATATGTCCTTCGATATCCTTGAAATTTTTTAAGGATTCATTAAAAAATTCGTTTAGAAAAATATATATTTTGGATCTCAAGGTCCTTCAAAATATATGTCCTTCGATATCCTTGAAACTTTTTAAGCATTCATTACAAAATTCGTTTGGAAAAAATATATATTTTGGATCTCAAGGTCCTTCAAAATATATGTCCTTTGATATCCTTGGAACTTTTTAATTATTCATTACAAAATTCGTTTGGAAATAATATATATTTTGGATCTCGGCCGGTAGCATAATATCTCAAAAATTTATTCTTATATCTCAATTGGTTTAGATAAAAAAATTAGTTTCCATCCATAAGCAAGAATTTTGGTTACCATGAAAGATTTCTAGTTTCACGCCTATATCTGGTTTTGGATGGGTCAAAATAACTGTCGCACTGTGATTTGAGTCGTCGTAATTTTTCCAACTCCATACTTTTAATTCCTTATGTTGCTATACCCCACAGACCTTCTCGCAATACTAACGTTAGTGTGTCAACTCCAATGAAAGATTATCATCTATTGTCAGCAATTTCTATTGTATCCAAGATCATAGTAATTATATTTGTTGTTGTTGTTGTTGCTAACAGCCATGGCGTCAGTGATAGCAACGGCAGTTTAATTCAATTTACATAAAAAAATATATTTGCTGCACTTTGTTGCTGCTGCATTGCTGGCAACTTTGCAACTGCTGCCGGCTGGCGCTTGTCTCGTCAACGCTTATCGGATTTTGTAAATCTGCTGCGCATCGCATATGTGCACTGGCGCCTCTATCTTCACAGCTTATAATTATTTTAATAATCACCATTGTTGCGTAGTGACAGTGTTGTGTCGTGGCTTTGGGTGAAATTTATTTTTGGCTTGAACAATTTTATAAAGTGCCAACGAGCACGCCAACACCAACACCAGAAACCACATGCCCGATGCATATAAATTAAGCGGAACATGTCCTTCATGTCCGTTTATGGCGCCAACACATGAAATGAAATTGTGAAAGTGATAAGCAAAGAGAAAGAATATCGTTGTGGTTTGTCCGCTATGCGATGTAGAAAGGTAAATATATGAGATATGTTTTTTAATTACATTTATTATTAAAAATGCAATGAATGGAAGTGAAAATGAAAGGAGTGCACGGGGAGAAATGGGATTTTTGTGACAAGGACTTTCGACAGAAATATTCGGAATTCAAGTGATAAAAAATATGCTACTATTATGGCTAACAATATGCTAAATTTATGGCTCCGAATCCTTGAAAACAGATTCTTCGATTGGCTTACGGAAATAGCTGATGCACGAATTACCGATTCACACAATTTTCTGGTCAGGACCAAATGGCTCCCAAAAGATCCCGTCTAGGTCTACGGGGATCCCAACAGTTAGGGAAAGACACTGGTATTTTAAGAATGAAGGATCTCGCCATGGAGCCAATGGGATCTCCGAGTGGAAGTGCATGCCGGACATTTTCTTTCTTTAACCTAACCTAACCTAACGTCTGGCCAAGTCCTGGCAAGAGACATTTTTGAGGCTTCAAACCCTCTTTTCAAAAGTTTGCAGAAACATCTAAATGGAATATTGTTCAAGTCCGCAACAGAAGTTTGAACACATTTCGATCAGTAATAACTAAATGATGCAAAATTCCCAAAAGTATCAACAATCAGTTAATTGTTTGTTTTCAAGAAACACTCGCAAGTAAACATTATTGTTTATGTATATATACAAACAACAACCACAACAATCGCCACCAGCATAAATGGCTGCTTGCAATGCTTTTACTTCAGTTGCCTGCAGCTATTTTAGGAACAGTTCACAGTTCATGGAAAAAATCGTATGCAATATTGATGGGGTGCGTGACTTTATTTCGATCTCCTGCTGCTCCAAATATATTTATGGGCAGCAAGTATGTTTGTTTCGAGATGAGGGTATCGGTGTGTGTGTGTATTGAGATATATAAATTTATATTGCGCCTTTATTAACCTGAAACATTTTAGCTAATTAGGCACTGAATGCATTTTCAATTGAGAGAAAATTGATGGATACAATTTTTTGAATGCACTGTAAGAATTTTCTTTACTATTTTCATAAAATATTTTGTGCATGAAGAGCTTTTTTATTGATATTTATTTAAAAAATAATAGGTAATTTTGTGGAAGGAAAGAAAAGAAAAGAGCTGACTATTGTATGTGTAGATGTTATAAAAAAAAATTTTTTTAAAGGTAAAATTTTCTTTCTCATTATTTACTTCTTAGTTTGTATTAGTTACGTTAATCAATTGTAATTTTACCAGATTGTGTGATTAGCCCATCGATAGCAGTCTTAGGTGAGGCTGCCACCTGTCGTTTCCTAACAGAGACGCCTTCGCATATGACAATTTATTGCTGGGTTGTGTAGAGTGCGCCCTGTGCATCCGTTGCTGCTAGATAGGAGGTTTTATAGGAAAACACAAAGGTTGGGGTCTTTGTTGGGTTCATAATGGATGATGTATGTGCTGCGACATATTTCCGTTAGTCTTAGATGTCTAGTCTAGTGGTGTTGTTGTTGTTGTGCTAATAGGCCTACTAGATTTATAGAAATGCGATACCCAGAGACGTAGAAATCGAACAAACGACCTCTGAGATAGCAGTCCAGTGTTTTTCATGCTGGGCTACCAGAGTGGAAAAAAGATAAGGCGATGAAAACATTGGGATAGGGATTATTAAATGCTCGTTCTAATTTAATAAATTAAAAATCTCCCAACCTGTTAAGGATCATTGAAGCTCTGAAGCTCTCCAACCTTTCATATTCCATTTTACAGAGCAAGTTTTTGCAGTTTGTGAAACCTGGTGTCACATTTCTTCATAAATAGGCGAATTGAAACAGAAAATCCAATATTTTCAAAAAGAAAATTTGTTTTTTATTTATTTAAATTATTTTAATGGTTTAAAAATTTCCCAAGCAAGTTTTTGCAGTTTGTGAAACCTGGTGTCACATTTCTTCATAAATAGGCGAATTGAAACAGAAAATCCAGTATTTTGCAAAAGAATATTTAAAAGCCAAGAAAGTTCAAAAGCTGGGCTTTTGACGGCTACTGATGTTTTGTCCAGTGTTTCTTGCAATATTTTACATTTTTGTAAATCCTTGAAGACGTCTGAGGACGCCCCTGAAGAAATGTTTTATGGAGCAAATTTGTATGTAACTTTTACCGCATAAATCTTGCTGACCAAATTTTTCTGTTGAAGTTCAATCCAATCTTTGGTTTTTACAAAAAAATTCGAAATAAAAACTTAACTCAACTTACGCAGAAAGTCCCATCAAATTTGAATCTCTCACTACGTTTTTATGAATTTTTGACAAATGAAATTCAAATTCTTCTACTTGTCGTTGCTTGTTCATTCGTCATAAATGTTGAAAATGTTTGTAAATCTCTGAGAACATCAAAGTGGTTCTTCACTTTTCATTTAGAAAGACTACTTTCCATCGAAAGTTAACATAAGCAACGACCACATCATGTTATCAAATAAAACAATGAAGTATTTAAAAGTAGAAAAATATTTAATGCAGCAAACTTTTATTTAATTTTTTATGCATAAATTTTACTGATGAAATTTTCCTCTTGAAGTTCAATCAAATCACTTGTTTTTATGGAAAAATTAATAAATCAAAAATTATACTTTCAACTTACGCAGAATATCCCATCAAACTTGCTTCTCTGACAATACTTTTATGTATCTTTCCCGAGTTAAATTCATGTTCTGTTACTTGTCCTCACTTGTTCACTCGTCATCAACGATAAATCAAAGTCGTAAAAGAGTTTAACAACTTTTATGTAACCTATGTGTATGTATATAATACATATACATATATACATTCAAATATTGTGCAACTTGCCTCATTGTGCAACAGTCTCACAGAACACAACAAGACTTGGCCTTACACTATGTTTTTGTTTTCCTTTAAATTTTATTGACAAACGAGCCGTTAATGTTTATACGAGAATTTTCATTACCTAACTGCACACGAAATTTACAACTTTCAACTGTTGCAGCAGCCTTTCAAACTTACTACTACACACTTTAATTACTGGCATTCCTTCTGAGAAGTGATAAACCTCATTTCTGCGCACAGCGAACTGCTGTAAGCCAAGTTAAAAGCATTGCCTGCCGCAATGAGTCAGCCGAATAAATGAGGAAATTACTGCGGCAAGGTGTGAATATTGGCGCGCATAAAAAATGTAAATGCAAAAAAGAAATGAATAGAAGAAAATGCAAAAATTAGAAAAGTGCTGCAAAAAAGGAAAAATTGATGCAGAAACCCGGCACAACGACACAAAACGAGTGTGGCAACCATAAAAGGCACTGCCGGCAGCATGAAGTGGCAGCCGCTGAAAAGGCGCTGTGCACTGTCTGACAGACGGTGGGACACACTGCACACTGCAGCGACAGTGCAGCACCCTTTCGCGCGCCCAAACAGCTAACAAGCCGCTGGCAAACAGTGCAGTGACGCTGGTGTTTTGAAAGGAATTAGAGCTGAAAGTTTCGGGCATCATGCGAAACGATTCGCAGTTGAAAATAAATTAAAAAATTTTAAAAGTGAGTGAGTTGCCGTGATGCAGTGGCACTAATCGGGCACCAGAGAGATCGGAAAGTAGAGACAGGATTGTGCGAAAAAAGAGCAAAGTGTGTCAGGCGAACGTTGAGGCTTGTGGCTTTGTTGTTCTATAAAAGAGTTGAATGGGTTGTTGGCGTTTAAGTTTAAAAGTTTGAATTTTTAAAGCTTTAAAAAATCTGTAATAAGCTTTAATTCATAGTAAAAGTAAAAAATTGTGCTTTAATTTAAGGAAAAAAATTCGTAAAACAACAACAAGTACTCATCTTCAATCTTGATAAAATCAGCAACGCCAACCGAACATCTGAACACACTACAAACATGGCTAAGCATAGTCGACAGCAAAACCAACAACACCTACAACAAGTGTGGTATGTCCGCTTTGAACAACTGTCAATCTGTCATTATTTTTTTATTTTTGGTTTTGTATAAAGATTGACAACGAGTTTATTATTAATTGCCAATGCGTAGCACAAAGTGACGCCGTCAAAACGACAAACGAAATTCGCAAAGCTTTATGAAAATTACAAATAAAAAATTGAAAAAAATTTCGCACAAAAATACAAAATAAAAAAATTAATGCAACAAAATATGCATGCAAATGCATGCCGGCAGCTCCAACGACTCATTTAGCGCATTGCGCATGCGCACACAGTCGCCGGTTGCATTTGCAATTCTCTGCACGCAGGCCATAACCAGTGTAGAGCCGCTGTAACCGATGATTGTCGGTGGTCTTTGTCGTCTGTTCGCCGCATCAGTTGGTCGTTCCGTTCCGTGCTGAATCCGTACTCGTACTTTGAAGGCATTGTCCGTGCGACAAGCCATGTAAATCATAATGCCACATTAAAGCAGCAACAACAACAATGAAAACAGAGAATAACACTCAATAAAATTAGTCATCGAAGCGTTAAAGAGCAATAACAACAATATGGCAACAACAATACAGCGACAAGAATTATGACAATAACGAACCATAAACGATTTTATGGAAGCGAAAAATTATAATTGATGCGCAATTGGAGATGAAAGGTTTCAATTTACAAATAAATAAATAAATAATAAATATTTACATTTATATAATCAATGTTATGAAAAATATTTGCATTTGAAAGGAGTAATTCAAAAGTGTTATTGTCGAGTTAGATATTATAATATTCTTTCAAAAGTGATACTGGATACTCTGCATACATGAAACGCTTGAAATGAGATTCGTTCTATCGCTTCCGCAAAAGGACTGCAGAGCCTTCCTAGTCTTACTAACAGAGCAATGCTTCACAGAGGTCCACTCGGCGATGCTCTGAGCATGTTGAATGCAGTAAATGCCAAGAAAATAGTGTCAGAGACACCTTGGCACACATTCTTTACTTCTGTCCGGCTATCTGAAGACTAAGGTTTATTCACTTAGGGGCCCCGTTCTTCTCTGGGTTAGATGAGGTCCCCAAGCATGGCATTCAGTCGCTGCTGAACTTTGCCAGAAACACCCACATTCTCAAATATTACTTTTTCGTCATCCCGTAACACTGAGGAGCTGGCACCGATAGAAACCCAACGGGGTCTATCGACCGACTTGGATAACCAGCTAACCTAACATACTCTGCATTCAAATGAGATACTGCGACCATCGGTTTGCTGGATTTTGTTTAACTTAACCCATTGCTGCCGGGTACCAGTTCCACCCATACGATTTTGATAAAATTTCATACACGACCTAGAAGTGACCCAAAATGATCAGAAACAAAATGTCAGCTTTATATCTCTGCACCTTGCTGAGATATTCATTGGGTATTTTGTACCCATTACGCAGCAATGGTAGCTTTTTTCCATACTTTGTGAAGTGATCAGCTAAACACGTGAACGAAATTTGTATTGTTTACAGGTGAGTTAGGAGGCAGATTATTGTTTAGTTCTAAGGCCACCACGATTCGCAACAGTTTCCACCTCCGGAAAATTTTTGGAGTCTAGTAACTCTAGCTAGATGGCGAAATTTTAGGATGACCTTCACTAGGTTAAGGTAGTTCCATCTTTACCCTAATTATCCCTATCAATGGTTTTGAGAGATCTCAAACATTAATTTTTTTTGTGATTTAAAAAAAAAAACATCAATTTTCATGGGTAAAATTTTACCCATTAGGCGCACCCATTTTTTGGTTCTAAGAATAAATTTAATTAAAATTAGCTTACATTAAAAATTGAAATTTTGAAATCTGCATAAAAAATGTTTCATTTTTATTTTAAAAAAATTAAATAAATTTAAAAGTTTATTATAATAAAATTACGAAAATATCCAAAATTTTTCATTTAAAGTTGTGCTAATGTGCTAACATTAAATTTAAATATAATTTTTTTCTCAAATTCAAAAAAATAATTAATAAAAAATAAAAATTTTTAAATTAAACAAATAAAAAAATTCATACTTTTACAAATCTCATAAAATTACGTAAAAATAACATTTTCTTACTTAAATTTAATAAAATGCAATTAAAATGTTCGGCATTAAAATTTAAAGTTTTGAAATCTTAAATTACAAAAAAATTAATAAATAAATAAAAAATTAAAATAATTAAAAAAGTAAATAAAAAAATTAAAAGAAATAAAGAAATAATATATCGAAAAATTATTTTAAAAAAATTAAAAAAAATTAAAAAATAACTAAAAAATTAGAATTAAAAAAATGTAAATTTTTAAATTAAAAATTATATTAAATTTTTAAACTAAAAATTAAGCTAATTCACAAAAAACTTGTACATTAAAATATGAAACAACAACAAAAATATTGAAAAGTTATAAAAAAACATGTTTTAACTGAAGTTCTAAGTCATTTCTAATAATTGTTGTTCAAAGTAAAAGAAAAAAATTCCATTAAAAAATCCGTTTCGAAGCAGTGATGCCCGAAGCAGTGGTTTGGTTTTGTCGTCTACGAAATAGAGAAAAGTTCGTTCTATGTGTTCCTGTAATCGTTGTTGGTGTAGTTGTGCTGTCGTCAAAATAATATTTTCCAGAGGAACGTTCTAATTTTATATTTTGACAAATGCAGTCGTGTCGCTCCGCCGTCTATGTGTTTGGTGCATAAGCCCCACACTTCTGCTTCCCCCTGCCCAATTTTTTTCCGTTCTATTGTTGTTGTTTGGCGAACTTAGCCTAAAATAAACGCTTAATTCGATGCACTCAATTTAGCGAAAAGGTCAGACAGTTTGTCTGTGTACATATTTTTTTCTTTATAAATTTTCATATTTTTCAACTGCTTTGAAGCTACTCGAACTTTTGACTTTTGTTGTTTGCTTCCATAAAATTGCAATTTGTAGCGGAATTTGCGTGAAGCAGCGGAACTGACGATTATTTGACTTCTTTGCTTATTCATTTTTGCTGTTAATTACTTTATTATTCATTTATGTTAATTTTATTGTCAGTCAGTTTGTTTAGTGGAATTGGGTTGGGTGCAGAGGTCAAATGCAATCAAGTGGCAACGCTGTACAAGAACAATGACAAATATGAAGTTGGAAATTTGTACATAAAGGGTCAGACTTTTAATTGGCATCAAAATAAATCAACGGCGTCTAAAGTTCTGGAGACTGTGGTCAATGTTGAGCGGTTATGTTGATTCAGTTATTTTAAGTTTTTTTTTATAATTGTTTTGTGTGGTCAATCTTGACCAGTAATCTTGATTTAGTTATTTTAAGAGTTTTTTTATGTTTTTTGTTGAGGTTCAAATCTGACAGAGATATTGGAAGTTAAATTGGACCCCCCAAAATTATCTCTGAAGGCAAATGGTTTGACGAAGACCAGATCTTAACTTTTGACAGGAAGACCAGTTAGAGACCTGTGCCCACTTCTCACAGTCATAGAGGCCACTCAGTCTTCGAGTGGAAGTACCAGTTCTCTGTACATGGCCCTCTTATGGCCCACATTATTTCCTTTTAAACCGAATATCATTCGAAACCATATTTTGTACCAAAAATTATTGTGTTTGGGAGGAGTTTCAACGCTAAAAACCCCCCTGCGTGCACCACTGCCTCTGAACCTAACCTAACCCAACACTCAATTACGACTGTAGTTATATTTGAAATATTGAGATTATAGGGATTTCGGGATTTTAACACCAAATCTTTGTTTGTATCGGAGGCGACTCTGGTGGTGAATTTTTGAACTTTAATTAATTTTGTTTTTTTTTGCATTCAAAAAAGTTGCCAGTTGTTGCAGAAATCATTCAAATTGATTCAGTAATTTCAGAGATACAATGTTTCCTTACTTAACATTTATTAGGAATGGGGAGTCAAATCCATAGAAATATTATCAGTTTTGAATGGCAGCCGCCTTAAAAGTTGCAGATGGAGGTTAGGTATGTTTAGAAAAAACATCCGGATGAGAAAATAAGAGGGGGTCAGTCTTATATTTAATTCGTCTGGGAGCAACCTGGAAGCAATGGGAGCTCAGTTTTGTTTTTAAATCTATTTTTGTATGGGAGCTAAATTAAGGGTTGGAGATAGAGAGTTGGTATGTTTGAAAGAAACGTTCAGAATGAAAAAATAGTGGGGGTCAGTCATAGATTTTAACCCTCTAAGAGCATATACTGAGCAGATATATAGCAATTCGTTGAAGTTTCTATCAATTTTGTAAATTTGAACATTGATTTGACACCATTTACCCAAATTGTAGCTCCCAATTGTTTGGCAAATGTACTTTTAAGTCAAATCGCTTACAATGAGGGATAACGAAGAACCGAAATGGAAAAATTTTGCACAAACTTATAAATCATGAATCTTTACCCTTTCAAAGACACGTCTCAAACATTTGCACTTCACATACAAACAGTCATCTGCGTGCCTCGTTTAGCACGTGTCCATTTATTGTAGTAGTTTTTTTTTTGTTGTTGTGATAAAATTCACACCAATTTTTATAGGTTTACTGCAGCGCTCAGTGAGTCATTAGCAACTATAACAAAAGGCCACAACATTTGCTTTAAAAAGTCACACTTTCGTGCTTAGCAAATTAAACGCATTTGCACTTAACTGTTAAGCTTTAGTTTTATTTGTTTTTGTAAAATTTTTTTGTATGCTATACACTTTGATAAGCTGCAGTTAAAAGTCCAAAATAAAAATAGCAAAGATTTTTTTTATTCACTCAAGAATTTTTATTTCAGCTAATGAACGCAAAATTTTAATTAGAAAAACTTGTTAAATGGAAATTTATTTTATTAAACGAACATTTGTTTTTATTTTTTAATGCATAATTTAACTCTTTGAGCTTTTTTTAGGCTGTCAATTGTTCATTCATGGCACTTTGCAAAAGTGCAAAAACGCGTCAATGGAGTTTGCTTGTAATTTGCAACTGTGCCATAGATTAGAATCGAACGTTGGCCACACGGCAACGACCAACAAGCGAGTGAGCCGGTGTGTTGTTAGACGAGCGGCGCAAAAATCGTGCATTGAAATCTAAGCGGCAACCAACAACTGCAACACACAATTAGAGATACAGTCGATCAAAGTGTGCGCACACAGTTCGACGCTTGAAAATGGCAAACTGAGCAAAAATTAGAACCCAAATGTTGCAAATTCTTGTGGTCCGTTGCTGTGTGCTTCGTGAGCGCTCAATGCGTACCAGACTGTGCTGGCTGACATGGTACGAGTATCTCTGTTAGATATGCGGCAAGTGCGCTAAAAATAGCTGCATCGTGCAACTACTACTACAACAACAATGATGATGACAACAAAAACAACAACAACAGCTGAGCTCCTGGCAACGGCCGCGCATGCGCATAACAAATCGCATTGCTGTTCACAAGTTGCCAGAGTTGCCATGTTGCTGCGTTCGACAGCAACAACAACAGCAACAACAACACGTTCGAATTGAACGTTCGATGCGCACATCTGCGCCAGGCAACCGTCAATTATTAATTGCATATGAATTATGTTTGGTGTTGGCTGCAAGTTGTTGTAGTCAATGTTGTTGTTGTTGTTGTTATGGTGGTGTTGCTTGCCGCATTCCAAGCCATTATTGCCAATTCATGTTGCGATGCATTGAAAACGCATTCAGTGCAAGTTGCTGCAGTTGTTGTTGTTGTTGTTGTTGTTGTTGTTGTTGTTGCAAGGAGGCTGGCAAGGAAAATTAATACCGGCGCCTCTCAGACACGCCGCCAATTTTTTTTCTTATTATTATTAAAGAAGGGAAAACTTTTTGAAAAAAATAATCATGAATAAAAATGCTTATTAGAGGAGAAAAATGTTGCAAGCAAAAATGTACATCGTGGCAAGAACGAAAAATTGCGCCAACGCACATCTAACAGTCTCAGAACATTGAACAGGCAGCAAGTGTTGGAACTGCTACAAAAAAGAAGAAGAAGAATTGCAAAAATTGCTTGCAACACATTGTCGATGGCAACAATTTGGCGTAGGAGCTGTTGTCTGCCACAAGCGCTAAAAAAATTCTCTAAGGACAAAGCCATACAACAAAAAAGTGTTTTTTCTCTAAAAATAATTGTTTATGCTTGAAGTGAAAAATTGGTAAAAATGCGCATAAAATTAGCACAGCAAGAAAACAGCAAAGGCCGTGAAAAATTAAAATTCAACTATGGGCAATATTTGCACTGCAACGTGCAACGTGCAACATGCTGCGGCAACTGTGCGCTTATTAAGTTTCAAACATTCGTCATCGTTGCCAACGAGGCTGGACTATTATTAAAGGCCGTTTAAATGGAATCATCCATCCAGCCACAGCGCCAACAGCCAACCGCCACCACGACGCGCTGCTCCAACTCCACAGCTCCGCAGCGGCCCACGTATCGCACTGGCTCCAAGCGGCGCGCGTCGCTCTGCAATTTTTCGCTTTCATACGTTCGCGTACGCGCTGCGCGTTTAAGCCTTCACACCAGCAATCATATCCTGCTTGGCCATAACATACTTGGTGCGCTGTATTTTTCCTACCTTTATGGCCGCCACACGGCGCGCACAATCGTGTGGCGTCTATAATTAAGCGTGAAATGTACGCGTCTGGCTTGCTGGCTGGTTGTATGGTTGTATGGCATGCAGCACTGTTCTGGTGTTTCTAAGATTCTTATTCTGGTTATTGTTGTTGTTGTTATGGGTTGTAACCTTAAACATTTGAGTAACATTACATGGGCGTGGGCCTTAAGGACTGCAACGCTTCACCAGTCAGTTTTAGTCTCTCTGGACTGTTTTGGTTCTAGACGCACTCTTGTTGTTGTTGTTGCTGCTTTTGTTGTTGCGTGCATTCTATTACAGTGAAATTTATTAATTGCAAATGTCCACACTTCCTTTGCGCTTGCATAGTATGTGTGTGTTTGTGTGTGTCTACATGTAATGCGTATAATTAGAGGAGTGTCCTACAGCACTGTTGGCGACTGTTGTCGGAAGCAAAATTTGTTGAAGTGAAAATTTCATGTGGCCGCCATAGTTGTGCCATTAGATAAATTGTCCCGTGTGTATGATAAATTTGTTAATTATAGCAACAATTTCAGAAGCATTGCTTGGACAGTGATTCGAAGTTGTTGCTGTGATTTGTGGTCTACGCAGGCAACTAGTGAAATGGGTTTTTATATGAGAAAGTATAGGAAAGAGAGAAAGAAAATCCACTATTTTTGAGAAGAAGAATAATGAGAATGGTTGGAATGATGACTTTGAAGGCATTATCCATTACGTCTCTCTCATAAAACCGTCGTCCTTACAGGCAAAAAGAAAAACTGAGATCGTGTGCTTCTCTTTTTATATGAAAACTAGCTGACCCCGCGAACTTTGTCTCGCACGACATTTGTTGTTTTTTTATAATGAAATACGCGAGGTGGCGAATCTATGGCGATGCAAATTGACGAAGAAAACCAACTGAAGGAAGAGGAGGAGCTACTGATTAACGCAATCAAGGCCCACAAATAAACAATGTTGCTGTTTAGTTTCAGTAAAGAAATGGACTGCGCTTGAACCGGATTTAAATTATATGGGCGCTGCCATGCCCTTATTCAATGCCTGCCCCTTATTCAATGCCCTCTGTCAAAAGAAAAAATGGTAGGTCCGTACTAAGTTTCATTGCTGAGCGACTTATAGTTCAGCAAAATATTTGGGTCACAAAAAATGTGCCACGCCCCTTGGCCAACGCCCATCAAATGTTATCAGTAGAATGACTCATCTATGGGACGACGGGGTACTAAATTTTAATGTTGTGCTACTTATAATTTCGAAGATATTCTATTTGAAGGATTTTGCTTGTAAGGGTGGTGCCACGCCCCGTTGTCCAAAACCCGCCTCATTCCGTCTGTCGAGAGATATGATTACATGATAGGTTCATGCTAAGTTTCATTCCTCTGTGACTTGTAGTTTAGCAGAATAATTGGGTCACAAAAATGTGTCACGCCCCTTAGGGGTATAAAAAATAGTTAGTAGCCGATTCTCAGACCTACTGAATATGCATGTAAAATTTCATAAAAATCGGTCGAGCCGTTTCGGAGGAGTACGGTAACAAACACTGTGACACGAGAATTTTATATATAAGAAGTATAGGAAAGAGCGAAAGAAAACACGCTAGAACAATCAGAACACTTAGAATGATTCGATTCAGGTTGAATATGTATAGTATTCTTTAATGACTTGTTGCCATTTTAAAGGCAATTCCATTACGTCTCTCTCGTATAAAACCCTCGTCCTTAAAGGCCAATAAAAAATTAGATCGTGTGCTCTTAAGGCAAATTTTTCAACAGCAAATTTCCTGCCCATAAACAGAAACAGGTGGCAATGACCAGGTTCGGACCATAAGTTAAATGCATAAGATTCTCCCAGCCAAGACCCGAAGCTCCTGAAAAGTCACTATCAATGTGCGACCAGACGTTTTCCTGATGGAACACAATTACTCTCTTATCTGTTCTAGGTAATTGCTCTCTTTAGACGATCCAATTGTTGACAGTACAGGTTCAAATTAAAAGTTTTTTTTAAGACAAATCACCGTTGTGTGGCCTGCCGATGTCGAGCACAATTCTGCTTTCTTCTGGGCAATTGTTTCCTTCAAACGATCCAATTGTTGTCACTACAGGTCCGAAATAAGATTTTGGCCTTAAAACAACCACTCATAATAGATGATTCCCTGCCCATCCCACCAAACACACAGCAAAACCTTTCTGTTCATCAATCCTGGCTTGGCCACCGTTTAGATTTTATTCGATCAGAAGCGTTTTTGGATGGTGTTGTCGTAATTGATTTACTTTTCAGCACCAGTCACCATCCCCTTTAGATATCGACCAATTTTATTTGGCTATATAGCAACGATTCGCAGATGGAATTTTACAATTTGGTCCATAAGGTGTTTTGTATTAAATCCTGTGGCACTCATACATCGAGCTTTTTTTGTATCCAGTCTTTTTCAAGTGGTTTCAAAAGGTTTTTTGTGCAATGTTTAGTTTCTGGACAATCAAAACAATGATTACATAATGATCGAACTCTATGATTTCTATTATTTTATGGACATTTTTGTCAATTGAGCGTAGTGTAACTTTGACATCAAATTTACCAGAATTCAATCAACGAAATCAAATTTTTGAGTCGTTGGCTGTAACAGTAGCAGAATCAACATTGTTCACGGCTGGCAAAAATGTTTTTCGATGTGGTAGTTGGAGGTTGACGACGAAGAGAGCGATCATGTCTCCGATAGAAGGGCCCAGTTGAGGACGCCCTGTTATCTCTTAGTGTATCAACTATAGAAAGCGGCTGCAAAGCAGATTCGCCTGGAGAGAGTTTTTGCGGCAGTGAAGGGTTGTTACGACAGGTTAACCCTAATTCCCAGAATTTTAAAAGTAACGTAAACCCAGAAGTGAGACTGTCAGGCTTATATGAGCTAAATTACTGAAAACATTTGTTTAAAAAGTACAAAAACTGTCTAAAATGTTAAATTTATAAATGCATTATAATTCTGACATTCCATTAGAGGATTACATAAAATAATGAAATCGGAAATCTTTTGGATTTATCACCATTTGAAATTTTAAGTAAGACTGTGAGGCTCACTTCTGGGATTTAGGGTTAAGAAGAAGAAGAATAATTTCAAAGAAAATTAAAAAAAACATAGTTGAATATGGCGTATTTTCTTTTGTTGTTGTAAGTAAAATAATCATGAACTTGTCTGAAAAGTTTTTTAATTACAAAATCTTATATTTCGAATATATCATAACCCTAAAAAGCCAAGAATATCTCAAATCCAGGAGGAAATCTGCTGATCTGGCAACACTATGCAGCCTTCTTCTGTATGAGGACCTCTATATGGGCCTATTGTGATTGAAATGTGTAAGAAACACTGTATTTTTCAACATGTGTTGCAACACACATTTTACTAGCCCGAGCTTGGAATCGAACTTAGGGCCTCTGGTATAAGAAACCAGGTGGACTATTGAGACCGCCACTATAACTTCTTACACTATACTTCTTCATTATAACTTCCACATACTTTTCATACCAACTGTATCGCAACATCTTTTACGCTGCGTCATCACTCTGTCAACGTTGCAGCAAACGTGCTGCTGCTGTATTGTGGCACTTTTTCCATAATTAAAATGAATGCATGCCACACAGAGCAACGTAACTGCTGTGCGCGGCAATGGTGATTCAATGTTGCAAGTAACCAGCAGTTAGGTTGCTGGCTGTGGCACTGGACAATGTAGACGAACGCTGAAGGGCGCCGTTGCACGTACAATTAAGTGTGTGCAGCTGCTGTGCGCAGACTCCAATGCTTTGGAGCATTGCTGGGCCTATCCAGCCATCACTTGGCTGACGCTTAACTATAATTTTTGCATACATTTTATGCCTTGTCAATGCAGCGGCAGTTTTATGAATTCTCCAAACATCAAATTGCCAACGTTGCAAGAAAAACATAAAAAATAAAATTTAAAAATAAAAATGAAAAAATTAAAATAAAAAAATGAGCAGAGAAGTGTGTTGCAATAAAAGTGGCAAATTTTCTTCTCTCTTTTATTGTTGTTATTGTTTCTAGCAACATGCAGGCTATGCTTACCTACTATTATTCTTCTTGTTGTTGTTAGTGTTATTTCTGCGCGCTTAAGTTTAGTGGCTTCTTTCTGTGCATGTAGCCCATTATTTGTTGCCGATAAATTTTTGCCCCAAGTGTCTTCAAGTACTCGCACTGCTGCTGCAGCAAGTGGCAATCGCAAATCGTGGCAACATGACCACTTGGCCGCTTGTTGGCAACGCAACCATTAAAGTTCTGCGCTTAGTTAGAAGCACTCATTGTTGTTGTTGTTGGTTAGTTGGTTGTTTGGTAATGTGTGCTACATGTCTGCACCTTGTCGTCGTGGCATCACTCAGCGCAACGCTTAGCTCCCTGCCGGACTGTGGTCCGTCAGCGCATTGGTCCAGCGCGACTGACTCCTGCCTTTGCCTATCTTAAGTGCTTCCATTAACGCGCTGTGTGTTAATTAACATAGTGTGAGGTTTATGCACAGCGCCCAGTCGCAACAAAGTCAGCACTGCGGCTGCAAAAGTTGCATTCGCTGCGCTACAATTCACGTTGTACTCGTACTTGTCATGTTGTGCAACATCTCAGTATGCACTTCTCTCCCCCCACTTCATGGCCATCTATGCTGCTCTACTGTAGCTGCTGGCTTACATTGCCTTTTGTATTGATTCTGGGCCAACGATTTTTGCAACCAAGCAACAGAATTTCTTTGTTGCACACATGTTGCGTGGCCATTTAAGCGTACATTTGCATGTTTCCTTGCCAACTTATTGCAGTCATTCGTTTTAATTGCTTCTAGGCAAAAATTAAATTTAATGGCTAGAAGAGAATGTTTTGCAGTTGCTGTAATTTTAATTAATGCCGCTCAGTTCGAGGAAAATCGAAAATCACATTTTCACATTTCGCATCACAATGTTGCTTAACTTAATTAATTTTAATTGCTTAGGAAAGTAAGTTTTGTTGAAATCTTAAAGTTCTAGCTTCTACAAAACTGAATGAACACTGTTGGATGAACATAGTTTTGTTTGGCACCTCTTCTGATGGGTTGGTTGAGTTATTACTACCACAGCTAGGTATCACAATTATCTTTTAACCCTTTCGGGACGGAGTTTAATTTTGAAACCCAAAATACTCTCAGTAGAAATATTCTCATGCTATGAATGTTGAGGTTAGAAAATTATATTGGATGCTCACATATTCTGAAATCATCATTTTATGCGGGAACACTGAAATCGAAAAAATATTTTGTGCGGGTCGTAAAATTTGAGTTTTGAGGGGCATCAAAAACTTGTTGGGACGCATTATCCCAGTAGTCCCGAAAGGGTTAAAGCGCCATTTGGTGCCATATCCTGATTTGGTGTTGGTATTGACTGCTATTTTTAACTCTTTTTGTGAGATCCAAAGTTAAAATGGTTCTGAGATTTTCTCTAGGAAAGAAGTTCTGCTTTTTACTAAACTCGGGAAGGTAGGTGTGTGTTTTCTTTTGGTCCTCAACTTTACAACTGCGACAATGATTGTTGAAGGGTATTTGGAATCGGCCTCATTATCTATTAGAACTGCAGTGAGCCTTGCAGTGTTCCCCTGGGTGTTTCCAAACAGTTGCTTTGTCCTGTTCAAATCTAACGTTGGCCATGTTGTCCTTGTTGTGTTGCAGTTTGCTCCATCTGATGTTAGAAAATGAGCGCGATTGTTGCTCCTTAGTCTGCTGAGCATTCAGCATTATTGAAGCTATAGCTGAACCATGTCTAGCTAGTTCGCCAGCTTTTCTAAAACATCTTTTATAAAACATATTCTAGGAAAGCAGCCTCCTAGAAGTCCAGCCCAGACAAGCTTATTGCTTGTCTAAACATTGACGCCATTTGATGGCTTCGAAATGAATGAAAAGAAATGTAAACCCTGGGTTTGCGGTTTTTATATATTTCATTCATTCCCACAGATAAAAAATAATACAAAAAATAAAACTAAAAATTAAAAAACCCTTATTAATTTAACCATAAAACACCAGCAACATGTTGCGCAACATTTGACTGAGAGAGTAGACAAATTTTTTTCATTTTTATTTTCGCTATAAATCATTTACATATCTACAACAAAAACCACAAAATATTTACCCATACAATATTAACAACATGTTGCGCAACATGACGCAATAAGATTTTTTTTAATATTTTTATTTGTACTTTCAATTTCAAGAATTTCATAAATTGATTTTAATATATTTAATACATACCTACAAAATCGTAAAAAAACTTTGTATCCATTTATACCAACAGCATGTTGCAACATGTCGCAATAAAATTTTGTATTTTTATTTTCGCTATAAATTTCAAATATTTAATATATTAATTTTAATAATCTTATTTACTATATTCAAACCATATCTACAAACAAAAAACCACAAATATTTAGCCATATAATGCTAACAACATTTTGCGCAACATGTTGCAATACGATTTTTTTTACTATTTTAATTTTCGCTTTCAATTTCAAATATTTAATATATTTAATTGAATATATTTAATACATACCTACAAACAAAAAGCACAAACTATTAACCCATACAACGCCAACAACATGTTGACCGAGAAACTTTAGCGAGAAACGCAACATGTCGCAATACGATTTTTTATTTTCGCTATAAATTTCAAATATTTAATATTTTTTATTTAATATAATTTTATATATTTAAAACATACCTACATACAAAAAACCACAAAATATTAACCCATACAACACCAACAAAATTTTGTGCAACACATTACCGTGAGTGGCAACATGTCGCAATAAGATTTTTCATTTTTATTTTCACTATAAATTTCAAATATTTAAGCCGCTTAGCATTTTTTTGCTTAATGAAATTCATTTCTATTAACTTTGAATACCACAAAGCTGAACGCAGCATTCACAGGGGCGTCTGTGTGTGTTGCTGCAATTTGTCAATGCGGCAAAACAACAAACGCCCACTGGCAGCCAAATAGACAAACATGCTCCCACTCACACACACAAAAAACTCACAGAAACACATAAAACATGCTTAATGCCAGATGTCGGTAGAGAAAATCGCAGACGCCGGCATGTGAAAATAAATTAGTAAAAAATTGTTGCAAGCTATAAATAAGAAAAAAAAGCATTTGGGCTAAAGAAATTAATCCGTCGCATACGTTGCACCGCATAGTTGACCCATTTTTTGATTCTTAGCGGCACAAAGGCAACTTTCGAGTTGTTCTTGTTGGTAGATAAACGCCGTAAACTGTGTTTTTTTTTATTGTTTTCTTCAGATCAGATCAGCAATTGACAGCAACTGCAACATATGCACTTGATTGCGCCGGACTTGAGCCTTAAAAACACACACGCCCATAATTGTTGTGCCTTGTCGCGCTTCGTCGGTGGTCTCAGGCGTGTTGCGAACTTGGTGCGAGTGCTACATGTTCGCTGTGTGCGTTGTTCTTGACCAACAAAGGAGGACGCACTTGACCATAAATCCTATCCCAACCATACAAGTCGAATGCTTTTTGATTTGACAGCAATGCGAAATGCTGTGGACACTGCCGCAGGGAATAGTTGCCAACTGCAATGTACAACAACATTGATTAAAGTGCATCAAAGCGTGTACGCATTGCTCTTTCAGTCAGTCAGCTTTATGACAGTTTGTGCTCAGTTTTAGTGAGATTTGACGACCAGTGATGGTTGTGGAATGCATGGAATTTGATGCGCCGCTTTGGTGACTTTGATTTAGTAGCAATAAAACAAAAATGCTGAATTGGATTAAGAACATTTGGACTGCGAGCAGTTTTTCCAGTCTTTAAAGATTTGTAAATCTGATCATATAATCTTAAAACAAAAACATATTTTTTAACTGCAAATCGCAGCTGTCAAATGTGTCAACTGAAGCAGAAAAATCTGTTGCTCATTGCGCCCAGAAATTAATAACTTTGTGTCTGTTGGACCTTAGAGACTGAGAAAAGAAGACTTTTGATCGTTAGACAGTTTCGGGTGCGAGATGCACTGATTAGTTTTTCGGCAAGCCAGTTGTCACACCTATAGCTGCCTAAGTCCTCAAAGTCTGTTGTTCATACTATCCAGAGCAAGTCTAGGAAATTGATTGTACTAAAGGACCCCTCTATAGGGATTGTTGTGGGAGTCGTAAGTGGGCATTGCTTTATTGACCAACACGACAAAAGATTGTAAAATGTCTTCTACAGAAGTTGCAGGCATGAAAACTGCTAGGAAACCGTTGAGGAGCTTCTCTTATGGAACAAGACTTGCTCAGCGGCTTAGCAGACCTGGAGAGGAGGCCCCAAGTTAAATTAATGAATTCATTAGAGCCAAAGTGTCTTTGTGCTATGAGACGTGTATAAGAAAAGTGTCACGCACGTGATAAAGAAATTTACCTCATAGCCTTAGTGACGTCCTAGAGGCGACCATTTAACCTACCTATTCTTTGTCCTTGTTTTCTCCTCTCGGGAGCATAGGGCCTCCACACAACATTGGCTTGAGTTGTTAAAGTTAATCGGTCGCAGGAAGATGATCCTAACTGTTGCCATCTACGGCCGCTTAGGAACAACACTTCCGATGCGTGAGCTACCGCTCATAGCGCCATCTGTTGTGTAAAGCAGGTGACAAGAGTATGGTTGGGGACTTCGCTAAGATCGGTTTGTTGCGTTGCTTTCTCTACTGGCCACTTCCCATTACAGGCTTAGCTGGTGCACCCCGTGTAGCTGTTTACCTACCTACCTATTTATCACATATAATTCTATACCTTCAGATCGTAACGACACTGTCATTCGAATGATTATACTAACTTTTTCTTTTCCTTCTTCTATTTACAGGTACGTTGCTTTGTTCAGAAAATCCCATTCAACTCGTTTCAGTGGCTAACAGAAGTTGCACAAAGTTCAATTACCGTTCACTCTCGTCTGTTGAGAATCAATATTGAATTTGCTTATTAACGGTTTGTATGAAGTTATCAGTTTTCTGTGTAAATACCCAGGCAGTTGGTTGGCACTGCGGTTAATTGACTCATTTCCCATGAACCAATGACAGCGCGTTGCACTTCTTACGGCGCAGTAGACGGCGCAATTTATGAACAGTAGAAAATATGCAAATTTTTTCTCCACTGCATTGTTCATTATTTACTGAAATCATTATTGCCGAACGAGTGCACAGACATTTAACAAGCGAGCGAACAAGTCTGCAGCGATTAGCAAATATTTGTTGTATAGTTCTAGTCTTGTTTTGTGACTGTAATGAATAAATTCTTTTGAAAATATCAACGTTATTAATTCATATATACTTCACTGTCGATCAACATTCGTGACACTGTAAGCAATGAGATCATTGACAGCAATTTAATTGAGTTGCGAACAGAAGTGTAAAAAGTTTTCAGAAAGTTGAATGCAAATAAATGGGTTTTTATAGGTTAGGTTTGGTAGTGAAGTGGGTTATATTTCGTACAACAGCTGTGACTCTGAAAGCATTGAGATCATTCAAAATAAATTATTAAAATTGCGACCAAAAGTGCAACATTTCTCTAGAAAGTTTAGCACAAGTAACGGGTTTAGTTAGCTTAATAAACAAGTTAGGTTAGGTAGCATAGTGAGTTACTTTTAAAGCCTAATTGTTTAGAACCCTAGTTAACAGTCGTTGCACTGAAAGCGTTGAAATCGTTGCAGTGAATTGCAACAATTTCCAAGAAATTCTCAGACAAATAAACATTATTTTATCATAAGCATTAAAAATTGGAGAGTATCTATTTTGTAATCATTTCTGCAGATTCTGCAAAAATTAATAGCAACAAAATTCTATAAATTCTATATTGATTAATGACTAAAAAGTTCTACCGTGGTTTCGAAGTTTAATGTCTTTTTAGAGTGATTGATTTGAGGCAAAGTTTTGATCCAGACAAACAGACGCATTTAGTACTTCATTTGCAACCATTTCACATTTGTTCTACATAAGGAGATAGATTAGGGCATTAACAGATTAAGTTATATAAAGACATTATTTAGTGTTGTATAGGGATTTTTAAAAATGGATTCTCGATGCTGAAGAACCTCTCATTTTTTGCGGTTTGGTGAATGAGCGTGGGGCTAGAGTCAAAGCATCGAGGTCAAAGTGAAAAAAAAGCTGGGAAATTTGACAAATTGCTACACAGCTGCTCAGAAGTTGATCTTAGAGGGTTAAAATCTATGACTGATCCCCACTAGTTTTCACTATTAAACTTTTCTAACATACTTATATCTTCAACCTTATATCTTATATCTTCTAACATTCTTATATCTCCAACCCTTACTGAGGCTTCTATACAAAATGATTATTTTTATAAAATAGGCTCTCAGGTTGGTTCCGGATGTGTCAAATGTAAGACCAAAACTCATTTATCTCGTATATCTACCCGATATCTCCAAGTCTTAAAAGGGCTGCCATACATAGCTGGTCCCACTTGTAAATGTAGTAGTTAAGTAAGCGATGAAACTTCACACAAATATAACCATAGTTGGAAATCTCATTGAGTGATCTAAAGCAGCTGAAAGGTCTTCCATATAATTTAGACTAAGTCGCTTTAAACTAGAATGATCAGACGAGTCAAGATCCTTTGCGATTTTTAATGATTTTATTGGGTCTTTTTCTGAAAAAACCTTTGGTGGCATTTACTAATTTATAAGATCAACTCAAATGAAAACATTTCAAAATATTTTTTTTTAAATTTTTACTCCTTTTCTTTAACATGATTTCATATGGAAATTGAAGGAATGTTACTTTCATCGTCACTCTAAGTAGTGTTAAAATCATTTTAACTCTACAAACATAGAGTATTACTTCATCGTCTCTCAAAATTCGGTGCTTCTATAGTTAAGTCAAAACTTTTTTCAGCTGTTTATAGATTTATTTCTGGAACAGTGATGACCATTCTACTACTCGCGAGTAGCTGTGGCCCTGACACACGTATTCGAACATAAGGTAAAGTCGGATTCGCAAGTAGCTGAGTGGTCATCACTGTTCTAAAGACTCAAAGAATTAATCTTCACATTTGCTGCTACAGTGCCAACGACTTTTTTCCGCAACTAGCAAAAGACTTGTCACTATATCCAAATGTATTTCATTAATATTTTAATAATATTTATTCATCTTAAATCTAGTTTAGTTCTTACATTAAAATCAAAATTTTTCAATTTGTTTTTTACAAACTAAATACCTAATTTTTCTCTCCTTGCGTTCTCTCAAATTCCATTCAATTTTCTTATCAAGTTTTCTAATTACTTGAACACTTTTCCAAAATCCCATTTGACTGCATTGACGCCGGCGTGATTAATTGTTGCACATTTCATGGGTTGTTGCACATCGTTAAGCTGCCACTTACATATCGAT
The DNA here is from genome assembly GCA_963971225.1 of Melieria omissa. NCBI lineage: Eukaryota > Metazoa > Arthropoda > Insecta > Diptera > Ulidiidae > Melieria > Melieria omissa. The sequence continues at coordinate 24,803,155 of OZ020269.1, read as the reverse complement.
AAGTTGCCACACAGCTCCACCTAAAGTCGTGTGCCGCAACGCACAAGAAACTGAGTTGACCTTTACAATTCCTCCATGCTGTACGCTGACTTTTCTCCACATATTTTCACTCGTTTGTGAAAGTAAAAGTGACCGCTCGTCCGTCCGTCCGTCTGTCTATCTGTCCCGCGTGTGTGTTCATTTGAATGAGCCAATTATTGACGCGATAAGCAGCCACTTCTCAGCTTCCTCTACTGCTGTGTTGCTCCTTCTACGAGTTGCATTTAGGCCAAAATACACTACGGCAAACGGCTCGTTGCGAGGCTCAATCGAGCAGTGAGATTAGTGTGCTTAAGAAAAAAATTTTATGTATCTAAAAAAAAAGAAAAGATGCTTCTTTGAGCCGTGAACTATAAGTCTGTGAGTTCGAAACTCAAAAAATAAAATTTTTAGAATCCACGGATCCCATGTTCAAATCATTGTTCAGCAATAATTCCCAAGGCAAATATTCTCATAATTTATTTTTTTCATTTATAAACATTCGGAACACTGTCTTTTATAAAAATGTTTGATATTATTTTAATTTTAGAGGTTTTTCTATATTGGTAAAAATTTCCAGTCACTCTGAAGACTTGAGCTGGCTGACTTTTTTGTCTCTTCGAATGTCAAACTCAGTTCGAGTCTCGTTGCAGCAATAGAAATCACGCTTTAAACTATTGAAAACTACACACAGCTGACTCGAAGACAGTCATCGGTGCTTCAATGCTTGTGAGCACACGAGAGCAGCGAAAATATGTTGACCATAGTTTTCAATTAATCGAAAAATGTGAAGTAATCGTACATGACATTTGGCGTTTGTAGCTTGTCGGTCAGCTACTTTTTTTTTCATTTTCATTTTTATTTTGTATTTTATTTTTGTTTTTCTATTTTATAAAAACCTGGTTATTTTTGTTGTTGTTGTGTGTGTTGTTTGCGGTAATTTCTTTGGACATAATAAATGATTGGCGCGCAAATGAAATGAAAGAGAATTGACGGCGCTGAGAAATTATCGACAGCATTCGACATGAAATGCAATGGAAAGCGAAAGCTTGCTTTGTTGTAATGCAGTCAATCTCGTAGCGAATAGTAGTAAATGTTGAGGTGAACAAGTAACTGATTTGCATAATTAGTGGTTAAATGGCCAGTTTATGCTGGTTGCAAGTGGAAGTAAACAAGTAAGACTGATTTTAATAAGCGATCTTTACATACAAAGCACATTGCATATATTTTTCCTAAGTAATTGGCTTTGATGTGTAATAGTTTTTTTATTAATTAAAATATTAAAATATTTATGGATATAATATTTTTGTATTTTAATATTAGATGAAGGAAAACAAGAAATAATGGATATTTTTGCATGAAATTGAAGGCTTTATTAAGAATAGTTAGAATAACCCAAAAGTTGACAACGTCACAAATCCGATCGTATGGGGGACGCCCTCTAGTGGTGAGTTTCTGAACCTTAATTAATTTTGTATTTGTTGTACTGAAGAATGTTGGCGATCGCTAAATAAATCATTCAAATCGGTTCAGTAATTTCGAAATAAGATGTTTCCTAGCCTAGAGGAGCCAATGGCATAGGAAATGACCAGTTTTGTATGGCAGCCCCCTTAAGACTTGGAGTTGGAGTGGGTAGGTATGTTTGGAAGAAACATTCGGAAGAGATAATAAATGGGTGTCGGTCATACATTTGATACATCTGGGGGCAACCTGGGAGCAATGGGAGCCCATTTTATAAAAACGACCATTTTGTATGGGAGCCACATCAAGTGTTGGAGATAGGGTAAAAATATGTTTGAAAGAAATGTTCAGTAGAGAAAACTAGTGAGGGTAGTTCATATATTTTAACCCTCTAAGAGCAACTTCTGACCAGCTGTGGAGCAATTTGTCGAATTTCCCAGCTGTTTTGTGAACTTTGACCTCGATGCGACGCCATTTAGCCCCACTCTAGCCCCAAAATTGTTTGGCTCATGCACTTTTTCACCAAACCGCATAAAATGAGTGGTTGCGGAGCATCGAGAACTCATTATTAAGAATCTCCATACAACACTTAATCCAGTCTACTGCATATGAACTTCCAAATCAAGTTCTCGAAGCTTCTAGCGAGTCTCTACGATGTGTTTGGGCTCCAGATGTCCTGTTGAACACAATTCCTTTCCTATTGGCGAAAGCTGACCTCTTCTTGTTCATTGCTTGCTGAGGTACAGATTACTAAAGCCATCTGTTGGAAAAAATAATGATTAGTATTTTGTTTAAATATTTATTAATTTATGTATTTATTTATTCAGTAACAATTTCTGTGCTCTTACAAATTATATAGAAACAATATTAAAAGTTAACAAAAAATCATACCAAATTTTCTTAAAAGTATTTCTAAAGTCCATGTTCTCAGAGATATTTATGGGCAAAACTAAAGCTCTTTCTTACTCAGGATATTTAATATTTTATTGAATTTGTGTAAAAAATCAGACACATTTATTTAGCAGGACTCCGCGACTTTGCATGCAAGTTTGAAGTCAATGGGCCCAATAAATCAAGTTTCTTCATATAACACTTTATTTATTTATTTTTTTATTTTTTTTGTTTATTTATTTCGCCCCCCAATAGACCCCGAATTTCGAAAAATACCGTCTTAGCAGAAGTTTATTTTTTAAATGGGACCTACAGTTTAAATTTCATGTTTGTAGATTTAGCGGTTTGGACTGGGCGGTAATGAATAAGTCAGTCAGTCAGGCCTAACAATTCTATGTATATTGATTTTAGTTTTATGGGCGGTGCCACGCCTCTTTTATGCAATGCCCAATCCATTCCTTCAGTCGAAGGGTGTGTGAGCCAGTTTTATTGATGTGAGACTTACAGTTCCAAAGTTATGCGGACAATTTAAGTCACAAAAAATTCGCCACGCCCCTTGTCCAACGCCTATAAAATTTTACCAGTAGAAAGACACTTCTCTCAGAGCACGGTACACAAAATTTCTGACTTATAATTCCGCAGTTATTCCATATTAAAAATTTGGGTTGTATGGGTGGTGCCATGCCCCTTCGTCCAATAGCCACCCCATTCCACTTGTCGAACGACACATCTAAATCGTATGTCTGTGCCAAATGTCTTTGGTGTGTGAGCTGTAGTTCCAAAGTTATTCAAACCAAAGCATTTAGGACGTTTGAAAACTGCCACGCCCCTTGTCCAAGGCTTATGAAAATGTATCAGTGAAACGACTCACCTAAACGGTGTCCCTGTACCAAATTTCAATGCTGTTCAACCTATAATTGCGAAGATATTCCATATTAAAAATTTAGGTTGTATGGGAGGTGCCACGCCCACTTGTCCAGTCGTATTCGCACTATGTCGTTTACCGAGATTTAGTCAAAAAGGGCATTCTGTGAAAGATTCAGCTCAATCGACCGTCTGGTTCTTGAGTTTTACTGTCGTGTAATCCACAAAAAAACAAATAGACATTAATTTTTATATACACAGATATATAGATTACAGTTTTTTACACACAGAAATTGAATAATCAAATTGAAGACAAATATTTAAAATTATTTTACCAGTAGAGCCTAACTTTAATTAAAAAAAGGACCATTGGAAAACCCACTACCAGCGCAGTCAACAGGCAACACCGACACTGTGTAACATGCAGCTTTTCACTTCAAACTCAATCTTGACAAATTGCTCCACCACGGCAATTGCTTTCCAAACGTTGCGCCTATCTTTCAGATAGCAACACCAATCAATGCGCGGCGCACACTTTGAATAGCCAACTTCCTTGAAAAAAAATCCAAGTCAGCAATTTCTGTGGCCCTCCTGCTCACACAAACAATTTGGTAATTGAAAAATTTCCATATCAATTACCAATCAATAAAAACTTTGCTGCAATGCAAACACATTCACTGCATCAAACACTCGGAAGCTTCCTCCACCAACTGCCAACCGTTCGACCTCGCTGCGCCTTCTCGAGTTTGTTGCAGTGGGTGTTGCATGCAGCCAGAGTTGCTGCTTTTTTCACAACAAATATGCCACAGACTAAGCCCTCGAAAAACTTTGCATTGCTTTGACACACTTTTCACATTTGTTATTGTTTTGCTTCTTGGCCTTTTTAAAGTTGAAATTAAATAAAGAAAATATAAAAGAAATTCGTTTTCGCTCCACTTTGTTGATTTATTTTTTCTCTTTTGTAACAGAGAAATAAAAATTTGGTTTGTGTGGTTGTTGTTGTGCAATATATTTTTTGTTGTAAACTTAAGTGGCATATTCATTTTGACAGCTGCGACACCACATCACACTCCGCACACCGCTGCAGCGAAGCGTCACAGGAAGTGCGCCAAACGGTAGTCGGCGGCAGTCGGCGTGCTGACGCGTTTAGCCTGAATTTCACTTTTCTTTGTCTGGCTGTCTGCTACACACACACACACGCACACGTTGGCACTGCTGCTGTTGGCTGTGTGATCGATTGAGGCTTCTTTGACTGTTCACGTTTTTAGTTTTTTTTAAATTATTTTTAATTTGTTTTGGTTAGCCAGCAGCTGAAGTGGCATTTATTTAGGCCACTTTGATGGCATGTTTGGATATGCGATATTGCGTGTTGCGTAACGACACAATTTAGTGCCAGCAGTGGGTGGGTGTGTCGCGTTTGTTGGTGTTTATTGGTTTTGCATTTTGTTGTTGTCGTAGGTCCTTAACATCGTCGCATTGAAACGAAGATGGCAAATGGGGAAATGCGGAAAAGTTGTACGATTTAAAATTAACTCAATTTATTTTGAGATGATTTTGATTGGATGTACAATGTTTACTCGGTGATTGGTTTGAAATTGATATCAAAGAAAATTGATTTTTTGATATGGCAAATGTATTTTGAATAATACCTCTGCTTTTGTATGTAATTGCAATGATTTTGTTGTTTTTTTATTAAATGTAATTGAAGATAATGGTAAATTTGAATTGATTTGATTTGAATAAAATCCATTCAATTCATGAGAGAATAACTCTTCTATAATTTTGTAGTTCCTTTATTCAATTTCTTTAAGGTTGATGATGATAATGTTGGTGGGGTGGATAGGAAGGCTACAAGTTTCAAGCAGATAGTGGAAAAGGGGGGGAGAGGGTAGGGAGGGGACCTACAGTTTGAACTCTGAATCCGAGCTTTGGACGGCAGTGTTTCTTTCAGACTTGGAGGTTTTGCCATTGCCCGCACTTGTAATTCTCATCTGCTTCATGTGGACAGCGATTAGAAGTAGATGAGCGTTTCACCAGCCCGAAATATATATAAAAGTGTTGCTAAGATAGACCTTGGATAGAGTTGGACCCCTCGTTGGCCCTTTTCACTCCCATTACAATACACAATGTCTGTTGTCGGGTAATCACTGGGCACTGCATCCTCCACCACACAAGAAGACTAGGGCTGGGCCATCTAGCCATCGATTTCTGCCGAAGCTATAGAGACATAGAAGAGGAAAAAAACCATTCCACAATTCCTTTTCACCAGCCCTGCTCTTTGTACGACTCGCAAAAAAGACTTAAGGCTTGATTACACGTAACGAGTAGAGTGAGAAGACAGCAACTCGAACGAGTACTCGTTTCATCTAAACGGTAAGGCGAGTTATTGATTGAGTCAGTGACCGATGAAAGTGGCGAGAGAGCCACTAGAATCACATTTTGTTTGCTAGGCCGAGCGACCACTACTTTACCGTTATATTTTTCTCTTTTCGCAGCGATTCGCGCAATTGCTCGTCACATGCGGAATCGCTCGTGACATGCGGTATGCGTCACACACCACTTTTCGCTCGGTTGAGTTTAATTGCGCGACTGGCTTAGTTCATTTTGTGCATTGTAAAACCGAACTGACTCGCCGCGTGTCGAAATACGTTTGAACAACTCGTCGCTTTTGCTCGCTATCCCAATTCTTTCGGCCTAGTACCATTTTGATGTCTCGTCACTCGACTCGTTACGTGTAATCAAGCCTTTAGGTTTTTACTACACCGCCAACCTCGTCGATATATCAGACGTCGACACCAAAGGCCTAATACGTTTCATTAATTGTTCAAGTTGGTTTGAGACCTACAAACATAAAGGGGATAGCGATCCAGTGGCATCACAATGGGCCTAATTTGGCCTACGTGCGCTCTCGTTTGAGGGCCACCACATCTACCTACCTACCTAACACACACAGATTTTCCACAAAAATCCTCAGCAGCAATGTTAGATATCCAAGGGAATTTGGCCTAAAACAAACCATAAGGAAACCAAATAGCTTCTAGACTTGGGGGGTGACGTCATCGCTATTACTATACCAGTTCTAACTGGTCACTGGATCATAAGAAGTTACGTCCAACGGTTTGTCCTTCTTTTCAATAAGGGCTACCGCAACTGCGGCTCTGTGATTGAAGAAGAGGGATTTTCACACCTGAGGTGCCACTGTTAAGCCCTGGCCCTGAATAGACTCCGTGATCTTGGGCTCTTTTCTGCATGACCTGCCCAATCTGTCAACCCGCCCGTTTCATAAGGTCTCAATAGCTTCGTCCACCAGGGCCGATGTGTAGTCTGGAGCCCTTCCAGAAGTTATACCGCAGACCCAGTCTATTATCGTTGAGATAGTGTCCAGTGTCGGCAACAATCCCTATGGAGGGATTGTTATTAAAATCAGTCCCTGGATGTCTTCTTGATGCATGATGCATGTTTGTTCATGGACCCATCTAGGGTTGTATCTATTTAGGTATTCGGTTTTGAGATGTAGGTATCATTGCAAGAGAGAGTAGGTTACTTTTCGCACTTCCTCTGTGCCATTGATAATTTGTAGGTCCAGCCTTCTCTTGCCAGCTTATTGACTATACAGTTTTCCCTTTTTGTCTCTGTGCCCGAGCACTCAGTAGAGGTGCTTGGAAATCTGATGAAAAGATCTGTGTTCGAGTAGAATTTTGAGCTTCATAGATCCTGAATTGCTATCTGGTTGTCAGTGTAAATGCTGATGTGTCTGTGGTAGAACACATTTGCTTTGAATTTCTGACTGATAGCTGCCTAATTGATAGCTGTGAGTCGGCTTGGAAGTCGATGCAGTGGTCTGGTAGTAGGAGGGTCTGTTGGACGGTTCAGGTTGAAGGGTCAGATTCGTTCATTCAACTTCATTCATTTTTGAATCAATCATATAGAAAGTTGCCATCTGGTAGTTTGATTTTATAAAAACTTATTTTAAACTCGCGTATGGAAAAAATATTTAAAATTTTGTTAGCAGTTTGAATTTAATTTTTTTTAATTTTCAAAATATTTTGCATGATTTGGTTGATTTCTTAAACAAATCACATTCCACTCGTCCTCCGTGTAATATTTTTAATATTTAAAAACCCGCTCGCTGCAACTTCAAGTAAAGAACAAACCAGCCGACAGCTGAGTCCTTGATGAAGCGCTTCCAAACGGCTTTGGTGACAACACGCGACGCGGCACGAAAAACTCCATTTCGACGCAGTCGACGCGCCACTTGGCCATTTAATAAATGGCGCTCAACGCTGATGACAATCTTTGGCTTTGTTAGCGCGACTGTTGCAGTTTTTGTTGTTGTTATTGTTGTTATTGTTGTTGTCAGTGTTGGTGAATTGCAATAAATTGTGGAGCCATGTTGCAGCCACAAATAAAGGCTTAAAGTGGCCATTATTTTGTGTGCCAAGTACGAGCACAAACGTTGCCGACACAACGCCAAAGAAAACTGAGACCACAAAACAACAACAACAACCACACAAAAAAGTGTAAAGAAAACGTTTAGGCAGCAAACAAAAAAATAAAAATGCATTTTTACTAAAGAGTTAAACGAACTCTGAAGAGGGCAATAACAACAACAATAAAAGCAAAAGTTTAAGAAGCGCAGCGCCAACTTCTGAGCGCGGCAACTTTGCTCCTGCGGCATATCCGTGGCATCTAATGTTGTGGCTGCTTTGGCGCTGTCTGCCGCAATTGTTGCACGTTTGCGCCTATCGATGCACCGCAATCGCTCATGAGCGCGCATGTGTGTGTGTGTTTGTTGTTCTTATTGTTGCCATTGTGCAGCACAACGAGTGCGCCGGCGCAGTGTTATCAGCTTTTGTTTTTCATTTGCAACCTTGACTTGCTGCCGCTTGAAATAAATTAAAAATTTCCTCAAGTTTGCCTGGGAAATTGTGCAGCATTTTCTCGCACCTTTTCGACCAAAAATGTAATACAAAAACAACAATAATTGAAAAAGTCTTAAACGAACGCCAAAGGCCCTTGAACTGTGTGCCAGCAGACAAGCCAAGCCAAGTCGCCGAGCCGTGCGGCTATTAGCCGCTCACAATGGCGTTTGCATATAAGGCACCGCCAAAAAACCATAGCAAACACCACCAACAAAACAACAACAACAATAATAATGACGATAGCAGCAGCAGCAGCAACAGTAAGAAAATTGCAACATTTCACAAAAGCAGCGAATGTGCAAGAGAAAAGAAATTATCAACGTTTATGCTGTTGCAAGATTATGTTCGGGGATATGCAAAAAAGGTTCATGTGGCAAGCGACCAGTGCGGCGGCGCATTCGCCATGCCGTCATACAGTCGGTGGCATTTGAATTTTTATACTTGGACCTGACTTGGCCGTGGCGTACGCTTGAGCTGGCTGCCACTTGTGTGCCCCGTGCCACAAATGCGCGTTGCCATAAATGCAAATGCACAGCAGCCGCCACACTCGGGGTCAATGTCTCGAACCTAACACCATATGAAATTCTTTGAACACACTGAACGTATTAAATTAAGACACACTTGGAAGAAATGCAACTAAGAAGAAGCTTAGCACAAAAGTGATGACAGCAGACTTGAAACTGATCTTCGATCTTTGTGCTGGTTTAGAAGCTGTGCTGCGTTAAATACAGTGTTTTTTAGTGGTATGGTTTCCGAATGCAATTAAAAGTGGTTTTAATCATAGTTTTTGTTATGCATTTAAAGTGAAGGGTTAAGGTTTTAGTTCGAAATTTGATTTTTCTTTCAAGTGATTAGTTGGAAAGAAAGCGTTTAAAGAGGACGAGGATGTTTTAGGTCCTCTTTTCTGCCAATGCTTAGCTCGTTTGAGATACAAATGCAAAGTTCTTGGCTCTAGACCCCTACTCCGTCGACAACTTGGATGACCACAGATCAGTTCATACGAAAGACTTCCACAGGTTTATTCAAATCAAACTAAAACAAATCCAATTAAAACGAACAAAATTACATGAACTTGGCTTACATAGGCTTTTCAATGACTTATAGTATGGACACATAACTTTCTTGTGATATTACAAAGGGCACTGCGGCAAGGTTGCATACCCAGACCATCACTTTCCTCTAACCTAATGCCCAAAAGCTGCAAATGCCTCGTTGAGGTTAACTTGGAAAAGAAGCAACTTCCTCAACTTAATATCACAAATATTACTTTTATTACATACATCTTTTGAACAGTCGTTCTATCAACGGGATACGTCTTGTCTTATGATCTATTAGGAGATCACAACTGAAGTAACAGGTTGCAGTGTATAAAAAAATTCTTTTATAAATCGAAGTAAAATTGAAGTAACAGGTTGCAGTGTATAAAGAAATTATTTTATAAATCGAATTACACTTTCGAGAACCTTGGTTCCATTAATAGTGGGTTGAATCATCTGTCCAATATTCATAGGTTCAAACCGCAGCCAAAGTTGTTTAAGTTGCACACAAAAGCAAATATCTCTTAAAATCGCATTTAAGAAATTGCATTTCAATTCATAGGTTCAAATTAAAAAAAAATAATTTCTTTAATTCACAAAAATTAAAAAACTGAACATAGCTACAGCTCAGAAAACATATTTTTTAAGTAAAGAATTACACTGTGCGTGAAATTTACCCTCAAAAATTCAGACATGGGTTGGGGACCTACAGAGGACTTTTCTATAGTTTATACTGAGTTGAGATCCACCAGCCGTTTGGCTGGATTAGCTCTAGTTTAAGAGAAATCCGACTTTGAAGTTTGCTCATTTTAGTCGAGTTCGTCGCTTAAGTCTTCGAACGTTTAAATGCTAATAGGTTCTAAATCGTTCCGAATATCGCCTTACTCTCTTCGGCATGTTTGTAGATATTTTAAGGACCAACAAATTTGATTCAGACACCAACACAAACAAAATACATTTAAATAAATGAGTATGCTTGTTTATGAGTATGCTTGCTCAAAATTTTGCCTGGGAAACGCCTATAAAAGGCGTGGCTCGGCGTCAAAGTTCAAAGTTTTCATCAAAACATATCAATTAATCTCCAACTGATTTACACGATATGGGTATCAAACGAAAGGTATTTTCATACCTTTCTTTTGCTGTGCAACATTAGATACGTAAAATGTACTAATGAAAAGTTTTAAGCGAAAAAAGCATTTTTTTCTAAAAATTTTTTGTTAACGGATTTTTTTCTCAAAAAAATCCATTACTAAGGTACAAGAAGTTTGCTGCCATATTGTAGCCTGTGAAATTCCCTTTACAATGAAATATAAATATGTATAGTTTTGTTTTTTCTGAATATATTTTTTAAAGTTTTTTCTAACTTGACTTGGGTCCAAAGCCATCGCAATCAATTTAATGTTAAAAAATAATAATAATAAAAAAATAATAATTAAAAAACATAATAAAAAATAAAATAAATAAAACAAATAAAACAATAAACAAAACAACATATAATATATTATATAAGAATATAAAATAAGTAATAAGCAATAAAAATATATTAAATCAAAATGAAAAATTCAGTGAAACAGTTTATAAAATAAAAAACAAATAATATTTACTTCAAAAAATATAAAAACCTAACAAAAAAAACTGTTACAAAAATGTACAGTTATAAAAACCAAAAATATTAAATTGATAAAAAACGTAAATTATTATATAACATAACATAAAATATTATAAAAACATTATATAAATAAATAAAATAAAAAATAACAATAAATAGAAATAGAAATAAGAGATAAAAAAGAGAGATAAAGAAAAACCGACAAAAGTAATATGAAAGTAATAAATATAAAAAATAAATAAGTAATCATAAAAAATAATAAAAAATAATAATAATAAAATAATACAAAAAATAATAAACTAACAAAAAAATAAAAAGTAATAAAAATATTTATATTAATACTAAAAAAAGTAAGTGAAATTAATGAATGGAAACTTTATTAAAATAATTACAACGATTTTAATATGATCCAAAGAAAATTAATTAATAACAATAATGAAAAAAAAACTTCAAAATAAACCTACAAATTGTTTTTTGTATAAAACTAAACACAAATTTATCAAAAGTTTTTCGCAGTGTATCATACGAAAACGTCTATTTTTAGAACTGTATTCAAAGGAAAATGCCATTTTCACACTTTTTACCGCCGCAAAAATTCACCAACCCAGACCGTGCCACATGCCACATACGCACAAATAGTGGCATTTGTGTGTGGCATTGAGTGTGCGCGTTAAACTTTTTCCTGCAATTTCATTATTTGCCATTCATCAGTGACGAGTGGGACGCGCCGAGCGAACCGTTTTGACGTTTCCTTTTCTTCTCCACACTTTGCTAAAATAACCAGCGTCATTGTGATCATTGTTTTGTTGTTCTCGGATGGTGCTGCTGGTTTTCTTAGGCTTTGGGCTTCTTGACTGTTTATGGCAAATTTTCATGCAGACGAAAAAGGGCATAAATTCCATGCTCGACTGGGTGGCATGGCTGCCGCGTTGGCTGGCCGGCCGGTTGCGCCTGCCAGGCGAGTGCAGCTAGAAGAAGGAAGTGCGAACAGGGCATATAAGTTTATTTACGCAGACGACAAACAGGCAGACACACAGAATTATGGCCATGAATGGCTGCCGCAAGCGTTGCGCCGCATAGGCAAATGTTGCATGTGTGTTGTAGTTCGTCATGTCAAAGTCAACAGTCAACGGTGCGCTGCCAGCAGCCAACAGTCGGCAACCAGCTGCAATGTCGATCTTTGCTTTTGTTGTTGTTGCTGTTTTGCCATTGAAATGCAGCATTGCAAAATTACAACGAAATACTGCACAAGTACAACAACAACAAATGTTGACAGTCTCGAGCCGTTGGCTGCGCGGCTGTGGTTGTTGCAATTCTCGGCAATTTACACACAATTTTTCGCGCTGACACTTGAAACTGCGCCGACTGCCGCAAGGCGCTGGCGACATCAGACATGCCACACATCATACCACACCACCATCACCACCAGACACATTGGTCTCGGTGCATGCAGGGGTTAATTTAGTTGCAAGGCGAACGCTGCGCGGCAACTGACAGCGAATTTGAATGCCAACAACAAATGAGAATGGCTTCTTCTTGGTTGACTGTTGCCGAAGGGCAGAGAAGTCTAAATAGTAGAAAATAAAGCAAGAGATGTTAAATATTTGCTTGCCACGCCTCTCGCCCGCACTTGGCTTTCGCATGGTAGAAAATGTCTTGAAGGCGTTTGGGGATGCGGCAACCTGCGTAGATATGAATGAAGTCGCTTTTGGTTGCAGCAACATCGATGCATACAATTTGTGGCTGGCAAAGATTTTATATTTTCACGCTTTTAAAATTGGCAAATTTATGCCCTTGTCGCCGAGGTGTCGCCGTTGCAGTTGCACTGGCGTCGTCGTCGTCGTCGTGCGGTCGCTTGCAGGTGCCGAAAAGGATTTCACTTTTCATTTCACAATTTTCAATTTGTGTTATTTTCAATTTGTGTATACATTGTTGTTGTTGTTGTTGGAGTTTTGTCTATTTCGGTTGGTGTCTTCAATGCATTTTAAAATGATTTATTTGCCTTGTTGCCACATAAATACGAACGTGAGCCAAAGTGAAAACATGCACACACACACACACAAATGTCTACAATATATGTTAAAAATATATTGCAACTAATGTCATGTCGATATTTTTTGTTTGTCGTTTTTGTTGCTCTCCTCCTTTGTCGTCTGCTCGCTGTGGCACATGTTGCATGTGGCATGTCTGTTGCACGCGACCAATAAAGAACTTTAACACCATTCGCGCGCATACATAAAATCCACTTGATTTATTGTTGTTGCCGCTGTTGCTTTATGCTTTATGACGTTGCAGTTGGCTTGTCTGTTATATTTTTAAGCACACACATTAAATTGCAATATTTTTTGCATTTGAAAAATGTTTGCTTAAATATGAAATTTTTAAATAATTATTTTCACTACGCTGACAAATGCTGCGACGGCTTCCGTTGTGCACATGCAAACAGCGGAAGCAGTTGAAATATTCTATGCCAATACAAACGACACACAAGTGCGATACTTTGCAAATGGAATGAGTGCACTCACAGACTGTGTTTAGTTTGAGTAGAACCGGAAATAGTAAAAAAATAGCTTGAAAAAATGTTCAGTATTTTAATTTAAAACAAAATTGCATAATTTCGTTATATAAAACTAAGCTTCATACTCACAACTTCCTGAGGTAGAGATAAAAGTTTCTACAATAGCTTGAACTGTCCAGCTTTTGGACATTCCGGTGCTTTGGCATGATGACTAATGGAGATGAATTAGTGAAACTTCAGCTGCCGGATATCTTTCGCTTTAGAAAAACAACTGGCTGAAAAACATTCAATAGATCCAAAGCTGAAAGAGATCCAAAATCCTTTGAAAATTTATGTATTTATTTATTTGATTCGGTCTATGAGCAAGAATTCTTAATAATTAATAATTGACTGGCACGACAGCCCGCTTACGCGAGACTAAGGCCTAGCTTTCCGCAACCACCCACGTTGTGCGTGTGAATTTGTACGCGGGTAGAAGGGACCTACAGTTTTATGCCGGTTCCGAACGGCAGGTTGGGAGCTTTTCCATAGGCAATGTTTACTCTCAGATGTTTGCCATTTCCTGCTGAGAGGACAGCCGCCGAAAGAGAAAACGAGTTTTCCCGTTATTTTTTTAGGTTTTATTACGGGCAGTATTTGAACCTGCGGTTTGCTGCGTTTGACTCGCGGTCCAACGCACTAACCAACTGAGCCACGGCGACAGGAATTCTTACAGACCATAAAAATGAAACAGAATGTTCTTACATACTAAAGCGCTTTGAACTAAGGTAAAAGCTTCCAAACAATTTAAACAAATTAACTAACGGAGAGGTTGAGTGACTCAAGAAAGACCGATTTAGGGAGCGCAAATGTTCCACTATACAAAGAATTCATTGAGCTCTAACAAGAATCTGAAAAGAGGAGCATTCAACGCATAGTTCGTCCTCACGAAGTCAGCATAAAATTGCAAAGGATTCCGAAGGAATTTCAGCGGTGAATATAAGAGGATACTGCCCAGAAAAGCAGGGCAACTGACAGCAACATTAACTACATCAAAAACGAACGAAAGAAGATGGAATACTTTGCCTGCTTTGAAAGGATTTTTATTTAATTAAACTTTTAGTAATTAGCAAGTTTACTGTCGTAAGGTCCTAGGTAGGAAGAAACGTCGGAAAACGTCCAGGAGAGGAAGGTAGGGGGAAAAGACGGTCGAGGCGGGGTAAACTGAAGACTCCCGCTACGTAATACTTTTAAAATAAACATAAAAATCTGGATCTGGAGCCGTTCAATGCAATTTATGTAACAGAGATGATAAGGCCTCCAAAAAAAGGAAGCATATTAGAACTTTGAGAGGACAAACTTGAAACTTGCTCAGCAGTTTGAGTTTATACGGGTTAGAAAATTCGAAGCTATTGCGCCTAAAAAATTCCAACAAATCACATTAGTGCCCGGTCTAAGGCAGAAAACAAAACTTTTTTTGAGAAATTCAATTTTATTCATCAACAGCACTTCTCTAACATTTCGACACCTTTCTTTTAAAACGACTTTTCTTTGGCCTCTAAATAGGTATTTTTTTGAGCGATCATTCGAGCTTCATTCGAGCCAAATTTCTTTCCTGCGAGCATTTTTTTTAAGTCTACGAATAGATAAAGGTCACTTGGAGCCAAATCTGGAGAATAGGGTGGGTTCAGAAGTAATTTGAAGTTCGTGGAATTTTGCCACGAGAGACTTGTGGCACGGTGCATTGCCTTGTCTGTTCGCAAACGCGGTACCCATTTCGGAAACAGTTGCCTCATGGACAAATGTAATAGAAAATAAAATCGGTAGAGTCCGACCGATACCAAATTTTTTGGCCGATGCCGATGCCGATTAATCGGCATCGGCCAATTCTCAGCCGATGCCGATTAATCGGTCAAAAGGCCGAAAATCGGCCGATGCCGATGCCGATTCCATAGAAAAAAAAAACACGAATGAATTCAATCAAAAACACAGCTTATTTTATAAAACAACAAAAGGAACTATTACATATATAGTACATTTCATCAACATTCATCACAAATTAGCAAACAAAAACGAGAAAATAAACAACTAAAAACTAAATAAAATTACAAGAAAATTCAGAATTTAAATACATTAAACTAAAATTTCATTCTATTTGGCACAAGCAATTAACAAAAGACCCAATAGCCAATATTGCTGAACAAGGTGTTGATGTAGCAAAAATAGATTAAAAATATCTGTAAAATATTGTCCCCTTAAGTATTTGTCATAAAATCCAAACAAATCGAAGGAGAAACCCCCTAATCAGGCAACACTGGGATGTAACGTATAATAAAAATGTAATAAATATACAAAGCGAGATATGAAAAAGAAAGACAGTGCGATTCAGCTGCAAATAAAAACAAACAAGAAATGAAAGCAGTAAAATCGACCAAAAAAAACCGATGTGGCATCGGCCAAAAAAGCCGATGTGACATCGGCCAAAAAAGGCCGAAGCCGATGCCGATGCCGATTCTTTTTTTTTTGGCCGATGCCGATACTAGCCGATGCCGATACCAATTTTATTGGCCGATACTAGCCGATGCCGATGCCGATGCCGATTAATCGGTCGGACTCTAAAAATCGGCACACTCCATTGATATTTTTATAGTATCAGCTATCTTCTGCAATTTCACTTTACGGTTTTCAAAAACAATTTTGTGTACTTTTATAACGTTTTTCGATGTAACCACCTCAATTGGCGCGGCTCATCGTCGGTGTGCATACGACCACGTTTAAATTGAGCAAACCAATCAATAATGGTAGATTTTCCGAGTGCACAGTCCGGCTAACACTTGTTGAGCCAGGATTTTGTTTCAATGGTGTTTTTTCCCATCAAAAAGCAAAGTTTTATGAATACACGAAATTCGTTTTTTTCCATTGTTCTGAACAGGAGTGAAGTTATTTTATTAAAACAATTGTTACTTTTGAACCAACCGTCACATCGTAATGAAATCTTTACAAGTACCTTGTGAAGGTTACTACTTAAAATACAAAATATTTGTTCTCGTTTTGTAGCGCTTATAATGGGTCAGACCGGGGACTTATCAGCCAATGTGTTAGCATACGCCTTAGTAATAGTTGCGTTAATATTGCTAGAAAACGAAAATTTAGGGTCAAAAACTTCACCCAAGTCTGGAGCTTCTATTACCAACTTTAAGGGGAAATTGGAAATGTGGACGTAGGTTTGCAGTACAGTCAAACACTTGGAATAAGTCAAATAACAACATTCTAAAGTCTAAAGATTGGTACTACACGTACTACGGTTCGATGTCGGTAATCAATGTCTGCCTGAAGCAACTGAGCGTCAGACAAGTTCTGAATGGAAATTTGATATCAATGGCTGTCAATCTATGCAGAATATCTGAAGAAAAGTAGTAGAGATAGAAGGTGGCAAAGAAGTATAGAAGCCAATTAGAGTTATTCTGGTTTTAAGGCCCTGAACCCTCGTATGAATCTTAACATATCGCCAATGGTTAGGGAATTGATAAATTGATCTCTCTGTCAGCTTATAGCACTTCATGAAAGAGTGTGGGGAAATTTTTAACAAAAGTAGTCTTCATCTAAGTCAGCGTCGATAGTCCAGCGGGTGGCTTCTCATACCAGAGGCCCTAGGTTCGAATCCTAGCTCGGGCTGGTGAAGCACTCATCTACTTCTATCGCTATCCTCATGAAGCAGATGAGAATTATAAGAATCGCACAAGTGTAAAGCAACGGCAAAACCGCCAAGTTTGAAAGAAACAAACTGTCAATCGCCCTTGTAGGTACCATTCCTCCCCCGCCCCAATTCTCATCTAAGAACTCATCTCCTAATGTCTCCTCCTGTTTGCTTCTCTAACTCATAATACTCGAACTTATTTTGCATTGCCGATTCCCCGCTCTTTCTCAAAACCATATATCTGTCTTTAAGAGTTGATGCTGATATGTGAGAGTTCTTAATAGTTAAGACTTATTAAAAAGAACTCACTTCAAAACTTCGAGAAAACATTTCAATTTGGTTTAACATGGCTTCGACTGATCCAAACTCTATTACGAAATTGGCTCTCCCAAGAAATTGAATGCATTTTTTTATATCATTTTTTATCTCATCATAAAAGCCCTGACATAACTGTATCCTTTGTCTGAAAGTGTTATTCAATTACATAAAATCTGTCCCACTTTTATGCGTCGTTAATTGGGTTTAATTCCAGAATAAATTCACACACACAAGTGCGGCAAAACCTTTGCTTGAATGTCTCTACTTAAAACCTCATAAAAACCCATATTAAATTCGCATCAGTTAACCTTAAGTTACGTGTGACAGCGAAGCTTCTTCCATTCAATAAACGGTTAAAAAACGCTTACATTGGTCCCAATTGACGCCTTTGCAGATTTCATAAGCACATCTGTGCCATCTTTAGATAATTTTTACTGCAGTTCAACAGCCATGACTGGCAATGGCGACGAGCGTTTACAGCTCTTAGCACAATTAAACTAAAAAATTTACAGCAGGATTATAGTTTTTTTTTTATGTTTTGTTGTGGCCAATTTTAGGTTAATTGTGCGTGCTACTGCACTTTGCCTCGGCCATGGTGCCACTTTTTTATGGATGTCACTGTTCAAGTGTGACAAACAAATAGATAAAAGTTAGTGCGTTGTGTGCATAAAAAATGCGTAGTAATTTGTAGTTAGTGCAAAAAACTGGCAGTCAATGGCTGAGAAGCAGATTTGAAATTTTAGAGAAAAATCTCTTCCAGGCATTTTTGCCTTTAATTTTGGGTGAGAGGACTTTAGAAACTCAATCATTAGTCTCCCAGTAGAATTCATAACCTTCCACTTGGTGACCCGACACACTAACCGTTTTGTAATAAATCGCATAAAAGTTTACTGCAACCATCTTCAGCCAACCTTTTCGATTCTTCATTTGACTGCCTCGTCGGCCTCAAGTTAGCAGCGCATAATTCTCGCCAACCGACACGCAGCCTATAATATTTTATTACGTGCGTAAGCTTGAAAAACTGTCACCATAAAATTGTCAGTGCGCCATAATGTCAAACGGCGACACTGCAACACCGTCACACATAAACCTCGACCACATAGCCTCGCGTAGCCTCTCATAGGTCCGTGATTTGTTTTGTTTCAATTTCTTGTTTCTTTTTCATCGTTTTTGTGCGCTGCGAACGCAAATGCCATTTTCTCATATCGCCAGCGTTGATGTGAATTTATTTATTGCCTTTCTGTCATTTGCTGCGCTGTTGCAATGCGGCGGGCGGCTGTTGCCATTACAATTGTTGACTTATTATTGCTGGTGTCATTTGTTGCTGCGAATGTTATTGTTGTCGCTTTTGTCGTTGGTGGTGATGGTGTCAGAATTCTGTTGTTGCACAGTGTATGCCACCCGCTTTAACATTTCTCATAATTTCATGACTCGTTGCCACGCCAACCGAACTCCCACAGCTCGATGCGGTTCGATTTTGTTGCATGGCTGCAATGGTGCTGTTGTTGTTATTGTTGTTGCAACAACAGTGTTTGTATCACTTTCAGTTTTTATAAAATTGTTTATTTTATTTGTTTTACTCCCGGCATTTGCGTCTTTACACTTTTTACTTATTTACACATTTGCATGAAAGATTGCAGCAACTCGTCGCTGCTTGGTGTCGGGTTAATGGAAATTATTGTGGCAATATTTTGAAAAATGTGACAGATTTGATAGGTTTTGTGGAAGGCAGAAGGCATTTTTTTTGTGCTACAAGACGATTACAACACAAATGCGCCCAATGGTGATTTGTTATTATTTTGACAGCGAGGACTAGTCTTAGTTTACGACTGAGACTAGGACTAAGATTAAGTTAAAGACTACGACTAAGACTAAGACTAGGACTAAGACTAAGACTAAGACTAAGACTAAGACTAAGACTAAGACTAAGACTAAGACTAAGACTAAGACTAAGACTAAGACTAAGACTAAGACTAAGACTAAGACTTAGACCAAGACTCAGACTAAGATTAAGACTAAGACTAAGACTAACACTAAGACTAAGACTAAGACTAAGACTAAGACTAAGACTAAGACTAAGACTAAGACTAAGACTAAGACTAAGACTAAGACTAAGACTAAGACTAAGACTAAGACTAAGACTAAGACTAAGACTAAGACTAAGACTAAGACTAAGACTAAGACTAAGACTAAGACTAAGACTAGAACTAGGACTAATACTGAGACTAAGACTAAGACTAATACTAAGACTAAGACTAATACTAATACTAAGACTAAGACTAAGACTAAGACTAAGACTAAGACTAAGACTAAGACTAAGACTAAGACTAAGACTAAGACTAAGACTAAGACTAAGACTAAGACTAAGACTAAGACTAAGACTAAGACTAAGACTAAGACTAAGACTAAGACTAAGACTAAGACTAAGACTAAGACTAAGACTAAGACTAAGACTAAGACTAGAACTAGGACTAATACTGAGACTAAGACTAAGACTAAGACTAAGACTAAGACTAAGACTAAGACTAAGACTAAGACTAAGACTAAGACTAAGACTAAGACTAAGACTAAGACTAAGACTAAGACTAAGACTAAGACTAAGACTAAGACTAAGACTAAGACTAAGACTAAGACTAAGACTAAGACTAAGACTAAGACTAAGACTAAGACTAAGACTAAGACTAAGACTAAGACTAAGACTAAGACTAAGACTAAAACTAAGACTAAGACTTAGACTAAGACTAAGACTAAGACTAAGACTAAGACTAAGACTAAGACTAAGACTAAGACTAAGACTAAGAGTAAGTCTAAGACTAGGACTAATACTGAGACTAAGACTAAGACTTTGTCTTAGACTGGGCCTAAGCCCATGTCTTAGAATTAAGACCAACACTAAGACTTGAAAGGAAAGTTCTGACCCTCGTTTGCATATTCTTTACTTAGTATCTGCTCCTCGAAAGTTGAACAAATATTCGCTTTGTGCTTCCACTTCGATAACTTCTCGCCTTAGGGTTCATTGAAATGCACTTGAAGTCTTTCTTCGCCGAAGACAACATCGTTATCACAATCTTTCCTCGTAAATCTTGCAGCACTGCACTGCACATTTTCACTGGCCGCGTTCGCACACGTAGCCGAGCACTGAACGTTTTATCTGCGCACATGTCAACCGAACGCATACCGGTGCCGACTGGCCGTTTGTTGATGCAACAATCGCTGCTCCATAAATTACGAAATTTTATTTGCGCCCCTCGTAAATATTAGCGAAAATGGCGCAAATATTTGTGCAGATACTTTCAATAAGCAGACAAGTGTCGCCACAACGAATCGCAATTGCAATTTTTATTTGCTGGCAACTTTTTGCAGCGAGCAACGGCGCAGCGCATTGTCGTGAAAAACATAAAATGCAAAAGCGATTTCAAGTACAACTAATTTGCAGAATGATTTTTACACGCTTCACCTGCGCAACGCTTTCATTCTCTTTCATTCCCTGCTTCAATGGCACAGTTTTCTTGTTGTTGTTTTAATTTGTGCTCTTGCCACGAAGCATTTTATGGCCCATATGCACATTGCTGCAAATGATTTGACATTGTCTTGAAACGTGTTTGCTGTGGATTTTGCACCGTCGAGTCGCTACGCTGTGGCAGTGAACGAGGAAAACGATTTTCAAAACAACAACAGCAAAAGTCCAAATTGAAAGGTCAGCAGAGCCAGAAAATTGCATGCAACATGTGAAGTGCAGTTTTGCTCATTTCTTCATTGGCTGCGTGTGACACAATTTCATAAGAGTTGGTGTCAGTGCGGCAAAAACTTCTGTAGTGAACACGCATTCGCTATGGTTGAGGTTATGTTTTGACTCGTAAGCGTTTTTGTGCAGTTTGCGTTTTGTGGTCGTCTTGGCCGAACCTGAAGCTTCTGTTTTATGGCCGCGAATGTGAAATGTGGCTAAAAATAGTTTCAGGCCAAAAATAAAGTCGCTTTGTGTAAGTTTTACGCCTTTTTGCTTTATGAATGTTTAAGGTTCAGCTGAGGCAGCTGCAGACCGTAAAAAAGTGAAAATGCTACAAACCCGAGCCACCGACTGGTAGGACAGTCTGCGGTTTTGTGGTTGTGTTGCACTGATCGGTGCGATCGATAATAACAGCAAGCTGCATGCGAGAGAGATAAAAATCGGAGATGAAGTGTTTTAACAGATACTAAAGAAAATAATTCTTTCAAACTATTTTGCTTGGGTTTTTAGAGAAGAATAAGAAATTGAAAATTATAAATTTTTAATGAATTTTATGAAATTTTTTTAAGTAACAGAACATTAAAAAATCAATAAAATAAAAATGCAATATCAATATCAGGTCTGATATTTTGGAAACTGATATTTTGAATTTTATAAATTTTTTTTTTAGTTTTGTTAGCGTACAAGTTTTTGTAAATTTAATATAATTTTTTTTTAATTAATTGTTTGATGAAACGTTTCTTTAATAATCATTAAAAGAAACTATCTAAAAAATTTTTTTATATATTTTTTTAATTTTTTTCGCTCACATTTTCAGAAATTTAATTATTAATTAATTTTTTTAATTCAACATTTAATACAAATTTTGTAATTAACTGTTTTATGATCTGTTTTTTAATAATCATTTTAAAAAATATCTGAATACAATTTTAGACTGATTTTTAATTCGAATAGATTTCATTTCTGATATTTTGAAAATTGTAAAAAATTTGAAAAAATTAAAATTTGCTATTTGATAAAATTTATTAAAAAAATAAACTCAATGATGCTTTAAGTTACTGTAATTGAAGAATTGTACAAAACAATTTATAATTTTAATTATAAATTTGTATTTAAAATTTTTCTAAATATTATTCATAAAAATTTTCAATTCACTTTACTTATTTATTAGAAATTGGCCCGCTTTAGTCATTGGGAAATGCTCAATCGAAATGCAAAGAAAATGGAAAGTGTTGTGTTGTTGGTCGGTGTGTGCGCGCCGCGATGATCGATTGCTCTTTTAAGCCGCCATCGAACCGACACACGCACACGCTCGCATCACCGATAACAACACAGTTCACGGCAACAGCTGCACGCTGCCAAGTCGCGCCGCGTTGCGTTATAAAATCTCAATTTTTCTTCTTTACAGTGTTGTGTTGTTGTTGTTGTTGGTGGCGTTTATTTCGCTGCTCAATCGAGTGATAAAAACATCAGTGTGCAGCGGCTGCGCCGACGCCACTTAATTGCCGCTTAAAAGCCTTTCGCAGCAATGCACCAAAAAAACAGCGGCCAGCGACGGAGATGCGGCGCGCATGCGTGCACTGCGCTGCCGCATTGCGTTCGTCTTTTGTGACATTGGTAAATTTATGCGCGGCTGGCTCGCTGGCTGACTATGGTATGGCGTAATATCGACAGCGCTCCGTTGTTGCACGCATTGTTGCTCGCAATGTTACAGTTTGCTGCGGGGGAAGCGGCGCTCAGTTGCCGGCTCACCGACGAATTGGCATTGCCGCCGCCGCGCGTGCGTTGACATTGCATTTTGACTGTTGGTTGTTGTTTGTGTTTGCTGTCTGCTTATTGGTTGTTGTTGGTGTTGTTGTTGTTGTTGCAGTTTGATTGTGCCGCTGCAAGTGTTGTGATTAATTCGACGGGCGCCAGCGCGACGTGTTTTTTGTCGTGCCTGTTTTTCTCTTGCGGGATTAATGTTTATTAATTTAAATTAAAATAAAAAACAAGAAAAAAACACAAAGAAAAAGCAATCAGTTTTTTACAAGTTTTATGAAGCGTTGCCGAGCAAGTGTTGCGAACGACATCAGTTGGCGCAATTATTATGCAATTTGCAGTCATCACCATAATTGCTTGATTGTCAATGTTGACTTTTAGTTGGCTCTCATTTCGTTTTTAATTGCATTCCATTAATTAGTTGACAATAAACATAATGCAATTAATTGGCATGGAGTATTTTTTTTTTGGTTTATTAAAAAATTTTTTAACATTGCTTGCTTTGGGCCATAAATTAGTTATGGTGATGAAGTTTTTATATTGTCACAAAGTAGTCCAAGGGCAACGGATTGATACAAATTAGGTCAATGATATGCAGTCCAGAACTGCATATGATTACAAATTAATTGAAAGTGGTATTTATACTCGAAAGAAAGCTCTGTTGTTGCTAAAGAGAATTGCCTTCAAATTTGGGAGAAACCAGAAGCATAGAAGAAGCTTTTAAGGTTTATTAAACTCTTCAACTATGAATAGAGCAAGATTAAATACACCTAATTCTGTTTTTACACGGTCTGTTTTTACACGGTTTTGATTTAACACGGTTAGAAAATTAAAAAAAATTTAAATTTTTCGTGCTAAATAGAATAAAATCGTGTAAAAAAATTAAAAATTTTTTTATTTTCAAACCGTGTTAAATCAAAACCGTGTAAAAACAAAATTAGGTGTAAATAATACAAATTCCTAAATACAATTTAGGAATTTCCTGAATATTATTTGGTTATCCTGACTACTTTTTGGACAAGAATTCGGTCTGTGATTGGCTGTTAAATTCAAAAATAAATTCCCACGAAATTCAAATATTCGAAAGAAAACTAAGTGCAATTGAAATGATTTGAATGTTCAACTCAGAGCTTCCAAGTCAACGTTCGGAATCATCTTATGACAGGAACAGATTGACGACGGCCACACAACTTCAAGATGCCGTTGTCTTCAATCGTCGCTGTGCAATCGGCTTCTTGATTGCAATGAAAGCTACAGTAATATCACCAAAATCATGCTTTTTGAGCGCCTAAACACAAAACATTCTGCCGAGCATTCATCTCTATCAATTTTATCGTTTTGAAAGGTGACCATATAAGAAAAATAAGAGAAGAAAATTCTATAAAGCAACATCGGTTTGAGATTTAAAATTAATTCTAGCTTTATTCTAAAGCTACATTTTTGACATTCTATATGGAAGATCACATCATTTAAATGGTCGTCTCGGTTTTGCTGACAGTACTTGAAGCGGTCAGTCTAATTTTTGAAGTATCAGTCCAAAATGTGCGTCGTTATCCCAGCAACGACGTCTTAAATGTTGGCGTCGAGTTCGTCCAAGGTGATTGACCTGTTAGAGTCGATTAAAGAGTTAACGTGGCCCCAGAGAAATAGAGACGACCCAGTCGCCACAATTATTCTTCATAACTTTGAGGATATCTAAGACTACGCTTGAACTTCAATAATATTTTTGAATAATATCTACAAACCTTACTTAGTACTCTGTCATTTAAACGCCACTAATATCTTTGACAGTTACTGAGACAGACAGACAGACTGGTCTGGTCTGGTCTGGTTACCCTTTACAATCAATTTTATTCAAATGGCAATATGTACATATAATGGTTTGTCCTGACTGACTGACTGTCAAAATTATCATCGCCCAGCCCAAACTGCTGAAGCTAAGAACATAACATTTAAATTGTATGTACGTCTTGAAAAAACGGGGCAAAACATGTGTTAAGGTGTTTTATGAAGAAACGCTATTACACTTAAACTTAAACACTTAAACACTTAAAATACAAAATTATTCGAAAAGTATTTTTTTTATTTTTTCGAAAATCAAAATTTAACGGGGTCAACAATGGGTTAAAAATTTGTACTAAGAAACATGATTTTGTAGAGCCTTTTATTTCGAACTTGTTGAAAGTACTCTTAGGGAGACATAAATCGATACGTGTTTATGCTTTTTTGAAAATCGAAATCTGACGGGTCAACTATGGATTAAAAGTTTATATGGAAAAACTGTAAAAAAATATGAATTAATGGGCCCATTGACTTCAAACTTGGTAAAAGTACTTTTATTTACAAATAACATGACAGGTGTTTTTAATTTTTCCGAAAATCAAAATCTAACGGGGTCAATAATGGGTTAAGAGTTTGTATGAAAAAAGTTACGTCAAACTTGGTGAAAGCATTCGAAATAATTTTTTACGTATTTTTCGCTTTTTTGAAAATCGAAATCTAACGGGTCAACGATGGGTTAAGAGGTTGAATGGAGAAACAAAAATTCATAGGCCTTTTGATTTCAAAGTGTAAGTAGTCCTTGGTGAGAAATAATTTGGTGCGTGTTTTTTATTTTTCGAAAAACAAAAATCTGACGGGTCAGCGATGGGTTAAGATTTTGTATGGGGAAACATGATTTAAAGCACCTATTGACTACAAATGCGGTGAAACACTTCAAATGAGAAATAATTGGCTAACTATTCTTTCAAAAAATCTGACGGGATCAACAAAGGGTTAAGAAGAACTTGATTTATTGGCCCATTGACTTCAAACTTGCGTGCAAAGCCGCAGAGTTCTGCTTGTAGTCGTCGTGTAGCCGTGACAGTTGTCAAAAAAATCGTCTCCGTAAGAAAATTTTGATTCTATATTTTGGGATTTCATGTCGTTGCAGTTGTCAATGTGTTTGGGGTATTAGTGTCATCTGATACTTCTTGTGTTTGTTCCACTCCTGAACATTGCGTTTTTAGTCTTTAATATTTAAAAGAGTTTAGCTTTAATGTTGAATTTATTTAATATGTTTTCCAATTTTCCAAAATCAGTTTTCAGTAATTCAGTAATTTTCCAAAGTTAGTTTTGAAAGTAAAATTTCACAACTCAGACCTATGTTTTTTTTGGGTGTAAATGCTCCCTAATTTCATTTTGTTCTGCAAATTCCTAATATCATTTGATTTTTTTTCGTTTGCAATTAATCGAATTTCACATTACACCGACACCTGATTTCATACTCGTTCAACTAGTGAAAGCGTTTCCCAACGCCTCGCAGCCTTGGCACAACTTTGTCCCGTCGCTGAGCACGTTCCCAATCAGCGCCAACAAAACGCAGCGTCGCATCGACAAAGCGCTGCTTTTAATTAACATTTCAGCCAATTAATTTTTTAGCAGATACCAACCGAGCAGAGCAAAGCATGTGGCATGCCACACTTGCCACATTTGCTGTGGCGTTGTTGCATTTCTACCTGCGCCAAAAAGAACCTGTCCATCAGGCCAGAAAATTGGATTTGCCTTCAAAACCAATAAAAACCGCCAACCAACCACCAACGGCCGAAACGTCGACTGCTCCTCATGCCTAACGAACTGGCAACCAGTTGGCAACAGTAGCCGGCACTGCAAAGTGGGTCAGGCAAATATAATAATCCGGCATTCGACGGCGAGCAAGAAACCCACACAACGCAATCAGCAAAGCAAATTTCAGACGCACCGATTTATGAGAAATTAAAGGCATATCGGGCAATTTGGCCAGACACGCTCAACGTCACTCAGTCAGTCCGTCAGTCGGTCTGTCTCGGAGTCTTCACTCAGTCAGTCAGTTAGTTAGTTAGTTATGCGCGTTGGGCGTTTGTAGCCGTTCAGCAAATGTTGCCAAATAGCGCAAATTATTGCACGTGTAGCTTTGGCAAATTTTCCACTAAACTCCGCATTTGTCTAGATTTCGTTCAAGTTGCCACATTGCCAAAGATGGCCGGCGCGCAGTCATGCAATCAGCGGTGAGCATCGCTGGCCATCTTCCTGTCTTGCCACTGCAATTTTTCAATTTAGCCGCCGGTGTTGGGCAGACTGCAGCCGCCACGGACAGTCGACGACTTCAACAACAAACGTTGTTGTTCACCATTTTCTGTCTGCTGTAGTCGTTGCCAATGCCAATGTTGCAATTAGAAATGCCTTTGGCTACTGTATGCGTTGCTACCAAAGCATTTGCTGCTTGTCCGGCTATAACTGTGCTTATCGAGCTGCCTGGTTACGTTGCTTATTTGTATTTGTTTATGTCTGTGTCTGTGTGTGTGTGGGTGTGTGTGTGTGTGTTTGATTCTGTAAGTGTGAAGTTGGCGTGTATGGTTATGCCAACTGTTGGATTAATTCTAATGAGTCGCTGTGTTCTACAGCAATTTGTGTAAATGCTGATTGCCTTCAATGTGGAATTGTTGACCGTGAAATTGCATGCAATTTTTGAGGGAATTTTTGCTATAAATTTATGAAAAATATTAGATGAGATTGTCAACATTTAATGGTGCTTTTTGAATTAGTTCGCTATTACGTTTAAAGTTTTCTGGCCTTCCAAGTAATTTCAAGTAGTTCAGTAGTAGTAAGAGTGTTTATAAAAGGAATGCCTGCAAATAAGTAACTGTCTTACTGTCTCAACAGTTGCCCACAAACGATTGATCTTCATTCTGATGATCTTGCGTCAAAATAGCCTATAGCCTTAGAATATGGTGAGTAGGGTAGACCATTTGTCCAACACTGCGACCTAAGAGATCTTTTGTGTCTAAAGCCTCAGTGATGTCTTTTCTCGTTAGATTACGAGCTTCCTCTTTGATCGCTCTATTCGTGTCGTCATAGACGGCATAGCTTCAGAAAAGCATTCCCTTAGCGCCTGAGTGCCGCAGGATTCGGCCATCTCATCAACACTTTTTCTTATCTTTATCAACGACCTATTGTCGTCGACAAAGAATCCTATCTACCCGTTTGCGAATGACAGCACCATTTATCATTCATACTCCTTCACAAAGCGCCCACACTCTGTGAAGATTGAGAGAGAGAGAACGACGTTGTATGAATGACATACTTAACAGCGACCTACAAACAATCTCCAAGTAAGGTCAAGCAAACTTACTTACTTACATACTTAACTGGCCATAACAATCCGTTATCGGGTTACGGCCTGCCGCAAAACTTCTCTCCAGGCGCCTCTGCTTTGCGCGCGCCTTTTCCAGTTGGTAACACCAAGAGATGACAGGGCCTCTTCAACTTGGTCCTTCCACCGGAGACACGGCCTCCCTCTTCGCCGTCGACCTCCAACCATCGCATCGAACACCTTTTTCGCCGGAGCTTCGTCGTCCATGCGGCAGACATGACCGAGCCAGCGTAGCCGCTGGATGTTTATTCGCTGCGCTACGTCCATGTCCTTATACAGCTCATACAGCTCGTTATTGGTTCGTATACGATAGTCGTCACCAACACGAACAGGGCCGAAGATTTTACGAAGTACCTTCCTCTCGAACACTCCAAGGGCCGCTATGTCGTTTCGTGTCATTGTCCATGCTTCAGCGCCATAGAGGAGCACGGGCAAGATAAGCGTCCTATAGAGTGCAAGTTTTGTCGGTCGAGAGAGGTCTCTACTTCTCAATTGTCTACCGAGACCGTAGTAGCACCTGTTGGCAAGAGTTATCCTCTTACGTCAAGCAAACAGGGTTGATTTTAATCCCCGCAAGACCCAATGTTGCCTGTTGTCCTACAAACGTTTCTCCCCACGTCCTATCTTATCACTGGCTGTGGGTGGTGTAAGTACAGCGAAATCGGTACCTCTTGATGTTCGGCATGTCCATTAAGAACGATCTTAATACGATCGATCATATTTTTGGCGTGTCGAAAGTAGCAGACAGCCTTGGCTTTTTAAAGCGGTGCAAAATATATTCACTTTGTTTAATCCTCGCATTATTTATACCACTTACATAGATGCGATCAAAAATTGAGTATAACTCGCACCTGTGGACGGGACCTACAAAAACCTATTTAGAGCTCCTGGACCGTGTGCAATACCATGCGATTAAGCTTATAGGGAACAGTAGAGTATCCAGCTCTATTGATTCTTTTGAAACATCGTCGAAACATCGCATGTATGGTCTTGTTCTACCGCTACTTTTTCGGTAATTGTTCAGAGGAGATGAGCAGTCTGATGCCATCAATCCGGGCACCCGTTCGAACATGCATTCCACGTCAAAACTATGTTCGCATTACAGAGAGAGTTCGTTTTTGGCCCGCACTGCGCGATTTTGGAATGGTGTCCCTGCAGATATTTTTTCCAGCACCTATGATTTTGGTGTTTTCAAGACAAGAGTCCATAACCACTTCACTCTAGACCCTATCACCCAACCTATATATTCTTTCTGAACCAACCCAAATTAAAAAAAAAAAATTGCACTTTGACCTTTTCATTGCACAGAATGTAAAAATCGTCATCGAAAATTACGAAGTCAACATTTCAAATGTTGGCCATTGCAATCATTTTCTGCAGTAGAATCCTTTCACGTCGACATGAAGTTTCAGCACACTACGCACATCAGAGATAGTTCGATAGCTTCTTGAAAAGAATTTCCCCATTTTCACCTATAACCTTGATAGGTTAAAGTCAAGTGGCCATAACTTTATCACTCAAAACCTTATTTCTAATCTTTATATTATTCCAGAACTAACTCAATGCCTTTGCATTGAGTTTCTCGAAGTTTCTCGATTTAAGTTAACAATTGTCCCAGAATCGCTGCCCAATTGCACCTTTCAAGCTGCCCTGAATAATCTTAATTTCTAATACCATTCCGTGTACCGTAATTTGTTTGGGTAGGTTGTAGTGGCTGCCTCTGTATGAGACACACCCGGAGGCCTAAGAGGCTCATTGTAATACCACTTTTAAACACTGTTTTCAATATGTGTTGCAACACACATTTCAAATAAATGGAGGAAGGGAGAGTTTAACGAATCTAAACTGCGGTTTTCTGGAATCTTTTCTAATAGAAGATTTTGCAATTGCCTGCGAAAAGCACATTTGTGCTATTCATGTAATTCTTACCTTCTTCACGTGGACAGCGAGGCCCTTAATTTTTTAAGGAAAAAGTATGAAAAATGATGAAAATGACTATGATACATTTTTGCTAT
The DNA here is from genome assembly GCA_963971225.1 of Melieria omissa. NCBI lineage: Eukaryota > Metazoa > Arthropoda > Insecta > Diptera > Ulidiidae > Melieria > Melieria omissa. The sequence goes on along the minus strand of OZ020269.1, from coordinate 24,773,168 downwards.
TACTTCGATGAGAATGGGAACCACACCAATTAATTTGACTGTGTTGTATGACTTGATGTTTCCGCTTTCATTTAACACCCAACTCGTTAGTTGATTTACCAAAAATGTTCATGTTTTTCAACATTAAAAAAAACGCCATGAAATTCCATATATCCCGACTTTAAAGTCCAATTGCCGCGGATTCTTAAAACTTATAAAAATAAATTACATTGGAAAAACGCCGTGAGGTGTTGTAAATGCCACAAAGTGAAAATCATGTCAACCGGTTTATTAATTTAGAAATTACAATCGCAAACGTGAAAAAAGTTAGGGGAAATCTGAAAAAGTGACACGGCCATATTTTGCGAAAACGCAAACTAAGTTTTAAAAACGGTTTGCGGATTGGAAATCAACGCTCCCTAATTACCCTAAAACTGCTGTCAAACCCAGAAAAGCCCTTTTGCTGTTGATCAGTGTAATCATAATGATAAAAGTTTTTTCTTTTACTCGAACGCGGACCAATTGAAATTATTCTCAATTAACTTTTTTTCTCACTTCTTTTCTTTTGAGGAATTTTCCATATTTTTTCTTTACTTCAGCCAATTTGAAGTCACTAATGAAACTTTCAGCAAAGAAGCAACCTAACGATCAGATTATAATTTGTAGCTCAAGTCGTATGAAAAATGATTTTGCAAGCAGCAAACACATCACACATCGGCAGCAATGCATACTCGCACTTATAGATAAATCGTCGATCCAGCTCAAGTCGGGCATTTGTGGTTGGCTGGCAAACATGGCAAACGCTGCGCTTGCGTTCGGTTAAATTGCGCGTAAATGCTGCGCATTTCGAGCGTTTCAAATTACATTTGTGGCGCCTCAGTGCCGCCAGCAAACGCGCAACCAAGTCCCTTGCTGGCTGGTGTGCGTTGCTTCTCGGACCATTCCCGCGATTCAAAGTTATGTGGCATTGCACTCGGCTACGCTTCTTCACTGCTCGGTGACTGCTCAAGGCTAACGATTGCTCGATATTCAAATCGCAGTTAGTTGCTCGTTCTGTGCGCGTTGGCAGCCACAAGGATGTGCGGCTGATTGGAGGCTGTCAATGGCGATTGGGCAATGCCAATGCCAATGCCACAGCAACAACAACAATTTGTTATTATTATTGATTCAAGTTGCATGCATAAGCCAAGCCATATGCACAAACACACACAGACGCACACAGGTTCTGTGCGCTGGCAGCTGTCGATGTGCCGTTTAAGTCAGCGTTGGCGCGTCGCCGCATCGCTGTTGAGCTGTTGAGATAGTTTGATTAATTGGACGCTTCGGACGCAAAGCATGGCCGTCGATTAATTTTGCTTACCTGCGTCTCATTTTTTACCCACTTAGCGCATGTAATTGTTGTTGCATGTCAGTGCAACCTAGTTTTGCGTCTTGTCTATTTATCTCGCTGCGTGTCGGCCGTTTGTCGGATCGTGCAACCAACTGACTGATGGACGGTTGGCATTTTGCAGTGCGCGCTTCACAGCTGCTGCATACTTCTATGGATTGCGTGTTTGTCAATGTGTATGTGTGTGTGTGTGTGTAAAGTGCCCTACGGCCAAACAACTCAATACATCAGTGAACGTGCAACAGGCCTAAATTATTGCCACAAATCTTTTTACGCAAGAAAATTATGGCAAATACCATAAAATTACGTCGTTGCGCCAATCAACGCCGAATGTGCACCATGTCCAACAACAACAACTACAACAGTGCCACAAAAACAAGAACATCAACCAGCAACAACAGCCAAGCTCAGTGTATGCCAATGTTGCAAGTTGATTTGCTGCTCTTGTCGCTATTCGTTGTTGTTGTCATTGTTGTTTTTGTTGTTGCTTGACTAAAAGCCGCATTCACATGAAATTCCAGCACGTTGTTGGTCGCTGTCGCAAGGCGCCTGTGTGCATTTGTGGCATGTTGCAAGCCACTACTACCCACACACGCCGCGCACAATTGTGAACATGCAAATCGCCGACTGTTCGACTGCCAAACTAACCAAGTATTTTTTTTCTTCTCTTTTTCTTTTGCTTTCATGTTGTTGCTGTGCGCGATCCTGTTGGCCATGTTGCAGGTAGTTCCACCGAACTGGCACCTTCGCTGCTGGGCATCTACGACACTTTGACGAGCACGCTGGATGCGAGTTTCAACAGTGACAGCAACAACAACAGCAGCAGCGGCAATAGCAGCACAAATAACAACAACAGCAGCAGCAACCACAACAACACCTCCAGTCATAACAGCAGCAGCGATCACAGCCACAGCCACAACAACAACCACACCAGCAGCGAACCGCATAACGGTTGTGGAAACATCAGCGACACATCGACCATCAGCAACCAAAGCAGCCGTCACTCCAGCTGCAGCTCCGACGATAAGCCAAGCGGCGACTATACTCAGCCACCCGATAGCAACAACAACAACAACAGTAACGGCAACGAGTATACAGATAGCAACAGCCGCTACTGCCGTCCGAACGCTGATAAGCCAAACGATGCGCTCGCTGCATTGTCCAGTGGGCCACAGTCAGCAGCGCTGCTCCAACAAAAACTCTCCATAGAGGAGACGACGGACACTGGCGACGGCGTCAGTTTCAGCAGTCCCGCACGCAGTCAGTCGAACTTGTCGTCGCTGTCGCCCACCAGCCGAACGAGCAACAGCAGCCTCAACAGCAACAACAGTAGCAACGGCAACAGCAGCAACAACACCAGCCAGCGTTCGCGCGAACACACACCCGTCAGCGGCAGCAAGCATCGCAACAACATACGCGTGCTGTCCGCCAACGTGCAGCGCATCATCACCCACTCGGACGCCGAGCCAGTGGACAGTGTCGACATTGACGCATTGCAGCAACAGCCGCCGCCCTCTCATCTACAGAGTCCCGTCTTGAGTCCCGTACTGTCGCATCGCATCTACAACAAAAAGCCCGCAACGCCCACAACGTCCACGCCGTTCTTTCACAAAGTGAAACTCTCCTGCATACCGCTGTCCAAGGTCACCGGCAAGCTGACGCAGTCGGGCAACGAGCTGGTGGAGACGTTCGACTCCAGCTCCGAGTATCTGGACGCGTTGAATTTCGCCCATTGCGAGAAGAAGCGATTTGTAAAGAAACCGCCCACGCCCGCCGTGGTCAACATACCCGGGAGCTGTGTGGACGGCGAAAAAACGCCCACGAACGCCGGCTCGGCTGCACGGCTCTCCGCTTTCAACTTTGATAGCGTTCACGCGTGCCCGTTCACATCGCAAAGCTATGAGCAACTGGACGGCATAGAACTAATCGAAATGGCACAGCTGGCCGCCACCACACAAATGATATCCGCAGCCGCCAGCAACGAAGGCTCCGATAGTACAGCCAGCCCCAGCAGCCCCATTGCAGAAAAAATTGACGACGAAATGCCGCCGCTCAATAAGGAATTCGTTGTTGCCAGCGAACCGTTGAGCCCCTGCGAAATTGTCGAAACCGTCAACTATAAATTGTTGACGCAGGATCTGCAGCAGCTGTCGCTGAACGAGGACGATATGAATGGCTCCGATAATGAACTGGCGCCTGCGCACATAGTCGAAGCCATCAACGAGCCGCTGATCTCTAAAGCACCGGTGCGCAGCTCTGCCGAACTAATCGAATCCATCAACAAACCGCTGATCTGTAAGCCACTGGTGCGCAGCTCGTCGGCCGCTTGCGCATCGACAGTGGCCGGTTCGCCGTTGCTGACTTATGCGCGTTCAAAAAGCTTGGCCACCAAGGCCAACACTTTGGGCGGCGCAGTGCCCATTAAGTTGCCCACAGCCGAGCAGCTGGCCGATCTGGAGGAGGCGAGCAAAATATCAGCAGAGAGTTTAGATCGTCTCACCGATATCAAGTCGAAATTTTCGCCAAAAGAGTCGCGCAAGGGTCCCATGTTGCCCGAAATTGCCAAACTCAAACATCGGCCTCTATCGTCTTCGTCGATTTGTTCAACTTCTTCGAGTTCCAGTTCGGGCTCGGATCAGCTGAACGGTAAATTGGCCACATCGTACTTGGCGAGCGTTGAAAGCTTGGCCGATCAGAGCGAAAACGAACTAATGGATCCGCATAGAGGTATGAGCGTGTTCGAGCGCTCTTGCTTGGAAATTGTGGACTCCGAACGCAGTTATGTCGAGGACTTGGGACAAGTCATAAGGGGGTAAGTGGAGACGAGTTTTAAGCGAGCAATTTCTTTAGTTACTTATTTGGAAATCTGTGTTCTTTGCATAGTTATCTATTGGATTGGAAAGAACGTGCTTGCCTGAGCTGCAATGAACTACAAGTGCTCTTCTCCAACATTGAAGAGATTTACGAGTTCAATTCCACCCTGCTCAAGCAGCTAATCAACTCTGGTATGGATCCGGTCAAAATAGCCAAATGCTTCATAGATTTGCGCGAAAGATTCGATGTATACACAAAATATTGGTAAGTCATAAAAACAGTTAGATATGTTGAGTAAGAGATTTAGGTTAGATTAGATAAAGTTGGAGCGGTAGTTTTCTTTTGAAACCTCGCTTAAGCACAAAGTGAAAGGGCTGTTGAAATTACACACTGGGATGGTTCATCCTTTACGACATTGGGAACAACAAGGATAAGGATTACATTTAGTGTAGTCTTTTCCTGCTGCAAGAAATGAACTTGAAACCTCGCTTAGGCACAAATTGAAAGGGTTGTTGAGATTATACACTGAGATGGCTTCTTCTCTATGAAATTGGGAGCAACAGGGATAAGGATAACGTTGAGTGTAGCAATTCAAGTCTTTTCCTGGTGCAAGCAGTGGAATTTAGTACAAAAAGTGCAAGACAGCATAAATATTACCCAAGACGTTTTGTACCAATCCTCCAGTCTGTAGAATGTCTCTTCATTGGGCAGTAGACATGATTTAGTGTTGTATGATGATTTTTAGTAATGGGCTCTCGATGCTGAAGAACCTCTAATTTTTTTTCCGATTTGGTGAAATAGTACATGAGCCAAAAAATTGTGAGGCTATAGTGGCGGTAAATGGCGTCGCATCGAGACCAAAGTTCACAAAAAGCTGGGATATTCAACAAAGTGATCTAAAGTTGCTTAGCAGTTTTTTTTAGAGGGTTCAAATCTATGACTGACCCTCACTAGTTTTCCTTACTGAATATTTCTTTCAAACATATTTATACCTTATCTCCAATATTTACTGGGGTTTCTAACAAAATAATCGTTTTTATAAAACATGCTCCAACTGCTTTCAGGTTGTTCCCAGATGTGTCAAATGTAAGACCGAAACTCATTTATTTTCTCTTCCGAATATTTCTTCCACACATAACTTACCGCCATCTCCAAGTCTTTAGGGGGTTTCATACAAAACTGACCATTTTCTATGGAATTGTAGTAGTTAAATAAGCAATGAAACATGGTATCTCGGAAACTACTGAACCGATTTAAATGATTTATTCAGCGATCGGCAACATTCTTTCGTACCAAAAATACAAAATTAATTACGGTTTACAAGCTCCCAGTGTCCTGTTGAATCTTTAACACTCTCTGAAATGAAACTTTCGTTTGCATCAAAATTGAATACTGAAGCCAACAATTGAACGACATCTGACATAACGAATACAAAATTATATGAAACCTTGAACTTGAATCGAGTTGACTTGGCGTAAGAGGCTTTATAGATAAGAGGCCAAGATTTTTTTGCTTCACAACTAGAAAAATAAAAAGGAAGTCGAAAACTTCCATGCTTTCACAATAATTTCAACCTAAACAAATCTAACCTTCAGCTGTGGTTTAAAATATGAAAAAAAACTTCAAAATACTTCTTTAGTTAAAGAGTTGTGTGAAAAAACGAATTGTTGAAAGGCCGTAAAGCTTCGAAACGTCTACGTTTGCGTGTCTTCTCACTGGCAGTTAGAATAATCTGATTTTTGGCCATTTCGTGTGGCACATTTGAAATTCTTTGCTTTTCACAAGAACAGACGCCAAATTAAATTTTATTATTCAACACAGTTGTAGCCATTCAAACGCACACACACACAGAGCCACAAATAGTTAAGAATTCCAATGGCAAATATTGGAAGCGTGTTGGCGCTGATCTTGATTTCATTTCATTAAGGCAAAAGTGGTAACGTAAGGGGGTCAAGAATATGCGGGCAGCTGCCAGACAGCGCAACAGACAGGCACACCAACATACGAACGCGATAGGCAGACGATGCGAATGCACTGCACACCATAGTCAACGAATCGGCTGAATTGCTGCGCGTTGCAATAGCTGCAGCAGACGCTCAAACATGCCATGCAGTTGCTTGCTGTTGTTGTTGTAGTGTTGGCCATATTTGTTAGCTTCTTGAGCAAAAGGCGATTTATTTGTTAGAACGCTGGCGGTCAAAAACCGTTTGGACACTTTTAGGCCAACACAACGGCGCAACATTGCTGCATGACACATGTGGCACTTCGTCGTTGTTGGTTGTTGTTGTGAATTTTGCTGGTTGTTGTCTGTCAGCACTTGACGTTGGCATGACGATTGCATGACTTCGATTTGCATTTGTAGCTTTTTTTCGATATTGTGTCATTTTGGTATTTGACTCGTTCGCTGTCGACACGCTCTCACTGTTCGAGCATAATAAACATTTTTGGGGTGTGGGAGCATGACTGCTGCTTGCTGGCGTATTTCAATTGGCATTGCTTTTCGTGGTGGCATTTTTGTGGATTTCTATGAATTTCTTCTTTTAACAGTTGAACAGTTTTGGGTTTTCTTCGATTTCAATAATGATTCTGGTGCACCTCTTATAAGCAAATAGATAGTCAAACGATTATGAGCGCTCAGATAAATGGATACTTAGGTTAGGTTAGGTTGGAATGGCAGCCTCCTACGTGAGAAGCTCACCTAAGCACATCTTATGGCTCATTGTGATACCACAGTGGATGGCGCGACTCCGCCTTACAGCGCTGAGAACCCAGAAGATTCCGTTATGAATCTGGCTATATCTCTGATATTCAGAGGCTATAGCTCGGTTAGACTAGTAAAGACAGCTAAGCCGAGAAGAAGACTTTCTGGCTAATGTAACACCAGGTGGAGAAAGGAGGAAATCCTCCTCCTCGGACCCGCATCCTCGACAGTAGTCGTTGGATTGCAATCTTAATCTCTCCGTATGCAATCTTTCCCATAAGACAGTGACCCTTGAGCACCGAGACCGTTGTGCTGTTTAACCTTAGTCCGTTTCAATTTATAGGAAGGCCAGGTTAGTCGATAGAACAGACATGCAGTCACGTCTGTTCCTCAGACCACAGTTCATTCGCTACCCTTTGGTAGAATTTTCTGACCATCAATTTAATCGATGCAATAGGAGCTTAGGTTAGGTTGGAATGGCAGCCTCCTACGTGAGAAGCTCACCTAAGCACATCTTATGGCTCATTGTGATACCACAGTGGATGGCGCGACTCCGCCTTACAGCGCTGAGAACCCAGAAGATTCCGTTATGAATCTGGCTATATCTCTGATATTCAGAGGCTATAGCTCGGTTAGACTAGTAAAGACAGCTAAGCCGAGAAGAAGACTTTCTGGCTAATGTAACACCAGGTGGAGAAAGGAGGAAATCCTCCTCCTCGGACCCGCATCCTCGACAGTAGTCGTTGGATTGCAATCTTAATCTCTCCGTATGCAATCTTTCCCATAAGACAGTGACCCTTGAGCACCGAGACCGTTGTGCTGTTTAACCTTAGTCCGTTTCAATTTATAGGAAGGCCAGGTTAGTCGATAGAACAGACATGCAGTCACGTCTGTTCCTCAGACCACAGTTCATTCGCTACCCTTTGGTAGAATTTTCTGACCATCAATTTAATCGATGCAATAGGAGCTCCCACTGGGAGGAAGGACGAGGCCTCAGCAAGCAATGTACATGCTCTGACTAGTTCGTCCGCTTCGCAGTTGCTTACAATGCTCCTGTGCCCTGGCACACAGAGTAATGAGGCGTTGGAGCTTCTTGCTAAGTTGTTCAGGCCTGATGCTCACCTGGGTCCCGGGACACGCTGGAATTGCGGGTAACGAGACCTCGGATTCCTTAGCCAGAATGGGCTCTAAGGCTGATATTGTCGGCCCTGAGCCTGTTCTGTCCATCCCATCTGCAGCCATCAAAGCCACAGTTAACGAATGGGTCACTATGACCCAGGAGCGATCATGGCAGGCTGAAAGCGGCTGCAGGTGGACGAAACTTATGCTTCCCGTCATATCCGACAAATGCTCACAGTTTCTTTTGTCACTAGGGAGAAGGGACTGCAGGCAGATGGACGGGTTAATGACGGGCCATTTCCTATGGGCAAAGCACATGGAAACGGTAGGCATATCTGACAGTGCCCTATGTCCTGCTTGTGGGGAGGACGTTGAGAAGGCGGAACACTTCCTGTGTCTCTGCCCCGCGTTTGCTCGTATCAGGTTTGAGACATTTGGCACTGATGTGCTAAGAAGCGACCACCTTGCTTCCTTGGCACCCCAGGATCTATCAAGGTTTCTTCGGAAATTGGGTAGATTTAAAGCATATTAACAGGGAACAACAAGTCGTAGTAATGGACGTTTCGACAAGAGAAAAAAAGAAAGTTGTTCAGGGGTTTTCGGCAGTTCAAGACCAGCCTGGATGAGGTGGTCGCCCCGCGAACGACTTGATGGCTGCCTGACTATCCGAATATATATGGATTTCGCGGATGAGCCAGATTAAAGTCTGATAAATGGCCATTTCTTCTGCCTAAAAGACACTACAATGGTCAGGCAGGCGGAAGGAGATACGAAGACTCAGTTGGCTACAGAAGACCCCGCAGCCAACATTGTTCGCCAATTTGGAGCCGTCAGTGTAGATATTGATAGAGTTTAGCGGTAGCTTTAGGAGGGTAGCTCGCTACCGGTCCATTCTCCTCTGCTAGGGACCGTAAATCCGCACCGTAAATCCGGGGTCAAATTGAGTGGATGTGCAGATGTGCTCGATGACTTCTGGCACCCAACAGTCTTGAGAAGGAATCCTGGAATGACCAATATCCGGTCTAGCCCAGCGGGAAATCGCGTTTTGTCTGACTGCAGAGCATTTCGCATGCTAAATTCGACCCGCTGCGCAGTTTGGAGCCAGTGGAGAGGGGTAACCAATGCTTTCGTGGGTGTAGTGCGGAGAGCCCCTGTAACGGGGGCCATCCGTTCTCCTGACTTTATCAGGAGGCTTTAGGTTGACCGCCTTACTAATAGCAGGCCACTAGAAAACAGTGCCAAATGGATACTTAAACCGATAAATGGTTCTAGTTAATTGAAAACCGTGTTTAGAAAGAACAGTAGTTGTTCAGTCATATAGACGAATGACCAGAAAAAGAAGTGAAAACATGGCTGAATGGGTCAATAGAAATGCCATTGAATTAGACACTGAAAAAGAAGAAACTTTTCTGAATATCATTTTACATATCTCTTCTTTTAAACATTACCAAAGAGACAACGCCCTCACACAAATCAAAGCCAAACATAATTTTCAACTCATACTCTAATCTTTTAAGTTCACACTACTTGTTCAAACGTTTAACGCATTTTCATGTGTTCTCTCCCCTTTACAGTACAAGTTATCCTGAAGCCATATCACTGCTGACCAAACTGCTGCAGGCAACGCACACCAACGCCCTGTTGACGTCCACGCAAAAAATGCTACAGCAGACGCTGCCCCTGGGCTCGTATTTGCTGAAGCCAGTGCAGCGCATACTCAAATATCATCTGCTCTTGGACGTAAGTGTAAACAAAGTGCTAAAACACAACACAACCAGTTTGTTAGTTTGCTATTATGAGCAACCACTGACGTTTGCCTTTTGCTTTTTGCAGAATCTACGCAAACATTGCGATGTTAAGGAGGCGCTGCAAGCCTACGAAATCATGCGACAAGTGGCGCGTAATATCGATCAGGTCAAGCGTAAGCTGGAGCAACAAAGTCGCGTTAAGGAGCTGTCTGGCATACTGGACGGTTGGCTGGGTCCAGGTGCGTTATTTGTGCAAATGGCACATAAATAAACGGAAATGCGACAATAAAACCATAAAATTGTTTGCCTATTTTGTATAGAATTGACAGTATTGGGCGAGCTGCGTCAGGAAGGTCTACTCGTCGAGCACAACAAGCCGCGCATGGTATTTCTGTTCTCCACAATGCTAATCATAACGAAGCCGAAAGAGGATAGTCGCCTGCAATTCAAGAGCTACATACACGTAAGCCATACACACACATTTATAGAAATTTAATGTGACAATTGTTAATGTGTTTTGCTTTCGTTTTCATACACTCACAGCAAAACAATCTAATGCTAAACGAGCATTTGCCCGGCGAGCCGACGAGCTTTTATGTAATTCCCTACGACGAGCCGCGCAGCCAAATCAAATTGACAGCCAAAAATCGTGACCAGAAGCGGCTCTGGGCGCAACACATTAAAGGAGTCATACTCGAGAAATTCGACAACATACCGGTGCGCGCCAAGGAGCTCGTCTACAAGCTGGGCGACGAGGAAGGTACGTCGTTGTCGTTGTGGCCTGCAGTCGCCAATTGCCGACTCTGGCTTGACACTTTGTTTGCTCATGTTTACCTTTTATGCAGTCATACTATTTATTTTGTATTTTATTGTTTTTTATTTATTTCTATTTATTTATTTTGTTCATTTTGTGCAATTTTTACAAGTGAGTGAGTAGTTTTCTTTAGTTGTATTTCACTTTTTGGCGCACATGTGTGGTAGCCATTCCTTTGGATTTTTTTCAGTTGGTTTGCTTCTTCGTATTTGTCGTTTGTTTTAGTTGAAGGATTTCACCAAATTTAAATTGAAAGTTTTCCCTTTCATTGAAACTTGTCGTCCAACTGCAACGGCAGCTTCAACTTCAACTTTTGACTGCCAATTTACAGTGTTTTGTGTGGCACTGCGCTCAGTCGTGCTCAAGATAAGGCACCGCAAACGTAATTGGGAGCGTTTTGACGTGCGAAATGATTTACGCTACAAATGAATATCGATTGTGGCGCATTGTTTACCGTTTCTTTAGATTCTCGTTAGCAGTTATTCAATGCAGCCGAAGTGGTAATGGCTGCAAGGGTTACTAAACACTCGCTTACATAACAACAGAGATTGAAAACAATTTCTTTGAAATTATATCACGCTTTCGCTTTTTCTTTGGTACAGAATTGACTTGAATTGAGTTGAATTTTTGTTAGAAAAATTCAGATTATTTGCGTGGAGACCATTGAAATGCAACATTCAAGCAGAGTTTCGGTAGACACTGAGCAGTTTTAGTTGGTTTCTTGGAATTTGTAAGGGTGAAATTAAAAATGTTGTTAAAAAAACCCACTCAGTTCCATATGCGCTGTAAATTTTTCAACTTCACTTAACGCTTTTCTATGTGTTAGTTCTATTGTGTGAGGTTGTGTGTGTGTATGAAATCTTTGTCACTAATACCGAGTCTTATAATAAGTGTATAATAACTTTGTACATATTAACACTTACTGACACATGTTTATGTTTTTGTGTTTGACCTTTTTATCCTTTTTCCATTTTCCAGTGGTGTGATGCGTATTTTTGTTACATTTCTACTACCGCAACGCTACTAGCCACAGTGTAATTACACTGCAATATTTTAACCAACTAAACAATAAATAGAACAGAAAAAAAACCTAAAATAAAAAAGCGACAGAATACACACAAACAATCAACCGAGACCACAGACAACAACACTTGTGCTATCGCTAATGTATCCTTAGTTCAATGCTAGCAAAGCTATTTGCAGTAATTATAACAAAAACAACATTTACCATACCATATAAAACAACAACAACTTAACACATAACCAAAAATCGTTGTACCGTTATTAAACGTAGTGGCAAATTTGTAATTTAATTTGCATATGAAATTCTTGCTGGGCATAAAATGTGGAAGTATTAGTAAGTATGAAAAGTTTGCTGTTCGGGTTGTTGCATCATTCTGTTAACTATTAACGTTGGTTTTGAGTGCCGTTCATGTGCAGTTTCTATGGCGTTCAAAAAATCATACTCTAACATCTACCAAAACTGAGGCGCTTTCATAGTTACTAACTATTTAGTGTCATTTAAGTTCATGTTTGTTGCTCGTAGTTGAGCGAAGATGCCACTACAGCGATGCTACTGAAGTTCTTGTTTCCTTTGCATGTGACTTTGTGTTGAATTGTTGGTTAAATCGAATTGTTGCATCATAGTTACATAGTTTGTCATTACACTAACACAAAAAACATGGTTTTTTTGAGGCATTTCTATGATGTCATAGAATGTTTTTTTATGATATTGCACTCTAAATACAAAAGAGTCAAAACTTAAAAATCTCACATTTGCCGAAGAGGCAAAGAACTGTTGAGTCTGCGAAAGCAACGCAATTATCATTAACTCTAGAAAGACCACAAGTTTTCCATACCTACAAGGCCTACACTTTCATATTTGCTGATATCTAGAAAAGTACACATCGGATTTGGCTAATTTTTCACAAAATAAATTAAAAAAAAAGAAAAAATTTTGTACGATAAAAGAATAAAAGTCGCTAAAGCAAAAGTTGATCAAAATACTAAGGAAAATATAGATTTTTCATATATTCAGATATATCAGATATTTAATTTTTCACAATAAAAGAAATAAAAGTCACTAAACCAGAAATGAATAAAAATAGAAAAGAAAACACAGATCATTCATACAACATATTCAGATATTTTGTTTTTAAATATCGATATTTTCTTTAGTAATTCTATCAACTTTTAATTTTGTGACTTTTATTTGTTATCCTAATAAATTATATATATTTTTTTTAATGAAAACACGTGAAAATTACCGCAATGGTCTTTCTAGTGTTAAAACAGATATACAGTATTTTGCTAGTTAAAGGCGATAGAAGGAAATTTTTGAAGTAGGTATAGATGCGACTATAAATTGATTAATCGAAAAAAAAACGATAATGTAAAAGTTTGATTTGTGTCCCTATTCTTTTTCTGAAGTAACACCAATCGGTTGCCCAATTTTTAGCAATTAACTTTGTGAGTATGGCTAAAGCAAAAGGATAGCTTTCAGAGGGTTCACTTGGCACATAGAATAGATAGAATAGATACGGGAGCCGAGCACCCACTGTCCGAGACACTGCGTCCAAAGAGAACTATTGTGTGGTATCCCTTATTCTTTTTTGAAGGAGTTCATCTCCCCAATAGTGTCTAGGAACTCCTTGATTTTTCCCCGATTAGATCCAGACAGCTCTTTTGTCTGAATTAGTTCCCTTCCCAGTATACGCTTCCTTGTGTGTAAGAGGGCGGGACACTTAGTTATGATGTTTCGTAATCTTCCATGCAGAACCTGCATAGTTCGCTATCTGTCGATCTCAGTCGCGCTTTATGCATACTTACCAGACAGTGCCCACTCAGGATTCCCGTCATGAACTTAAGCTCCTTTCTGCTTACGTCCAATAGGTATTTGGATTTGCTTGCCGAATATGTCGGAAATAATAGCTTGGAATAGCGCTGTCCCACCGTGTTGGACCATTTCTGGTTGGCCGGATTTTTGAATCCCTATTTGACGCAATGCCTGAAATGACACCTATGATCGGCTCAGGTCCATAAGGTTGTTTTGCCGCCCCTTCCTTTACCAATTTTTCCGCCTCCTCATTTCCATCGAGCCCACAGTGCGATGAAACCCAATGTATTATCACCCGGGTAATCCTTTGAAATGTCTTGGAGAACATTGGCTGTATCCCAGTCAAACGTCGTCTACCTCAGAGCTTTTATTGTAGCCCGGCTGTCGGACATTATCCTTTGATAATGATGGATGATTATCCTTTTTCTCCTGACATTGAGTATTTTTCTGGCATTCTCGTTTATGGCAAAGACCTCAGCTTGGAAGACTATGACCATGTCTCCTAGACTGACTGCCAGTTGGGAGATAGTATTAAATATTCCAGCCCCCTTCCCGCCTTCCATCTTTGAGCCATCGGTGTACCAGATCGGTGTCATCGCACGTAAGACTGATTCTATTAGAAGCCCAGTCTTCCCTTGGCACATATTGGAGTATGGAAGACATTTTTTGTATCTTACTTAAATTTAAAATGGTGGCTAAAGAGTCAATCTTTGATAACGACTACCTTTGCTCTCTGTCATTAAAGGAATTTTTTTGGAGGTCGAATGGATTTAAAGAACAGTAAAAGAGAACAGACAGTATTTTGATAGTCTAATTGCTTGAGACGTATCTATGTTTGAGTGATGGCTTTGTAGGAGTGATGCGCGTTGGGACAAGATTTTTGCAAATTTGATGGGACTTATTACCCTAGTAGTCCCGGAAAGGTTAAATGTATTTAGAGTAGATAAAACAAAATCTTCTAATGTATTTTAGAGCGTAAAAAATCTCTAAAAATTCTCTAAGATAGATATCTAAGAAATTTCCTTTCAATACCAACTCTATACTACAAAATTATTGCGAGAAGTTAAAGAAGGTCGCAGCCTGTTCCAAGCAGATCACTTATGAGGGTTTGCAGTATTATTAAACGTACACATACACACACACATACATATCTATATATACAAACAGCACTGTCTGAAGACAAATTTAAACTTAAGGCACCAACAAACAACAACAAATCGCACCAAAACTGCGCCTGTTCACATAAGAAACTACGAACATATGATTCTCGTATAGGCCTAAGGCACCGCTTTTCACTTGCCAAGCACACACACACACACAAACACACGCCAACACACACACTTACACCCATTTCACAGAGTTTGTATATGTTAGAGCATTTGGGCTTTTTGAAGTTGTGTGTCCACGCTCACGTTCCATAATTACTCGAATATACTTTTAAGAAATATCCCAACGAAAACCCTCAAATGAAATACTTCCTAATCAACGCACACTTCTCCCACCAACAGATCGCACACCCGACAAGAACACCTGGAAATGGAGTCTACATTCCACCTCGTCGACGCCGATCTACCTGGAGCGCCGCAATCAGTATCGTCGCAGCGAGATTCGCAATCGCTCCAAGTTCAAACGCAAAACCGTGGCCAACTCCAGCTCCTTCGACAGCTTCAGCGAGATTGCCGAAACCACTGGCAAGGAATCGCCGCCACCGCCGCAGAAGCTGGCCGCTGCCAGCAAGACCAAGAACAAGCCGGACAGCAACGGCACGGAGACCAATGCGCAAACGGACGAGGGTATTGAAAAGTCAAGCAACAACAAATCGAACGCCAAGGACACGTCGAGCTGTGTGCTGCGCGAGCAGCGTCGCAGCGCGTACAGTGCGCCCAAGTCGCCGCTGTTCGGCGGCAAAATGCTGAAGGAGCGCAGCAAATCGGTGCCGCGCAACAGCTTTTCGATGGAGGATCTGGACGAGGAGAGCGAGTCGCTGCACGGCAGCACCACTAATCTGGATGCGCGCAAATCCAAGTCCAGCAAGTCCATTGAAGTGAAGCAATACAATCACAAAACCATACCGAAGCGTATTGCAACGCTGAAGAAGCAGCGCACCAATAAGAAGGAAACCTCCACATTCTACATGGATCTGGACGAGTTCGAAGACAGCACCGAGACTGCACTGAAGATAGTCGAGTCCACGGAAAATTTGGTCGAGAAGAGCAAAACTGTGCTGCGCGTCGATGAGGAGCCGGCGAATGCAACGTCTGCACCGGAGACAGATGCATTGGAACAGCACAATGTGGTGTCACAGTCGACGGAGCACATTGCAGAGCTGGCACTAACGCCCGCCGAAAAGGCCAAGAAGGATGCACAAATCATACTCGATCTCTTGAAGGAGACCAAGGAATTCGAGCGCATGTCCAAGAAGCCGCAGAAGAAACGCTCGTTCGATCACAGTGTCAGCACGCCCACCAGTCCCGACATGCACGGCCACCCGTTGCTGACCGACTTGCCGCCACGGCCACCGTCGCGCTCGCCGCCGCCTCTGGAAACGGACAGTGACGCGGCCAACGGAGAGCGAGCCGAGCAGCCGCCAGAGGAGGAGGAAGAGCCCATCTACGAGTCACTGCTGCGCAACGTGCACGTTCCTTACAAGTTTTCACCGGTCTTGAGCCGCTCCAAGTCCACTCAGTATTACACGCCGCGCGAGAAGAAGCCCATCTCGCCGCCGCGTCCCGAATCCGACTATGTGACGTTGGTCTACTCGGCCGAGGGCGCGCTGCAAAAGGTGGGCGAGGACACAGTCCCCAGCGAGCCACAACTGCGTCGTTTCGAAATGGTGTCCGAACAGCCAGAGCAACGCGAGAGCACCAGCTCGTCGACATCCTCGTCGTCCGCGTGCACCGTTAAGCGCGACAGCCAGAACACAGTCATCCATTTCGACTGCTCGTCGGCGGGCAACATTTCGCAGCTGTCGGCCGCCACCAGCAAGTCGAGCAATGCCGCCGAGGCGCTGCACACACGGCCCATACCAAAGAACCTCATGAAGCGTCTGCTCAACGGCAGCGGCAGCAAGTCGTCGCCGGAGAGCATATCGACCTCGCAGAATTCGCTGTTGCCGCGCGCACGCAAGTCCATTGACAACATTGCGCTCAGCTTTGGCCGTTCGAACAAGCCGCCCGAGCGTCGCGTCTCCGACGTAACGGAAATGTGCCGTCAAAGCATTCTGCACCGACAGGGCAGTGAGGCGGTGGGCGAACGCATGGCACACGTTGACTACGCCGACCCGAAGACACTGTTCGGCGTGCCGACCAGCTCTGAAGCGTCGCTGCAACGCGACTCGGTCTTCTCGCTGACCTCGTCCAGCGACAGCGTCTGCGAGCAGCAGCACAATGGCCGCCTGGCCGGCAGCGAGCTAACCATGGACTTTGCCTACGAGGACAACGTCGAGGCGTGCCTGGAGAACGACTTCCGCGACTCGGCCATCTACAGCGACGACAACGACAAACGCGTCGACTACGAAATTGGCGACTGCATCAAGCGGCCTACCAGTCCGCCACCACCGCCGCCGCCCCGCAATCGCAACCCAGCTTTGCCGCCTAAGCCGACGGACATAGCGCGCTCGAAGGTCGCAGCCCCAATGCAGCGCTCTGGCGACGCGCAGGCGGGTGGCGACGAGGGCGCCGCATTGCCAACGAGTGTTGTTCTCTGTCCGCCGCACCTGAGCGCAGCGGCCTCGCGCAGTTGGGTGCTCAAGCAAATCGACAACTTCAGCAAGTAAGATGAAGATGCAATGTTGTTGTTGGACACATTCGTACTTGGACCATTCATTGCCATATTGGGGGATCGCGCTCGCTGCTGTCCGCTGCCCGGCTCAGGCCGACGCATTTACTTAACGCAAACCCTATCAACTATTTCTATAATTTACCGGCTAAAATATATATTTTATCATCCTGTCATTATGTCGCTAGTTGTAATTTTTCCATTGTATATTTTGTATAGCATTCGTAAATTATTTTATACCTAAGCCATCGACACAATGGACGTATTCGCATTCGCATACGTAGTTGTTAGAACGTTATGTCCACGCAGCCCGACCGACTTGGATCTGCTCGAAAGCGGCCCACTTCCCATTTGCAGGTAGACGTGTAAGCGAAAATATTCATACATGCATCGATTGGATTCACTCCGCGCATATCAACGTCATGCTTGCAACATTTTATTATCTACTTATTGCATATTGCTATCGACTTGTGCGAAATACGCGCATCGAGTAGCGAGTTTCGAGTTTATACAGATTTTTATAATACATAATAAACGCAAATATTTAGCAAATTGTTCGAAACGAGGCATTTTCAATTGCGAAAACAGCGACAGCGAGGAACACGTGAGGTGTCGAAAGACTTTAAAAGAATTGCAGAAGAAATCAATTGAAATTGATTTGTGGGGGAGAATCGGGAGAATTAACTAAAATCTCTCTTATGTTGGATTACCAGAGAAAATGTTGTTCTAGTTAGGTTGAAGAGCTTCCAATTTAATATGCAACAGACATGATTCAGTGTGGTTAAGAAGGTTCTCACTACTTCGGAACGTCTGATCTTATGAGATCTGATGAAAAACTGCTTGAGGACGAAATACGGGCGGCCAAAATAGAGTTAAATGGCGCTGGATCAAGATGAAAAGAGTCCGACCGATACCAAATTTTTGGGCCGATGCCGATTAATTGGCCGAAAGATCGAGAATCAACCGATGCCGATTTCGATTCCATAGAAAAAATAACATAAATGAATTCAATTAAAAACACAAGCAAATTCAGTTTAATTTTTAACTTAAAATTGCGATTCTTATATTAAAATGTGTACTCTGAAATTGCGTTGGAATAAGGCGACCCGATGAACAGCTGTGGTGGGAAAGGAATCAAAAAACAAAATTTGGCAAAAATAAAAGGCCTATTTAAAAAAATGCCTCTAAAGGTGAATGTGTTTACAGCGTATGAGGGATTTTAGTGCTGAGAAATGCGAAAAATTGCTTCACAGCTGCTCAGAAGTTAATGTTAGAGGTTTAAAATCTACGACTGACCCAACCACTTTTTGTTTCGGAGCATTTCTTCACCTTACACTTTTTACTGTGTGCCAGATTTGGCTAACTTTCAACTTTTATTGTTCGGGAGAACTTGTCTCGCTAGAAAGGGACCAGAAGAAAATCATATTTGGTGTTCTGACGGGTTGGACAATTGACAATTGACTGACAATTGGAACTCACACCAGAAGTTTTGGTTTGCTTTCTAACGACTTCTATCGAAGCTATCTGGACCAGGAAGATGAAGGAAATGCACTTCATCTTCTATCATTTGTCCTGCACTATCTAGAAGAAGGACGACTCAGCTGGGCAACTTGACAACAACAGTCTAGGAGATATATCCCTATTCACAGTCTATAAGGCTGTAAGAAGCTCAAACTGGTTCAATTGGTGAACGGTCTTAAGTTCGATTGATTGTATTGTCACAATGGGCTACTTCTACCAAGTACCTACTCACCCCCTATTTGGCTTAACCCATTCGAGACAACGATTTTTTCTCGAACACGGTCCCCAGGAACGAAATTTTTTTTATTCTTTCTATTGCACACAGTAAAGCCAATGCCTAATTTTTTTCCCTGTACTCTACAGATTTCATTAGTTCCAGAAAAATTTTATTTCGACGACTAGTTTACTCAGAATAACTGATAATTGCACATTACTGTCTTATAGCCTCGGAAATCCATTGCACACACGGAGTGCAATCGGTCTCGAATGTGTAAAGCGGTATTCATGCAGAAGGTTATCACTGTTGGTAAGGTTAGGTTAGGTTAGGTAGGAAAGGTGGCCCATTGTAAATCCCTGATAATTTTCTGGAGCTAAAATACAGTCTCAGTCAGAGGGGGGGAAACCCAGTTATGATGGAGAGCAGATTCGAGATTTTAACTTTCGCCACGTAAGCCAGGTCTGTCAGGAATTTTGACCCCAAGGTGCGGAGTCGGCGTGCCTGCAGAGCCGGGCAGTGGCACAGGAAGTGTTGTATCGTTGCTACTTCTTCTTCATCTTCACAGCTACAGCAGACCTCACTGAACGAGAGACGCCATTCTGTTGGTTAGGTTGAAGAAACTCTCAATCTTCAACCCATAACGGATCTTCCATACAAAATTGATGGTTTTTTTTATAAAACTGGCTTTCATGTTGTCCCTAAATGAGTCAAATGTAACACAGACAACATTTAATTACTCCTTCAAATAACTCTTCTAAAGAAACCTACCTTCTATCTTCAACTCAAAGAAAGCTGCCACACAAAAATGGCCATTTTCTATGAAAATAACTTTCCAACTTATAAATGCACAGATAATTAGTGAGAAAACATTATCATTTAAAATTAGATGAACAACTCAATTGAAAATCCACAAATCAACAACTAGCAATGGATAACGGTTTATTCAAACTGGGCAGCACTGAATGTGCAAAATGTTCCCTTCCCCAACGTCATGGTTTGTGTCACTGCTTACTCTGAACCTTTCCGACAGTTTAGAAACCACTGTGTATGGAGGAGATAGTTTTAGCGACCAATGTGTCTCGGCTAAATTTCACCAATTAGCTGAGCAATTCACAGTAGAAACGTTTCTGTGTAGTTTAGACTCAACAATGTGAAATTTTCAGCACAGTGGCGAAATTGGCCGAAAATATTAAAAAATTATAAAAAATAAAAAAAAGTAAAAAAAAAAATATTAATAATAAGTCAATTCTATGATCATTCCTGTATTTGCAGTAGCAAATATAGAATGAGAATCTCTCGCAATCGTGAGCTGTGAAAAACTGATTGAATGTGTGGCTACACTTCAATGAATCAGAGTACAATTTGAGGACTGTTGTGTTAAAGAATAGAACCATTTTTGACAATATATTTCTCATGTTTTTTATGAAGCAATGTGAAGCAAGTTTAAAATCTTTTTTACTGTGGATATTCTGTGGTCTGATTTAGCCTTTCGGGCATTTAAGGTAAATTTTGAACAAAATTTGTGATTATGTGTGATTTTTCAGCATTAAACATGATTTAGCATTAAAAATTAGTTAAACTCACCTAAAATTTCTTCCCAATTCCAGATTTGTTTCTTTCCATATTCGTTCTAATTATTAAGAAAAAGACCTCCGGTTAGTAATTTTGACTTCCTTGGACATTCTGGTGTTAAATAGCATTTTAAGTTTTTTCAAAATCCCTGAAGAGCTCAGCCAATTGACAAAACAACTGACAAAACGTTGGAGCATAGTTTTATGTTTAATATTCGACGGCGTAAAAATAATATAATTTTGTTTTAGTTTGAATATTAAATATTCAAAAATATTTGTATCCAAACACTAAACACAATTTTTTCCCACACCAACTTTTATATGTAATGATTGTAAAAGAATTTTTTTGTTGGCACAAGCGGTGGATGGAGAATATTATGCTCGCCTAACGTCCCTTCAGCTCTCGGCTCCCATTATTTTTTGGGATGTTGGTTGTCTTTCCATCTGCTATTCCACCTGGAAGTTTTGTAGGACATTTTAGTACCAATTTTGATTAAGTACGAAATAAACACTTAAACACATTTAAGGTTTTGGCTTAATTCTGGCGTTCAAGTTAATTTCTGAGCTTTGATGTATTCACAGACCTATAGTAGAATTTTATGGCGAACATTTTTGTGGTACATTTTGTCCTTAAAAAGTCCTGTTTTACAGGACATTTTTGGCATTTTAGAAAAAAAGGGTCAAATTGACCCATACAAATAGGAGCTACAGTGTTAAAATGCTCCACAAAAATGTTCTTCGCAGTATTTTACATCAAATTGCTGAACACATCATATACCTAAAATGTGATGTTACATGGTTTTCGTATGCCGATTCACCATAAGAATGAGCAAAAATTGGAAAACTTTGAGCCCCCTAAAAAAAAATTCAGATGTAAACTTTCAAAACGCCGATACACGTATATTTTTTTTTGGCTTTTTCCTCGCTTTTTCAGTATTGAATATTCAAAAAGGTAAAAAAATTTTTTTTTATTTATGTTTTAAAATTTCTTCTGGCAGTTCTAACTGGACCCAGTAGTAGACAAATGAGACTCTTTGGTCCCATATAGAGGGACCCTCAAGTTGGTTCCATGTCCTCACATGGGATTTAAAAACTATATAATCGGCCGTCTACTAGTGAAATTAAAAAAAAATTGCTCCAACTTATAAATACTTTTCCTCGCTTAACATTTCAAACCAACTCAGTTCCAGGCTCTTTGCGCCACCTTGAACCGACACCAATCAAAGCATCACATGCCAATTTACAATCACTCACGTTGCTGTCCAAATCACACGCGATCTCTTCATATCTTTGGTTCATTTCGCTCATGTAATCAAACAAGCATTCAAAACCCAACCAAAACCGCCAAGCGAACAGACAAATATGCGAACCGGCGGCAACCAAAACCGATGCCGATGACGTCAGCGCATTTCGGTTAACGTTACTTCTGTGTTTGTTTATCATTGTTGTTTTTGTAGCTATGTATATATGCATTTTGGTATTAATTTTTTTAATGCATTCTGCTGAATTATTTAATGGCTATGAGCACAACAACAACACACAAATCAATTACAAGCCGCAAAGTCTTTGCGTCAATGCGAACATTGCAGCGCGAGATAAAGCAATGCGCTTTAAGCAGACACATATACACACATATATATATATATATATACATATATTACATTTTTGTATGCATGTGTGTGTGTGTGTAGGCTGAAGTTTCATTGAACTTGAGCCAATGGAGTGCGTCGTGTTTGAACAGTGCAGGCGGCAGCGGCAGAAGCAGAGCGACAGTTGTTGGCATTTGAAATGAAAGCAAACTATTTGCATAAATACAAATATTTTTAAAATTTGCATTTGTCGATTCATGACTGATTCAAGTTTGAAATATCGAAAACTTCCCACTTTGGTTTAGGTAATTTTTTTGTTTTCTCACTTATTTACTTAAAATTTGCATTTGTCCATTTATCATTTAAAAATTTTAAATATTAAACATATTCGACCTTGGTTCAGGTCCCTTTTTGATCTCTTACTTATTTATGAAAGCAAACTATTTCAATAAATTGTAATTTAATGATTCATGGTTGCATTCTCTGAAATATCAAAAACTTCCAACTTTGGTTCAGGAGCGGTTTTTAACTCACTTTGCAAAAGTCGTAGGAGTCTAAGTATGATTTTTTTGTTCTGTAATATTTCGACTTTCAATTGAACTATTCGATGTTTTAGCCAATGCATCTTTTAAGTCTAAGTTGTTTACTTCGCGTTTGTTGTCCTACAAAATTTCTCCCTCTCACACTCAACACGTCAACAGACCCCAATTTCAGGCAAATTGTCGTAAAAATGTTGCCAACAAATACTTTGACGTTTATTTCAAATGAAATGACATAAACATAAACATTTCAGACAATGCAACGTGAGCCCTTCGGTTGTGTTTTCCCGCATTGCAATCAAACTTTCGATGGTAAATTTCGCAGCAACATCTTGAATTGTTGCGCCATTTGCCATTTTGTGGCAATTTCGAAACGTCACATTGGTAGAAAACACATTCAGCAAAGCAATCAAAGCCATAGAAAAGTTTATAGGCGGCAGCCCACAACGTGAGCTGTGCCATCGTCAGTGGGCACTAGCGACCCACTCCGACTGAGCAGAAGAGAGCAAATAAAAAAAAATGCCCAATTTATGGCCACAGCCAAACAATGAATGATGCGCACACAACTTTTCTCTGCCACTGTTTTCAATTCAATTTGCATTGACAATAATTTTCGTACGCGCTGCTGTGATTTGCTGTCGACTTGCGGACTTGATTATAATTTACGATTCAAAAATTAATAATGAAATTTAAGTGGCAATTGTGTGAGGAAACACAACGCAGAAGAAGACAATTTTTCACCATTTGATGAAATGTGATTGAAAGCCACAATCATAAACGAAAAAAATAAATGAAACAAAGTAAATTTGAAGCCACTGGTTGGTTGACGTTGATGCCTTTGGCGGTTTTGGTGTTGTCTTAAGTAATCGACGGCGACAACATGAAAATGCCAAAATTGCCTTTTAGTCGCTTTACGTAAAACAATCAGTGTGTGCAATGTGTTGCGTGGAGTTTAAACACTCAATTTTTGCTACAAATGGATATCACACGAAAACAGCTTTCGTTGTTAACGATTGCGATTGCTACACTTTTGGCATAGCTGTGTACTAATAATTTGCAACGAGTGTAGACGACCCATTAAAAGCGAGACGCTTTGAATATGGTTGACATAAATCCAATTGGCATAGAAAGATTAATATAAATGCTGCTAGTTTGTGCGAGTGCTGACTGAGACAAAAGACTGCAGCAACGAACTTGCATCAGATGCGTAACAATGATACAACTTGGAGTATGAAATAGGCATTGGTGCTCCGGTGGTAAATTACCAAAAAACAAATATTAAATAATTGTAAGCAAGTTTAGCGAAAATATAAACATTTGGAAATTTTCAAAAAGAAATGTGGAAAATTTTAAAAATGTAGTTTGAGCTCAAAAAGTTTGTCAGCTGCTAAGATTCTTATAGGTTCAATTGTTAAAAGTGAAGAGTAAGAATTTAATTTTAGTTAACATTTTCCGCTGTTGCCTCACTTAACCCATTCGAGACGACAATTTTTTTCCAACACGGTCCCCGAAATTTTATTTTTCTGTGTATTGTACACAGTAAAAACAATGCCAAATTTTTTTCCTGTACTTTACAGATTTCACTAGTTCCAGAAAAATCGTATTTCGACGACTAGTTTGCTCAGAATAATTGCACACACGGTGTGCAATCGGTCTCGAATGAGTTAGGTTAGGTCAGTTGAAGTAAGGTTAGGTGGAAGTATTTGCTATAGAAGTAAACATTCCATTAGCTCTACAAAAGAATGGCATACAATTAAATATAACATAAGGTCACACAACTTAACACTAGAAAGACCGCAAGTTTTCCATACCTACAAAGACTATTATATATGCTGATATCTCGAAAAGTACACATCGGTTTGGGCTAATTGAAATTGAACCTTAATTGTACAACTAATTGTAGAATCCAATAACAAAAAGTTATCAAAGCAAAAGTTGACAGAAATACTTAAGAAAATACAAATATTAAAAAATTAAAACCGTCAAATTGAAATGGTCTTTCTAGTGTTAAAGTCAAACATTCCACAATTTCAGGGAGAATTAACATTTGAGGCACAAGTCACTTTGTACGAGAATCCCATCTCAAATATTGAAGTTTCATTTCAGAGTTAAATAAAATCCCTAAGAAAGAAAATAAAAAGGCCAGCAAATGTTTTCTAACAAGAAATTTTTTTGCATGATTGGCTCGTTGTTTATATAAACAATAAATTAGTTTGGTATTTACAATGTCTGATAACTCAAATCTAAAGGCGGTATTTCATTATGATTTCAGCGCTTCTAATTTTAAGTACTGTTTTAGAAAACAGTTTTTAACCATTATTCATGCTTATTGAAGTAGACTGATTCCAATCAAAGAATTCAGTAGTTTTCTGCAAGTTCCTAACAAGAGATCTGGAATTGTTTCCAAATTTCACCCATCAAATCATTCCATCATATATTTACAACAATATATGGTTTTGACTTAAGCTTCTACAAAGGTCTCGTAGTAATTAAAGATTGAATAGCCCCATTCGGAGACGGTTGAAGTCCACTGAAAAGTGTCCGAAAGTAAGTTCAATCTGTCGCTACAACTTCTTTCGAGAACATTGCGGAAATTTTAAAATTGCTACCATAGCAACTTTACACCTAAAATGCTGTGAAGAGTGAAATCCACTAAAAGTAGATACTTTAGCTACTAATAAGTTTTAATGGTTTGTTTTTGTAACTTTGAAGGTTATTCAGAGACATTGGAGCTATATATGTAATTTATTTTAAATATGATCCATCGTTAGCTATGACTTTTCGTCATCTTTCAGGCGGCATACGGACTCCGCATTGAAAAAATGCCTCCATCTTTTGGGGCGATTCAAGAATTGAACCAAATTTTTGGCTTCTTTCTATAAAGTGAAGTGCCGCTTGACCGGGCCCTGAGTAATCGACCAAAACAAAAATGGGACAGAGTGGGATGGCAAATCTAATAGAAGCGCCTCTAAAGTTTCCTTGATGACTATTGCCACATGAGGCTGAACGTTGTCCTACGCAAAGATGCCCAATGCCCGCAAATTGTGCTCTATTAGCACAAAGGTTGACATGCTTAAAGATTCAAAGTATAATTATTAATCTGTTAGTTGTTAATCTGTGAGTTGTTGTTTTTATAGCAAGAACAGATCAATTAGAAGCACATTTTTAGACAAATAAGTAATCGATTCAGCCACAATTGTGTGACATCACAATCGACTCGAAAAAGATGTAAAAAAAGTTGTTCAGCACAGTTTCCAATCTGTTTCCACTCACTCACTCACCTTAGACATCAAAATGTATGAACTCCTGACTCGAAAACGTAGATATCCAATCAATAAGAATTGGCGGCAATTGTTTTATAAGAACCGTAAATAACACTTTAGCGTCAATAATTAAATAAAAAAGGCTGCTTGAAACACGAAACTCACTTGGATCATTAAGAACTTTTAAAGTATCACAGTCACACAACAACACAGTCACAATCACAACGAGGGTCAAAAGTACAGAGATAAATTTGTAGCACTGTTTCGAAATAGAAAAAACACAACCGCCACGATTATTTTCCGAACTGTTTCATACGCAAATTTCACACACGTTTGTAGTGTTGCCACCTTCACGAATTGCGCACATAATGTTTTACACGTTTGCAGTGTAAAAGTTTGTTGGGATTTTTTGAAATTCGTGGTCTTAAGGGGCAAAATTTGGGCTAAGGTGTTATATAAAGAAACGCGATTTAATGAGTCTGTTGATTCGAAACTTTGTGAAAGTACTGCAAATCAAAAATAATTTGACACGTATTTAATAATTTTTTGAAAATTAAAATTTAACTTGGTGAACCAAGGGTTAAGATTCGTATGCGGAAAGACTACGAAAAACCCCTGAACCGATTGACTTATTGACTACAAAGTTGATGGAAACACGTGATTGACACGTTTTTCGCATTATTTTGTAAGTCTAGTAAAGGAATTCTCAGTAAGAAATAATTCACTCAATTAATAATTTTTTGGAAAATCGAAATCTAACGGAGTGATCCTAAGGTTAAAAGTTTGTATGCAAATATATGATGTTTTGACGCCTTTTGACTTCAAACTTGGTGAAAGTACTTTTAGTCAGAAATAAAATGAAACGTGTTATTTATTTTTTTGAAAATAAAAATTTGACGGAGTCAACGATGGGTTAAGAGTTTGTAAGGGAAACATTGCTTAATATGTAAATTCAACACATTGAAAAAGAAATAATCAGATAAGTATTTATTCATAAAAATCTGACAACAAAGGGTTAAGAAGAACTTGATTTATTGGCCCCATTAACTTTAAACTTGCGTGCAAAGCCGCAGAGTTCTGCTTGTAATTTATTAAAATTTTCATTTAAAAAGTCATACAAAAAAATACTCTACAAATACATTTTGAGTGACAAAGAAAACCAATTTTACCAATTTTGTACAACAATTATACAATTGCAATATGATTAATTACAATGTTGTAGTTGTTAGTTGTGTTGTCGCGCGCTATTGTTGCTGCGCACCAGTGGACCAGCGCTGAGCGCTGGCGGGCGAGCAGGGCTGCGCTTCATTGGTCCGTTGCTGTGTGCCACAGTTGAACAAACGCCGACAACGGGCCGGGCCGGGCCGGGCAATGGTAACAATTGCAACAACAACAATTACCATAACGAGCGTAATTGTGGCCGCAGTGGGCGTAAGTGCGGCGCGAAGGCGGTTGCAGTTGGCCGCGCGTGCGTTGTGTCACTGTCGGCGGCAGCGGCGATACACAAAGTTCAACAAATGAAATGAAAGTGAAATTTTCAGTTTTATAAGAAATCAAAATAAAATACGTAGAAATTTAACAAAATTATTGCATATTTTTTGTACGAAAGTGAAATGCATGTTTTTTGTCTTATTTTATTTTATCTTATTTATTGTTGTTGATGCCAAAACTTTTGTGCAATTTAAATAAAATAAATTAATAAAAAATCCTTATATGAAATTTAAAGTTGGTTGCCTCATTTTTTTATGGTAATCTTGTTGAAAATCACCACAACAACAGCAACAACAACAAAACATTTCAAGCAATTGGCAATATGCAATTTGAAAGGAAAATTTGTTGTTATTGCTGGGCAAAGTTGATTGCATTTGGCGCATGACGTGCCATCGCCGTTTTAACACATTTTCCAAGCGGCCACAAAAACTTTCCAAAAGCGCGCACACACGAGCGACTAATTGGCATTGACGGCGATTTGGTGCACCAACAAATAAAATTGAGATAAAATTTAAATAAACCAACCAACAACAACAACACCAATAAATTAAACAAAAAATTCATTTAAAAAAATGTTAAATGAGTAAAATGGTTAATCTTTCAAATCAAGTTGGCAATGGAAGTTTTTCATGGCTAAAAAGTTTTCAGCGCATTCAAGTGGTCAATTAATTAAGAAGCCTAAGTGACTGTGAAAGACGTTTGTGTTCATGTTGCTGAGGATAATCGAAAGGATGCTGTTGGATGATGCTGTTTTGTTGTTAGTGTAAAGCGTTGTTCGAAAAGCATTTCCGTTGTAAGCTCGAACGGCAAAATTTATTGACTTTACCAACTTTTTTGAGGTTAATATTGTTGTATGTTGTTATTGTTGTTGTTGTTACTGTTTTTTTAGTTTAGTAGGAAGTATGCAAAATATTTCGATAGCCAAATTTGCTAAAACGTGTTAAAGTGAAAGAAGTGAAAGAGCCATCAGCGGCTATTAATATTGATTTGTGTGTGTGTGTGTTTTTTTGTATTTCTGTTCAGTATTTGCATAATTTTATTTGTTGAATAACTAATTAATTGGGTCAACTTTAAATGGTGTTTTCTTCGAATCGAAATGTTTATTAAGTTTCGAATTATATTGGGAACGCAACAGTGTGTTTTGCTTGACTGAAAAACTTGGATGATTTAGTAACTAAGAAGTGCTGTGTTTGTATTGAAATAAATTTAATTATCAAATTTAAAATTTAATTATTAAGTTTCAATTTAAAATTTAATTTGAAACTTGATTTAAAATTTTTACATTAATTCAATTTGAAATTTAATTTCAAAATTTAAATTAAATACAAAAAATTTTAGTTTAAAATTAAATTTTAAATTTAAAGTTCCTTGAGATTTGAAAGTTTTTAAATAAACATTTCGATAATTTTGATTTTAAACTTTAGTCCAAAAATTTTCTCACTAACACAAAAACTTATTCAAACTCCACACGCAAAACTGCCATCAATTCAACATCTTCTTCAGCACTTTGCAGCTTCCTTCCACATGTGCTCATCCTAATTTATTTTAGTTGATTTAATTTTTGCGTTTTGTGGGACTCATTAAAACTTTATGATGCAGTTTTCGGTGAAAGCGCAAACAATGCAAATAACTACAAAAAAAAATTATATTGCATTTTAAACTGCAGTTCGACGCTGTTCATGCAAATCACAGCACTCAATATGAGAGACAGTCAAAAATGCACAACAAATAATTTGCACAACAAAAGACAAATCGACA
This sequence comes from Melieria omissa, assembly GCA_963971225.1. Taxonomy (NCBI): domain Eukaryota; kingdom Metazoa; phylum Arthropoda; class Insecta; order Diptera; family Ulidiidae; genus Melieria; species Melieria omissa. Next base: position 24,744,044 of record OZ020269.1, on the reverse strand, counting down.
AAAGAAAATCACAACAAAACATTTTAAGTGCATTGCACAAAAACCGGCGTCTGCAATTTATTACAAAATTATGCAAAAAATGTGACGAAATGAGTAGCCAATGTGGACCTTTCAACGCAAAAGGGTGTTAATAGCTTTCAAAAAAAAAACGAAAAAATTTTATGAGGACTGCTTGAAGTGTGCTTTTATTTTTCATTTCAGATGTTTTATGGAATTATTTATTGTTGTTGCTTTTGTTACTTTAGTATTATGATTTTTGCTGGCAAAAGTTTGTAAAGAAACTTTGCATGCGAAATGTGCAACGGCACAGTTTTTGAGTCTTTATGACGAGGATTTATTATACGCTGTAGTAGGTTTTTTTTTGATTTTTTTGTTTTGTAATTTAGAAGGTTTATGGTCCATCGTTTGCCATGACTTTCTCCCATCTTTGAGGCAGCATAAGAGTTTCGTGTAAAAAATAATTTCCTGTCTTTTGAGTCCAAGAATCGACCCACGAACAGAGCAAATGGAAGTCGAAAGAAGTTCTCTTCTTATCTGGAAGTCTGGTGAATACGGCCGGCGAATATGCCTTCAAAGTTTCCTTTCTATTGAAGCGAGTCCATAGTTTAATTGGCGACTTTTGTAGCCTAGAGTTGTGCAGAAAGATCCCATTCAAGATCAACCATGTACCATATACTCGTTTATGGATATTGCTAGGAGAACATACAATCCAATTTGTTATCTCCCATTTCCTTATCTGTCCACATCACAATGGTCCTTCATAGTTATGGGAGCATCGCTCGAGTGTTGGTCTTAGTGAAAAGATCCTAGCAGAGTCACTCAGGCTTGAGGGAAGAACCAGCAATTCGCAATACTACACTCAGACTGAGAAAAAACCCAGTTTAAACAGATCACTGGGCTCTGCTCATCTAATCTAATCTAACCTAATCTAATCTAATCTAATCTAATCTAATCTAATCTAATCCAATCTAATCTAATCTAATCTAATCTAATCTAATCTAATCTAATCTAATCTAATCTAATCTAATCTAATCTAATCTAATCTAATCTAATCTAATCTAATTTAATCTAATCTAATCTAATCTAATCTAATCTAATCTAATCTAATCTAATCTAATCTAATCTAATCTAATCTAATCTAATCTAATCTAATCTAATCTAATCTAATCTAATCTAATCTAATCTAATCTAATCTAATCTAATCTAATCTAATCTAATCTAATCTAATCTAATCTAATCTAATCTAATCTAATCTAATCTAATCTAATCTAATCTAATCTAATCTAATCTAATCTAATCTAATCTAATCTAATCTAATCTAATCTAATCTAATCTAATCTAATCTAATCTAATCTAATCTAATCTAATCTAATCTAATCTAATCTAATCTAATCTAATCTAATCTAATCTAATCTAATCTAATCTAATCTAATCTAATCTAATCTAATCTAATCTAATCTAATCTAATCTAATCTAATCTAATCTAATCTAATCTAATCTAATCTAATCTAATCTAATCTAATCTAATCTAATCTAATCTAATCTAATCTAATCTAATCTAATCTAATCTAATCTAATCTAATCTAATCTAATCTAATCTAATCTAATCTAATCTAATCTAATCTAATCTAATCTAATCTAATCTAATCTAATCTAATCTAATCTAATCTAATCTAATCTAATCTAATCTAATCTAATCTAATCTAATCTAATCTAATCTAATCTAATCTAATCTAATCTAATCTAATCTAATCTAATCTAATCTAATCTAATCTAATCTAATCTAATCTAATCTAATCTAATCTAATCTAATCTAATCTAATCTAATCTAATCTAATCTAATCTAATCTAATCTAATCTAATCTAATCTAATCTAATCTAATCTAATCTAATCTAATCTAATCTAATCTAATCTAATCTAATCTAATCTAATCTAATCTAATCTAATCTAATCTAATCTAATCTAATCTAATCTAATCTAATCTAATCTAATCTAATCTAATCTAATCTAATCTAATCTAATCTAATCTAATCTAATCTAATCTAATCTAATCTAATCTAATCTAATCTAATCTAATCTAATCTAATCTAATCTAATCTAATCTAATCTAATCTAATCTAATCTAATCTAATCTAATCTAATCTAATCTAATCTAATCTAATCTAATCTAATCTAATCTAATCTAATCTAATCTAATCTAATCTAATCTAATCTAATCTAATCTAATCTAATCTAATCTAGTCTAATCTAATCTAATCTAATCTAATCTAGTCTAATCTAATCTAATCTAATCTAATCTAATCTAATCTAATCTAATCTAATCTAATCTAATCTAATCTAATCTAATCTAATCTAATCTAATCTAATCTAATCTAATCTAATCTAATCTAATCTAATCTAATCTAATCTAATCTAATCTAATCTAATCTAATCTAATCTAATCTAATCTAATCTAATCTAATCTAATCTAATCTAATCTAATCTAATCTAATCTAATCTAATCTAATCTAATCTAATCTAATCTAATCTAATCTAATCTAATCTAATCTAATCTAATCTAATCTAATCTAATCTAATCTAATCTAATCTAATCTAATCTAATCTAATCTGAATCTAATCTGAATCTAATCTGAATCTAATCTGAATCTAATCTGAATCTAATCTGAATCTAATCTGAATCTAATATCAATCTAATCTGAATCTAATCTGAATCTAATCTGAATCTAATCTGAATCTAATCTGAATCTAATCTGAATCTAATCTGAATCTAATCTGAATCTAATCTGAATCTAATCTGAATCTAATCTGAATCTAATCTGAATCTAATCTGAATCTAATCTGAATCTAATCTGAATCTAATCTGAATCTAATATCAATCTAATCTGAATCTAATCTGAATCGAATCTGAATCGAATCTGAATATATAATCTAAGTCGAATCTGAATATATAATCTGAATTGAATCTGAATCTGTTTCTTTTCAAACCTTATCTGCTAAAGATTGATTCAACATTTTGCACACAAGTAATTTCATTTTGAGGGAGTCCATACACAACTTATGAGACCATACTACACATTTGAAACCATACTTGTGATTCAAAATTTTTGTAAAAATCATTTGTATCTTTCAAACTTTCAATTTCCTTATAATTTGCTGCGGCAACTTCATTCAGCATTGAATACAAAAGCCGCTGCCTGCAAACTAACTATGTCCCCTATCAGCAAACACATCTACTTTTAATGCGGCCATTGTCAGTGAGAAAATTTGCAAACAATTTTTTAGAAATTAATTTCATTTTCATTTAAAACAACTAACATTTACAGCAAAGAGAAGAAATTTTCACGCAGATAATTTTCACTCACGCGCTCACTTTACACCTTTGACCACAAAAGCAAAGTAATAAATCTGAAAACCAAAACCAACAACAACCGACACCAACAAAAATGCAACTTCAAGCGACGACAAATGAAGATAATGACGATGCTCTGGGCAATGGTTGTATTAGGGCCGCTGTTGTTGTTGTTGTGTATTATTTCACATGGGCGGTCGACGTCAGTACGCACGCACTGACACACGCGCTGACGCGGTTTTACGTAACGCCACAATGAACTACAGCCAATTAGTTCATTTACAACTGACTGGCTGAACGACTGTCTGACGCATACGGCATTGTCTTTCAGCGGCGAGTTGCGTTGCCTGTGTTGCTGCTGCGGCTGCGGCTGCGTAACTCGCATCGAGGCGCCAGTGAAATTAAGCCGCCCCAACACATCTAAGCATGGCAGATGCCAACAACTTCAAATCTCCTAAAACCACAAATTATAACACACCAAATATCGGCGAACCAACCATCCAACCAACCAACCAACTCGTAACATTCATTCAGTTGGCAAGAAGACCCACATGCATTTTTCATTCGTAATGTTGCTACCGTCTCGAAAGAAAGCCAACAACAATTAAATGTTATAAATAAAATTCGAAAACCCACAAAAAAAAGGAAACAACTTCCAACAGCAACTTTTAATTCCAACGCCAACGTTTTAATTGTTTGAGGTCAGTTGCGCGACGTGAGATCTCAACGCTTCTGCCGCAACGACCAGTAAAATGGGATCATAGAAAGATTCAATAAAGTCCAAAACCCACTGCTATTCATCTGCCACACAGACAGACACTCGCTGGCGGGCATTGTGCGTGGTTGGTTTTTTGTTGTTATGTTGGCGGAACTTGAACTTTTTTTCAACGAAATTGTGTAATGAAAATTTCTTCGCAACCAAATACGACTCGTCGTTGTTTATGCGATAATCAAAGGTTGAAATCTCACATTAAAAACATTTCCCCTACTGACACCCAACGGAAGTGAACATTTGTGACCTGATTTTGATCTCAACTCAACCCAATTAGTCAAATTCGACTGTTGTGCTTGTGTGTGTGTGCGTGTGTTACATAAGTTGAAGGGGAAGGCAGAAGACATTGGGGACACTGTTGTTATCGATCAACTGAGTGGATTGCACTCAATTACTTATTATGCCCGCAGTGAACTTGTACGCACATTTGGCAATGTGACAATTCGCTGAGCACGAAATGGGAACAAACGTGCATGGCAGCAGCAAAACTAAACCATTCGTTGCATATTTTAGCCAAATTGAAAATGTTCAAAGTTTTCCTGGTTTTATGGAGTAAATTTATTTTATTTTAATTTTAATTTCAAATCCAATGAAATTTATATTTGCCTGTTGTGAGATGAAATCAACAGATACTGGAATAGTCCAAGTAAGGAGTAACAACTGTCAAAATCAGCACTCGTTGTTGGCATATCAAATTATTAAAAAATTCAAATAAATTCAAATTTAATTTTTTTTAAGTAAAAATTTGCACTGTGTTCTCGAGAAAACCATAGTAAAAAAACAGAAAAAATTCAGTTGCCTATTTTGTGTTATGGTACTCTATCTTCGTAGTTACAGGAGTACATAAAGTAATAAACGTATTGTAAACGTAACATTTAGTTTTCTTAGGCCATTTCCAGGTACAATTATTTCAAATAGTTTAACCCTTTCCGGAAATTTACAGACAAAGGCTAAGTGTACCTTCGTACTTTATTGTAAGTAAATAAGCGACTTTTTTTCTGTTGGCCTTAAACGTTTAAATTAATTAATTAAATACCTTAGTTTCTGTTGTATTAAAAATAAATGCGTCGACATTTTTTTAAAATTCATACAAATATTTAGTGCATACTAATTTAGTGCATACTAATTTTTAATAATTAGTTTGAACCAGGTGTGTTATTGCGATATATTATAACATTTTTCCCAAGAATTTTTTTTTGACAGCGAATGCACTTTCTTGTGGAATAGTTTTCTCATAATTATTAAGTAGACTGTTTTGCAACATTTCGCTTACAAATTTAAATCGTGGATACTTGATATGAATGAGTTTTGTAAGCAGCTCTTTTCAAGAGTTTGAAAAACCAGCAATTCTTCTGCAGCAGCAGCGATGCTTCTGCTGAGGAATTTTTAAATCTGTATTAGTTTTTGGCAGCCGCCGTGGCTCAGTTGGTTAGTGCGCGGCCCAACGAGTCGCATGCAGAGCGACGCAAGATCGAATTCTGCATGTAGTAACACCTAACAAAAAAAAAAAAAAAAAAAAAATAACGGGAAACTCGTTTTCTCTTTCGGTGGCTGTCCTCTCAGCTGGAAATGGCAAACCTCTGAGAGTAAAAAAATTGCCTATGAAAAAGCTCCCAACCTGCCGTTCGGAACCGGCATAAAACTGTAGGTCCCTTCCACCCGCGTACAAATTTACACGCACAACACGGGTGGTTGCTGGAAGCTAGGCCTTAGTCTCGCGTGAGCGGGCTGTCGTGCCAATCAATTATTAAAAAAAATTATTATTAGTTTTTGGTAGCAAAACCTAAAAAATTCCAACGTTTATATTTTAGTTGTTTTATGAAATTCAATAAATTTCAAATTATTTGCGAATACATATTTTTCCCGAGTCTTTAAAAGAATTTTACGATATATCGCCCAAATGAAGGCCAAAGGTTGGATGTTAATTGCGTCTGTCTTTTTTTAAGATTTTAACACGGCTTCATATTTTTTCATAAATAGAAAAAGCCATAATCAATTAACCATTGTAGGATTAATAAATTTCAGGGTTAATTAAATTTCTCTCTTTTTGCCATACAAAAGAGAGGCCGTCATTTTACCTGGCTCAATTGAATAATTTCAGTATTGGTTTGGTAACAGAATTTTTACGCTTGCTTGACTGCCACGCCCATAGTCATGCGTACTTGCCACTGCAGCTGGGAATCTATCGATAGTTAGCCCATCCGAAATTTGCGTTAGTTTAAGTGAAAAACATCGAAACTATTGGATAAATCTGAATTGTTTCATATACTTAAGAATCGGCTGAATTTAGTATCTCTCTGTAGAGCTACATGAATGTTAACTAATTCTGTGCTTTATTGAGGGAGAAAAGGACATTGCAACAACAACAACGTTCATATACGGCCACCTGAATGTGACTCAATTGTTTGTATATCTAATTTTTAAAATTTTTGTATCACTTGGATTATTTCACTACGATTTCAAAACTTCTGTCAAAATATTTTTAATTTTAAGTTTTTAATTATTTTAAAGATTTGTTTGTCTAATCTTTTAAACGTTTTTTGTGTTGCATAAGTTGATATTAAGTTACAGTGGGTTGCGAAGAGGCCTAAAAAGCCTAAGGTTTGGCTTGAAAGTCCCTTCATGTCATTCAAAATGTGAACTTGCTTTTAATATGAAAAAGTGGGAACACATCTTACAAAGAATTAATTTTAAGATATTGTGATTTGGGACATGTGAGACAAAGGCCCAACATCTTCCATAGTACTCAGTCAATATGAGCATTGCATTCCTTTAATGATAACTGATCAGCCTTAATATATAAATAGTTCGTGGGGCAGGTAATTGTTCCCTCCAGGAGGTGTACCTAGGCCTATTGTGGTATTTGCTTTATTTTTAATATTTAAAATTCTAACAGACGTAACTGTCTGTGCTGTCAGTTCAGCACACATTGGTACTTCTCATGCACACTAATGATGACCTGCCTGGCTCCCTACGGAAGCAAAACGTGGACCATCTGCAAAATTAAAAAGCTCGTCTTCTTAAAAAGAAGAACCCTAAGAACAACAAAACAATATTTGGCCCAATGACCGAAAGCTTATAGTGGAAAAATCTATATATAATCATGAGTTCCAGCAAGTATGTCGCTATCAAATTTCGTTCCTATCATAAAAACCGAGCAACTAAAATGGGCTGGCCATTAGGCTGGAGTGAAAATGGCGAAAAAAAAATTTTTTTGGAATATCAATTAGCTAGATATCTCAAAATGTGCCAATACATCAATATAAAGCTGTGTAAAAATTAAAAAGAAATTAAACAATTTTTTGATCTCCCATCGCAACTTTTAATTTCACAGTATTACGCGACATTAAAGATAGTCATCTTAAAATTCAATTAAAAATCAAATACGCTTCTAATTACAATATTTAATGATGTCAAAGTTATAAACACATGGTTACAGGGTGAAGTGACAAAAATCACGTTTCGACTCGAACGCCGGCATTTGCTGACGAGAAGCAATGCGTGCACGGATGTCGCGTCGAAGTTAAGTTTTGCAGGAACCTTGAACCTCCGTATTTGTCCACTGGGGACTGCTGTAGCTCTGGCCTTCATCACTCGTCGTAAGCCCAGTTCACGTATATGTGGTCGATGGTCCGTCATCATGGCCAGGAGCACATTCTCCGGGTGAGCAAAGTACGCGTTACGGTGAATAACGGGGTCAACGATTCCCTTGAGTTTGGAGCTGAGGTAACGTGACTTGACAAGCATCTGGTGAATCCAGAGAATCCGTGTGGGTCTGTCGTCCCGCCATCGAGTGACTGGAATAGATTAAGTCGCCGGATAACGCCCGATTTTTGTCCCGTGTTTACGTTTGTGCCGTCACACCCGACAACTTTAATATTATCTGTCTTCGCATTTTGCTCTTTGATACTAGCGACTAAGTACTCAGCTATGTCTTTGCTGCAGCCTGATGACGGAGACGTATGGTTGAAGTACGAAGAACCCGGCTCTGCGATGATGGTTATGTGTTCTTCCGATATGGTTTTTCTGTGGTACTTGTTGTCGACGGCGAGGACTTGTGTTAAAGTTTTATCCTTGCGGCCATCAAAAAATAGTCCATCTATGCCCTTGTGAGTGTGGTCGTCTTCATTCTGCCTCAGTTCCTTTCGAATTTTACTGCGTTTTCGACGGATTTTGCTTCGGTCGATTACTTTGGATCGGTCGTTGAGTGATACGAGACCAAGATCATGCAGAACTGTTGTTGCTAATACAGCAGCCGATCTGTCCGAAACTCCGGTCCGATCGCAAGCTATAGCGAGGGAAGGCAGAGAGATAGTAATTTTTTGGCACTCTCGATCCTGATTTGGCTTGGTTTTGAGTGATTCTCTATCTGGGATGTACTCATCGACAGTGGGACTGTCAGACGAGTCCGTGTCGTATTCGGAACTTTCGGCAGAATAGGGTTGACTTTTGCTCGCATCGTCATCGATCTTCTTAATCTTCATTCGTTTGAGATTTGCTTCCTCTCTTTCAGCTTTTCTCTTCAATTTTGATGTTACCACTTGATCTGTACCACCGATTATCATCTTTCTTGGCCCTCTCTGGTCTTGAAGGAACTGCCGTTCGTTTGCCGGAATTTTGTTGTGTTTCGTACATTTGCAATTGGCCACCATATCGGAGCACTTGCATTTGCTGAGATCAAACAGAGTGTTAGCTTTGTCACGAAAGTCCGATAATCTCCGTTGGTAGTTTGGTTGATTCCTTTTACATTTGTTGACTTTTAGCATTGTGTTGTATTTGTCGTGGAACGATCTAAGTTTTTCTATCGCTTGTGCATGCGTTACTGTTGGAAGTGAGGCCCTTTGCCATATCTCTTCGACTTCATAGCACAGTTTTTGAGATATGTCAAAAAATTATGGGTATTTACCATTGTCCGTCTTCAGATCTTGTCAAAGTTGAATATATTTCTTCATGAGATCGGTGTAGGTCGGCAGGTTTCGTGGAGCGCCAAATATCACGCACGAAACTTTGTCTCTTGTAACTGTCATCTCTTTAAAAATATAAAGAAATAACTAGTAACCCTTCACTGCCCTACCTTTTTGCGCACAAGTTCAGGTACTCACCTTTTTTTTGTTTTTTTTTAATTAAATCAGATGTAACGTCACAAGTTTATTTCGAATCGGTCACTTCACAAGGAAATCGTGAACATTCAACAATCATAAACAGAATTAAACTAGCGGGGTTTGCCACATTCCAACGATTAAAACACGAATTGTAATTTGTAATATTTTATTCGCTCAAACAGGACTGCTACAATAAATAACTTAAAACCCGCAAACCTAAAGCAAAGGCTACTGAGATTTATTTTGAATCCTTAACTGAGTTGAAATTACGACTTTCACTTCTTTCGACGAAAGTGAAAAAAGTATTAAAAAAAATTATTTCAACTAGGTGATGGGCGATCAAGGAGTTGTTAGAAACTAATATAATTTTGCAGGATTGGTACCATGGACATTTGGCACATTTCCAATATACTAGCTTCTTAAAATTTTAAAATCAATTTTTTCACTCCACCCTACTGGCCATGTCATAAGTGCAGACCATACCTACTCGTCAAAAAAAAAAACTCTCCAGCAAATACCATAAACTGTCTTCAAAAGGGCGGTGAGCTGACTTGCGTTGCACGGAGATACTAAGCGCGGTATAAAGGAAACTAGAGGTCGCTATTACCATAGGCAAAGACCCATTCAAGGTTGTCCAGCCACGAATGGATAAATTCTGAATAAAACATAACACACTTCACATAATTTATCACCAATTTTTTTTGTTTGTATTTACTTTTAGATTATAACTGCAAACATTTCTGACAATCTTTTGTGAAATGTTGATTTTAGTAAAAACTTCACATACATCATTTTTAACAAGATTTTCTATAAAGGCATTAAGCTGTGTTACGTATGCCAAGTGTTGCAAAAATCCATCACATTTATAGATTTTTATATAATTTAAGAAAACCACTGATTAATATGCAAAAGTTATACAAAACCAAAAATCATTAAAATCCGAATAGGAAAAATGTTATTGCAAAAAAAAACCAAAATTAAGAGAAATGCATAAATTCAATGCCCATAAGCTGGTAATGGTGCAAAGCCGGTGTGAGTGAGTGAGTGTAGGCGGAGAAATTATGTTGACATCATTCGCAGCAAAAATTCAAAATCAACACAAATGCAAAGGTAAAATGAAAAATACAAAGTAACAACAACACAGTAGCAACAAAGTGAGACAGGAAAAAGTGAGACAAAACAAAAATGCCAAAAAAAAATTACAAGAAAAACGCATAACAAAAAATTAATGCAACAAAAACAATATTCATGGATGGCAACAGCTGAAACGCACCAAAATTGAAAAATTAATTTTACTTTCATTTTTGGAATTGCCAGCAAAAGCACTAAAACAACAACATAGTAACAATGCCAACATCTCCCTCAATAACAACAACAATAATAACAACAACTGTTTAAGCAACAATCTTCATGCAGCCTTAAGTTGTTGCTCATAGTAATGAAGCATCATAATGAAGTTTGTTGTCATTATCACTGAATTGTTGGCTGAATTGAATCGAAATCATCGCACAGCGATTAACATTTTTGCTTTTGACTGCATTTGTTGGTTGTTGGTGTTCGTCTTTTTGTCATTATTAATTTGCATTAATGTTTGCCAGAGCGGCGATAGAGCATCTCATTGCTGTCAGTTGAAGGCGCCAAATTGCGACCACAAACGCAGCGCCATTGTTGATTTGGAACGAACGATGAGCCATTGTGGTTTTATTTTTTTGCTTTAGGGACAATTAAACTTTGCACAGATAACTGTGATCAATGTACATCATACACATTCATACAATGTCTGTGTGTGTTTATAATCTAAAACCACTTTTAAACTTATGATGGCGCCTAATGAGACACAATGGGAAAAATGGCTAAATTATAGCAACACACATACACGCACATTTATTTATATTCACATGTGTGTGTGATGAGTTGATGCGAAAACCGCAGTGTTTAAACGTTTGCCGGCGTAGTTCCGGCATTAAAATTTCTGCTGGCCAACGGCGAGATGAGCCAAGCCGCGTCGCACATTTCACTGTTGCTGCATATCTCAAATGACCAATTGTTATGCAAAATGTTAACGTAATAATTTCGTTTGCATTGTTTTTTGTTAAACAATTTATTTTGCTATTTTTCAACTTTTTACTATACCCTACATGGAGATCTGAGAGTATGCTTAACTTTAATAGTAAAATATTTAGAGAAATGAGATCTAAATAAACAAAATAAATTGGTCTTATATGTATTTTTTTATTTGTTGTTGTTGTTTTACCGGACGTAAACCGGCCTGTTCAACATAGTTACATCTGTCAACTGGCTGATATGTAAGACATCATCTAAGGCAATTAATTTGTCAGGGTGGAATTTGTTACAAATCTTTTTAAGTTTTTAATTAAAAACTGATGACACATCAATTTTCGATCAGGGATAAAAATACAAACTTTGTTTAAATACAATAAATCTAAATTTGCGATTACGATACTCCAGAACCTCTAATTTTTTTTTAGGTTTGACAAACAATTGTTTGGGCCGAAAAACTGGGCGCCTTGTATGGGAATAACAGTTGAAGAGATAAAATATAAAATGTAATAAAACGCAACGAGAAATCATTTACTCTTAAGTTAGCGAAATCTTAGCCTTCCAGTGCTCATAAGGCAGTGCTGGATTTAGGGGGTTTTGGGGGTTGGGTGCCAGTTTAGGGTTGTATGGCAGATGACCCATTAAATCGATGCTTTGGTCGATCAAATGGGCGGCTGTTTGAGCCGATGTGTAGGAGCGCGCATTGTCCTGGTAAAGAATGATTCGGCGTCGGTGGTTGTTTTTCCGTATTTCATTGAACACTTCTGTCAAACAAGTTGTTGTGTACCGCTCAGAATTTACGGTTCTACGTTGCTCTGACGGCACAGTAGCCACATGACTAGTTTTTGCCGAAGAAATAGGCGACTATTTTCTTCGATGTGCTGCGTGCCTCAACAACTTTTGTTGGATTTGGCTCGTCTGGGAAGACCCACACGGTCGATTGCTGTTCTGTTTCGGGCTTAGACGCATATATCCATGATTCGTCACCTGTCACGATCTTATAAACGTCTTTCGAAGCACCACGATTGAATTTTGCCATCATTTCTTTGCACCAATCGACTCGAGCCTTATTTTGAGCGATTGTCAAATTATGCGGGATCCAACGAGAACAAATCTTTCTGACGGTTAAATGTTCATGCTATATTGAATGCACGGCCGTGGAATTAATGCTCAAGGATGCCTCTATCTCGCGGTATGTCATATGACAATCTTCCATTATCAGTTCACACACAGCATCGATGGTTTCTAGCACAATGACCGGTTTCGGACGACGTTCACGAAATTCGTCCTGGAAACTTTTAAATGGCGATCTCAGATTTTCGAATACTTACTAGACCATCCCTATTGAAAAACTAAAAAGGCAGCCTACGTACAAGCAAAGTGTAAATCTGTAAATAAAGTGATTGTTGGTTTTTGACTGCGTTTGCGCTGAACAATTGAAGTGGTTTTATTATTCAAGCACAATCTAGATACGAACTTAGAGAAGTAGTTTTCATAACAATATTAAAGAATTACTGTTTGAAACCCCCCAAAATATTTTTTTGCATCCGCCCCTGTCAAAAGGAGATGAAAATCTTTTCACGCAAAGGTCGATCGCATAATAAAACGAAAAAAACCTTTTTTACTAACCGACACACGTCGGCCATTGCCAGCAGAATTCTGCAAAAAACAAAAATTCAAAATTTACAATTTTCAGCCGCTGATCAACGCAACAACAACAATAGCACATTGCCCATCATTCGCTTAATTGAAAATGATAGTAACTTCTATGGCACTCGGCAACTAGCGAAGTTGACAATAAAATAGATCATTGTCACACGGCTCACAACCGAACGGCTCAGACCGGCTCAGATTGCTTCGCTGGTCTGACCATCAAAGAAGAAAATAAGTCACTCAGAAGAAACCAACTTAAAAACATTCAAACTACAAATGAAAGTCAATGAATAAGAACTGGAAAAGGAAACGGCATGGGTACTCAAACTATCTAAACAAAAAAAAGAAAGATGGAGTCGTACCTGTGTCATACGCACGGGTCAGTTTAACAATTTTGGTGAAATTCTCTTACATCAACTGAATTTTTCTGTTGCCCTTGAATTCTTTCATACGCCTTTCTCTATTAATTTGATCATAAAAAATTCAAAGAATAACTTATTTCGCTTTATTGGCATAATTTTTGTGTCGATTTTGGTTGACTAATGCATTTTAAAATTATTAACAATTCGCCTTTGCCATATGTTAAGTCAATAGATTGCAATACAACAACAACAATAGTGACTTATAACTCGATAACTCGTATATAACTCGATTAAAACTTTTGTGTTGGCAGTTAATAAAACAATTTGCTGTTGTCGCTGGACCTTTGGCCAGAAATCAATTGTGCACACTTTGGCTTCAAATTGAATTCGCTACATCGCACGTTGCTGTTCATTGGCATCCAATGCGCAGACTTCAGGGTGCCAAAAGAGATCAAGTTTTACGTGTTTCAATTAACTTAATGCGATAAAGTGATGCGGGTGGTGTATTGGTGCTTTGTACTTTCACATTGTTTTTGTTTGAAATTTGCTTTTTTGGAATTTCTTATTCATTTTGCTTGTGGCATACAATTTTCCCCATAAACAAAAATGCATAAAACCGAACGTGTACAGCATAGAATGAGACAACATCGTTGTGTGAATCAATCTTAAATTAGTTTTCGTTTATCTGTTCCGCTCTTTGTATGTCGATCTATGTTTGAATTCGATTTGTTTTACGTTCATGCTTTCTTTGTCAATTTCCGTACTTTCACCAGTTTAATAAATTGAACATTGTTTGGTTTGTTACGGATAAAGATTGGGTGTGATTACTCGTAGTGGCATATAAATCAATAAGTTTTGGTTGAAATATCAATGTTATTGATGTGAGTTCGTGCTACAAGTTGAATTTTTCTATAACTTAATGCATTTGAGTTCACACCGTAACGATTGTTTTACTTCACTAAAGTGGTACCTTACTCAACTCCTCTTCTTCTCCTTCTTCTTTTTCCATTTTCATTTTTACTGCCACAATCAACCACAAAATTGAAGTCTTGGGTGTTAAGTGATTTGACTTATATAAATAAATTTATTACAACACTCTCTTCTCTTTAGTCCTAAAAACTGTCATTAGTTAGTTATGAGCGCAGAAAATGAGGAAATGCAATTTGATCGAATATTTGTGGTAATTTTTCTGATATTAAATATCGAGGCGTGCAACTAAACGCAATAATATAGCATTAATTTATTAATATTTAATTAAGGAAATAAATAAATTGAGCTCGTCAAATGTGATGCAATTCAATTTAATTTTGAAGTGAATGGCAACGGAAATTTCACAGCGCAACAAAAAAACACTTTTTTTCTGTTGCATGGAGTTTTTCTACTGTTTCTTACTAATTTGGGTGCGCTGATTCCGAATCTACCCTCCAATTTTTTCTAGCAGCTCTAGTTTGTGAGATATAGGTACCCTGCCATTTTTTCAGTTTTTCCTCAACTTCTTCCATATTTTCGATCGTAGTTTCTAAACCAAGAAACCGATTGACATGATTTCACCTTATTGCATTAACAACACCGCACGGCTTCTTTTCCAAAGCAAATTATTTTTATAAGTGTTAAAATGCCGCGGTAATTGGACCTCAAAGTTGGAAAAAATTGAATTTTAAGGCGTTTTCTTTGATGGTCAAAAACATACACATTTTTTGTAAAACAATTAACGAGTTAGGTGTATAATGAAAGTCGACACATCAAGCAATACAACACAGCTAAATTATTTGGCGGAATACACATTCGCATCGAAATAACAGGAAAAATGTACCATAGCGATTTTCATCACTTTTCATACTTTTTCCTTAACAAATTAGGGGCCTGAAAATATGCAAAGTTTTTAATTTTTTTTTTGTTTCGAAAAATTCAAAATATTTTTGTTTTTTGCTTGTATTCCAAACTAAAATTTGAACATATAAAAGAGCATATTTTGAGGCTCCTAATTTTTTAAGGAAAAGGTATGAAAAGAGATGAAAATCGCTATGGTACAGTTTTATTATTATTTCGATGCGAATGTGTATTCCGCCAAATAATTTGGCTGTGTTGTATTGCTTGATGTTTCTTCTTAAGATATTCATATACTTCGAAACTTGATTTATGAAACATCTGTACAATTTTCGCCATCAGAAAAAACGCCTTGAAATTCAATATTTTCTTACTTTGAAACCTTATTACCACGCCCATTTAGAACGCATAAAATTGATTAATGTCAGGAAAGATGGCGTCAAATGTTGTAAGTGCAACGATATAAAAATTATGTCGATAGGATTATTGGTTCAGAAATAACAGTCGAAAACGAGAAAAAAGCCGAGGAAAATTCGAAAAAGTGACACGCCCATTTTTTGGAAAAACTAGAGCTGTTACATAAAAACGGAGTATGGTTTTGAAAACAGCGTGGAAAAACGATTCAGATTCATGTAAAAAACTCTATGCAACAGACATGCTGTTGTGCAGTGTTATTTAAAAGATTTTCTTTAGAAGAAAATTTGTTGTTATAAGAAAACTTTCAACACCAACAATAATATGCATATACTATGTATATAATATATACATATGTATATGTGCACATAAATTGTGAAATATCAACAAAATAATATTAAACTGACAACAAAGCCTCAATAACTCAAAGCAACTGGCAGCAGAGCAACCAAAAACAAAATACATATAAATATGTGAATATATATATTTATATACACATACATATGCATATGCATTGTGAAAAGTAATTATGAATAATATTAAACTGACAACAAAGCCTCAATAACTCAGAGCTTCATGCGGCACAGCATAAACGAAAGACTTAAGAAACAAACTGTGCGCTGTTCATTCACAATTACACAGACAAACCAGCACGCAAGTAACGCTGTGCGGTTGACAGTTAGGAGGTCAATTGTTAGTGGTAAATCCCGCCGGTAACATCGTAACATTGCGCCCATTCCGCCGCTGCCGCCGCCCAAACAAAGACAATTTCAAAGCTAATCCCCTGCAATAGCCCCAAAATCCAATTTAATTAAATTTGTATGCGCGACAAATGAGTGCGGGTGCCATTTAAGCGCGCATGCGCCTCTACGCGCGAACAAAGGCTAAACACGCAACACCCACCCATACACGCACACACAGACACACACGCGCAGTCGAACCAACGCAAACTCTACGCACAATTCCAGCAATTGTGCGACGCCTTTTTGCATGTCGCAAATTGCACTTACGACAAGTGTTGCTGTCACGCTTTTAAGTCTTATGCTGTGTTGTTACTGTTTTTGTTGTTGTTGTTGCTTCTTAACGCGTTTAAGTGGCCGCAACGCATTTGCATCACATCTGCAATTTCGTGTGAATTTCTGCATAGACGCGGAAAATTGTCGAGCTTTATTGCTATTGTTGCTGTTGTTGTGGCTGCTTTTGTCATTATTTCTTCTTGTCACTGTTGGTATGTTTTTTGTGTATTATTGTTGTTGTTGTTGCAAAGCATTGTATAACGCATAATGCTGAATCTGCATTGTGAAAGCGTCAATGCGGTAAGCGGCAAGCGACAATTGCTGCCATGCACACTCACACACACATGAAGAGACGTGCGCGCATAGATCAACCAATATGTCAACACAATACATTTATTTATTTAGTCACACAAATAGCAGACAAATCACTCGTCGGCATTGGCATTGTTTCAAAAAGATTTTGTAACTTTTCCCTTTTGACATTTGGTAATTCTGGCATTGTTTCATTGGAATTTTTATTTTGTGTTTGGGCGCTCAATTTGTTTGTCTTCGTTTCTTGCCTAAGCGGCTGCTGCTGTTGCTTTATTAACGGTATAAATTTGTGCTCACTTCATAATTGATTTATAGCGCTGGCGTTCGCATTGTGCTCCGGTGTTAAATGAATTCATTATGATGTCGCTGCGCTTCGTTGACGCCACTTGATTTGTTGCATGCGTCAAAGCGAACAACAACATTTTTGTGATGTTGAAATGACATACATATAGATACAAGTATAATAGTTATATATAGTAGCATATACGTCTCTGGCATAATGTTGTTAATCTCGTGGTATCTGCTTTTCGATTGATTGTCGACGCACGCCTCGTGCCATTGTTAATGGCTTTAAAAGCAGAAGACGCTGCCAAACCCAAACCAGTTTAGCGATAAACAAATACTCTTCTTCTTACAAATAACGTTTCGTTTCTTGCTGTTGTTGGGCGCTCAGCACCATCCTTTAGCTTCCTTTAGCGTGTAGCAAAGAATTAGCACTATTTGCCGTCTGCCGGCAATATCTAAGCTAAGTTTTGGCTAAACTAAGTTTTGGTAGACGGTGTCATTAGCTCTTGACATTGACCTTGAATGGCTAAAAATGCCCAACGAGTAAGAAAGTTACGTAGGTGTGAAACTTATATTAGCAGCGACTGCTCTAATTCTCATTGAGTCAACAAAAGACTGAGGACACAAACCGCACTCAGGCTGCTTAGCAATAAGATAAAATTAGATTATAAAAGAATATAAAAATAGTTTTCTAGGTATCTTGAGATACGATTTTTATAAATATTAAATACATTTATAATAAAAAAATTCTAATTAAAAAAAATGCAATAAAAAATAAATTTTGAAAAATTGTTTATGTGTATAAAAAATATAAAATGGTATTTCATATTTTCTATTTCATAAAATTAATTTTTAATTTTTATATTTAATTTTTTTTTTATCATTTTTTTATAATAATACGATTTTTCAATGACTTAAATAATTTGTTTTTTATTTTTTTTTTATGAAAAAAAAAAATAAAAAAATATATATAATTCAATACAAAATAAAACAAAACAATAAATACATAGATAAATTTTTAAAAATGTACAAATTAAAAAATATAAAATGTTTTTTATTTGTTTTAATAAAATAAAAAATTAATAATTTATAATTTTTATTTTGTTTTGGTTTAATATATTATTTTTTTTAATTTAATTTAAATTTTATTTTATTTTATTTTAGTTTATTTTATTTTATTTTATTTTATTTTATTTTATTTTATTTTATTTTATTTTATTTTATTTTATTTTATTTTATTTTATTTTATTTTATTTTATTTTATTTTATTTTATTTTATTACATTTTATTTTATTTTATAATACTTTATTTTTTATTTTGTTATTGGACATTTTTATTCTTATTTAGTATTTATTTTTTATGTTTCTAATTTATTAAAAACATAAAATAATAAAAAAATAAAATATAAAATATTAAAATATCAAAATTAATAAAAAACAAGAAAAATTCATTAAGAAATAAATAAGATAACAAACTTGTCTTTGTTTTTTGTAATAAAATAAAAAAATAATTCATAATAAAAACATGAATTAATAAAGCTTTTTGTTTTTGTAAAAAATAAAAATTATTTCTGTTTTATTTCTTTATTCTGTTTTCTAAAACTTATACTTTTTTTCTTCGAAAACTCAAATATTTCAAACAATAAAACATACATTTTATAATTCATAAACTTGAAACAATTTTCCAAAAACAATAATCTTCGCTAAGGCAATTTACCCCAAACATAAGGAAGTCTTTTGTATGCATGCATTACTCACGGCCACGTCCAGCCATTGCTTTGCATCTTCATCACGCGTCGTTCACCCTGCGGCCAGTTGCTATGAGCAACAATCGGCAACTTGGCATTGCAGCAACTAAAATCCGCTCAATGGCTCTCAAGACACAACAAATCGCATCACACCGGAAGGCAAATTTTAAAATTTCACTTTAACAACAACCACAACAACGGTACTGAAACAACGAATTACAAATACTCATTGCACAGTAATTAAAATCTTAACAATTAGAGAAAAAGTGAAGAAAAACACACCAACTCGAATACAATAAAAACAACACAACAGCAACACTGCAAAGGAAGCGCACCAATGAATTGAAGTTTCAAGTACAACAGCAACAACAACAATATTTAATAGCAGCAAAAACAAAAATGTAAAAATAAAAAAAACCGCTAAACGCAAATTAAACTTGTAGCGTTGTAAGTAAAGGAAGAAAAACAAAAACAAAAAAGTAAAACCAAATGAAAACGGGAGGCATGCCGCATGTTGTTGAAGAGGTGGTTTTTGGTTAAAATGCTGTGTCAGCTGGGCTGCACAATTGTAATGGTAATGGCAACAACAACAACAAGAGGAACCACTAGAGTTTTATGTGGTGATGACCACTCGTGAGGCCAGCAGTGGATGTTCGCAGTGTTGGTGGCGCAGGCAGGCGTTGTTGTCTATTATCCGCCTGCTTTGACCATTACTAATGCCGATGCCGGTGCACTGGTTGCCACTGTTTTATTACTAAAGCCACCGTGGCTGCTGCTGGCGTTGGCGGTGCTGTTGGTGCTGGTATTTTGTATTTGTGTTGGTGTTGGTGTTTGGTCTTTGGTAGCCGCAGCCGCAGCAGCAGCAGCAGCCGTGGCCGTGATGCCGCCGCGGCCGCGGCCGCTCGGGCACTGGCAAACGTCCATTATATCATTTTTTAGTGAAAGTGATGATGGCATTTCGCATTCGCATTCGAATTCGCCACCGTGTTGCATGCGTTCGAACGTTCGTGCCACTGTTTTGGGGCGCTGTGCTCCCGGTTTTTTCGTTTGCATTTGCTCGCTTCGATGGAGTTGCGTTTTTATTTTGCAATATTTGCGGCATTTTGTACGGTCAGCCCCGTACGCGGCACAGCTGCAGAAAATGTCAAAAGCGAACGCACAAAATAATTTGCGGCAAATTGTTTACCATTTACATACTTCGGACTCGTACAGATATGAGCGCGCAATGGTCTTTGCTAAGTGTGTTAGATAAACATAAACACACAAATAATGCAAACACACACAAACACGCACAGACAAATTTGCTCATTTGCTGTTCAAGCGAAATCATAAAATAGGAAAATTTGTGTCTGCCGGTGTTGGCTAACGCTAACTTCCTCAAAAGGCAACAACAACAGCAACAACGCCGATTTTTTTTAATTGTTGAAATTGTGTAAAATATTTGCACAAGTTACATGCGTGTCTGTCAGTTTGATCATTACGATTACATGTCACTTCCCCATTCGAATGACACTTGCAGGAAAAACTGACTTTGCAGTTTAAGAGTAAATATTTTCTTTGAGCTTGAAAAACGAGTAATTGAGTTGGAGTATGTTTATGTCTTTGTACGAGCAAATGTTTACAGAAAATTAATTCAAAATCAGTAAAATTTAATTGCTGTATTTGGATCTACTTTTGCTCTTCCTAGGATCAGATCAGGAAATTCAACATGCCACACTTTGCAGAGTTATTTCTACAAACTATGCCGCATGGCCTGGTCGTTCTACTGTAAGGTATCCACATTTTTTCTTTCTTCTGCTCTTGGTTTTTCTTAACTTTAATAATTAATCATTAATTTTTTGTTCTAAAATATAAGTGACATTCTTCAGTCTTGTTTTTAATTTTGATTTAGAAAAGAAGAGTGTAGGTTATTGAAATACTTCCATAATTATAAATGATCTGTTAATAAATAACAATGTAGAAATTAAGGAATTCCTTTCTTCCTGCAATATTTGTATGCCTTTAAAAACTGTGTACTGTTCTGCCTGAGGTCTCACCCCACCGTGAGGGACCTTTCCATATGCCAAATGATCATCAAATCAACTAACTACGATCTATGTTGAAATTAAAAAATCTTGTAGAAATGAAAGAAACCTGTAGACTTCAACCAACTTCAATCTTGAACTAGAACCCACAGTTGAAATCTGCCTACAATGAAGTACGTATTGCTTTATTGTGGTCAATGATCAGTTAGTTATCCCATGCAAATCTAAAAACTTATATTTGTTTGAATATTGAATCACAAAAAAATGATACAGAAAGTCCATTCACAGCTCCCAGTTCAATTTTTGTTTTGATAAAATCATCTTGAAACAGCAATTTCATACCTGGGCCAAAAAAGTAATCTTGAATGCGGGAATAACAACAACAACAAAATGATACAGAAAGTCCATTCACAGGTCCCGGTTCAATGTTTATTTCGATAAAATCATCTTGAAATAGGAATTTCATACCTGGGTCAAAAAAGTAATCTTGAATGCGGGAAAAACAGTAGTGGATTAGTTAGTTTTAAGTAATTTGTTTAATTTGATTCGAAAAGGGCACTTTTAGATAGAAGCCACGTAATGATGCTATGTGACAGTTTAAAAGGACAGTTTGTCTGAAACTTGTCAGGCACCTCTACAAACTTGGCCTAGTTGACAACAAAATAAGCAGATTGTGTAACACAGATTACGAGATAATGGAACATAATATTATAAACTGACAGACATACGTGCAAAGTTTTTAGGAAAACATCGGTTTTTATCTATTCTTGAACTAAAAGAGTCATGTATCAGTAAATCTAAATTTAAAAAAACTCTGTAGTAAGTACTAAAAAGAACAAACCTCTCTATACAAAAACTATTTCTGTACACATAAGCCTCTATTGGGATATGTTGAGCTCCCAGAAGGATTCTCGTGAGAGTCACATTTGCACATTGATTCATGGGTCAACATACCAAAAGACTAAGTTTACTGTACAATGGCTCTTGCAGAAGTTGCAGGCATGAAGACTGCGAATGTGAATACCAATGATCTATGAATGTCCGGCGTTTCCTATTCTTTCTAAGCTGCATAGCTAGAAAAGATATACATATAAGTATATACAAATGAATGTCTGTTTATTTGTTTCGTGGTCAAACGACACAAAAACTCAAAAACTAGAAGGCCGATTGAGCTGAATCTTTCACGGAATATACGTCTTGTCTAAATCTCGGCAATCTACACAGCGCAAATACGACCCGACAGGTGTGTGTGGAACCTTCCATACAACCTAAATTTTTAATATGGAATATATTCTGATTTATAAGTCAGAAAGCATTGAAATTTGATAAATGTGGGCCCATTGACTTTAAACATGCATGCAAAGCCGCGAGACCCTGCAAGGGTTGAACAATTCTTTGGAACTACCAATTGGCTCTCATCTTATGTTAAGTATTTAGGTGAAGCTCCCCCCTGCTCCTAGCAAAACAGTGGGCCACATGGCTTAAGTGATGCTGGTGGCGGCCACTTAGCCGATCAACCTACCTGGGATATGTTATCGCATTACAGACGATACTATATTGTTTGATCAGTAAAGAGAAATAAAACTCACCTAAACCAGCAAGAACTTCTAAGTTTAAGTTCTGCATTACTTTGTTGTTAGCTTATAGTTAGGTCATGAGAGTAAACTAGAAGTGAGTTATTTCTGTAGTCGACTACCGAATTGCTTGCAGGTTCATTCAGAGGTGGGTGTATTAGCATCCCATGACCAATTTTTTTCTGTTTCGATGAGTTCTGCACTTAAATTTTTTAACACTTCACTTTGTTTACAATTCTTTCTTCTTTTTTCACTTTGATTTTCTAATTTTTCAACACAGCTTGTGAAAATCCAACTCCTCTATTTACTCTTTTCGAAGGTTGTATTCCCTTATTTTTTTGCATTCTTTCTACGACGGTCCAGGCGACAGTAAACTTAACATTAAACATTAACAGTAGACATTAGAAAACTCACACATCTGTGTCTGTGTTTTTAGTCTGTATTATTTTTATTATGAAAACCTGCAATTAAAACTTAAATTCCATACATATTTGATAAATATTTTATATTAAGCCTTATTCGATTGTCCGTATATAGAAATTTCGAAACTACATTCTTATCAACACCGATCTATGCGAAAATATTTATGAATGTCAAAGTAAAAGTTGACTACTAATCTACAAATAAATCTAAATATAAAATTATTAATAACCAAAAACTATACTTTTATTGTTTCGACAATCAGGGCAACAGACAAGTAAAACATAACAACCAACAACAAACAACAACCAACGACAACGACATTCACCGACACCGCCAACAACACAGACGACATTTGGCGCGCTTACCTTCACCTTTGCAGATGCAACTATTGCGATACAATATTGAAACAAAAAACAACTAAGCGTTCAATAATTTAAAAGAGCCAAAAGAAAAAAAAAACTCAACAACAATAACAACGCAAGTCTGTGCCATTGTTGGGAGTTTGTTCGCATTTAATTTACGTACACTTATTCTTTTATTTTGTGCATTTTTGGCTTTAGTTCGGCTTTCGGTTGTTGTTGCTGTTGTTGTTGTTGCTTTCTACAAAGCGCTGCACAGTGCGCTGTTTTGTTTGAGACTTGAGGCTCTTTCTTCTACCGTCTCAAAGGCAAAAAGCGCTTTGCCTTGAAAAAGAAAGTGAAAATGTTTGCTCTTAATCTTGATCGCTGTTGCTCTGTGCCGCGTAATTTTGTTGTTATTGTCATTGTGATGGCTATTATTGCTGGTCGCTGTTGGTTGGTTGGTTGTGCTGATGGTGTTTGGTGTTGTCGTGCGACTGCGCTGTTGCCAGTACATTAAGTGCTAAAGAGTTTTATTTCAATTGTAAATTATTTACTCAAGGTTTAGTTCAAGTTTGAATGGAGATAACACAAACCGTTCAATGCGACTGTGGTGGATTTTCCTTGCTTTGTTTTAAAGTGCTGAACAAGTGGAGCACTTGAACATGGAGCTACATACATGTAATCAGGTGAATTGAATTAATGAAATAAGTGTACAATATTGTTTTAAAATGAAATATTGTTGTATTGTTGCCGATCAAAATCGATGGAAATTTATTATTTAATTAATTAGATTTTTACTGAATTGAAGGAAAAGCGTTAGAGTTTGAAATGTTGGGGTCTTTGCAACCTTTTTCGAAGTAAAGAATGCTTGGTTGGCGCTGAAAATGGCCATCAGAGAGACTTAAATGGTGTTGGTTGTAGTAAAAGCAAATCAAATCCAATATTACAATAAAATAAATAAATAAATAAATAAAAATAAATAAATAAAATAAAATATATCAAAGTCAAAGCAAAAGCATCAAACCATTTAAACTCCCAAAAAATATGGAAAAATAAAATATAAGAATTAGAAATTATTCTATAATTTAGTTCAACAAATCAGTATGCAAATCCAGCTGATCAACCAATTTGCCACAACATTGACTATTCCGCACAACATAAAGAAAATTTTCGTTGCTCTCAAGTTACGTTTGTTTCTTTTCCAAAGCCAAGACAACACATCTACTGAGCTGCACAGCCACTCTTGCAACTGAAAATTGGACTAATGACCACTGGACACGACCCATGACAGTGAAATTTATGCAATTCAATTGAAAATTTCCACTAAAAGCATTTTGCCACACATTCGTTTTTCAGCATCAAAGTCCACCTACAATTTTGGCCATGGCCAACAACAACAATTGTTACGGTTAATGTTGCTGATTGCTGCTGTTCCACCCCCTTTGTGGCAGTTACAGCGCTTCGGCATAAGTTATCTGAAGCGCTGATGCTATTTATAGTTGTTGTTGTTGTTGTTGTTGTTGCAGCAGTAAAACAAAAATTATGCATTGTCACATCAATTTCTCAAATGCTGCACACATATCGAAAGAGTGAAAGAGAAAAGCAGAAAGCAGAAAGAAGAAACTGTGCGAAATGCTCCTTGTGCTCGCTTTAATAAATTGTAATCACTGCTATTTATGGTTGTTGGCGCTGTTGTTATTATTGCTCACTGCATGCAAATTGCATGTGTGTGACACATACACACACACACGCACACGCACACACTTTCGAACTGAACTGTCGCCAAAGTGTTGGTTGCAGTGGACGCCAGCATGCGGCAACTCCTTTCACTTTCAACTGCCAACAAACCACTGCGTGTAGTTGTTGTTTTTGTTGTCTTAGTTGCTTTTGCTGTTAGTTTTATTTCTGCTATAGTTGTTTTTGTTGTTATTTTTATAAGCGCTGCCATTCAAAACGAGCCCAGTTAAGATTTTGCGGATGCTGCCAACAGTTGGCGCTGTTGTTGTTGTTATTTCGGCTGCTTGTATGATTCATCCTACAAAAGCAACCATTGTGGTTGTTGTTGCTGCAACTTGTATTGCGGTTGCACACATGGCTTTGGCTGTTGATTTTCCAAAGGCCACGCCATATGATTGAGATTTTTTCCCCACTGCCGCGTCGATGTCGCTGTTTGGTTTCGGTTTGCCGCTATGCGTGTTGTGACCGTTTAGCGCCTTTAGTTGTGCTCACACACACTCACACACACACACTTATGCACAGATATACTGCACCACCAGCTTGGGGGATTCCATAAGTTATTTCGAGATCAAGGTTTTGCCTTGTTGCTGACGCGCTTTGCTGCTTGTTGGCTGTCGTTGCCAGCGAGTGCGAATGCGTTGGTCTATTTATTTTTTTCTGGGCGTTTCGTTATAGTATTCATTGACTGGAAGCTGTATTATTAACTTTTTGGCCACTTTCAATTTCTTACTATAGACACTGAAACAGTTTGCAAGAAGTTGCAATTAGTTTGGCATAGTAAAGTTTGTTGCCTAAGTCTTTGGTTTTATGAGCAAATTAGTTGCTTTGTGGTTAGTGTAGATGTGTTGAAATTGGTTTTATGGTTTGGCCATAATATGTAACGAAGGGAGGTTTTTGGATTTAAGGCTGTTGGTAAATGTAGTTTGTTTCCTAAGTCTTTCGATTGATGCAACATGCATTTGATATGCTTTTCAGTGGATAATAATTATAAAGCGGCATTACGAATGGCGGTCATGGCTACTCTAAGGACAATGCACCTATTGATTAGCAGTAAAACTCAATGAATATGAATTAAGTTATTGCTTTACTTTTTACTTTTACATTTTAAGCTTGAGAGTGCATTCAAATTGAATCAATGCCACATTGAGACAAGTTTTTTGCATCAAAAGCTGCTGTTTAATACATTTTTTGATGTCCTTCAAATAATAGGATTTTTTGAGGTCAAAAAAAAAATTTTATTCAATGACTTCTATTGATGACTTCTATTCTTCTTCTTAATGACTGCTTTATTGGACTCAAATCTTATACCACAGATCATTTTTTTCATGCTTAGAAACATAAAATAGTTGCAGCAAAGCTAAATCTGTAGAATGTCCCACATGAAGTAGTAATGCGTTGTCTAATTCATGCAACTTTGCAATGGCGGCTTGAAACTTATCCATTATTTTGCTCCTCATTGAAATGTGGTTGTGCTTTAAATCGGCTTCGAATCAATCCTTAATTCATTCATTCATTCTTAATTTCATTCATAATTCATAGTCATAATTCATTTCATTTCAGAATGAAAAAGACTGTGAATGAATAAAGGAACCTAACCTGAGAGAAACCTGACACAAAATAAACTTTAAGAAGACCGAACAGTTGCTGGGCTTATAGTGTAACACAATGACCTTTAGTGTGGCAGTTCTGACGGTTCACTGAAAAATAATGAAAAAGACTGTGAAATATGAAAAGAACGTTGGAACCATCTTCTCGGGACTGCAGGAAATCTGGTCCGAACTTATCTACATATAAGAAGGCCGACAAGCTTCTGGACTTGTGATGTAATAGAATGATATCTACTGTAGCAGTTCTAACTGGTCCTGGACTGTAGAATGAAGAGTACTGCAAATGACGAAAAAAAAACGTTGGAACCATTTTTTAGGGTCTTCAAGGAAAGTGGACACAAACTTAACCTTAAGAGGACTGAACAACTCCTGGACCAGTTCTAACTGCTCAATAAATTGTAGATCGAAGAAAACTGTGAATGAGAAAGACTGTGTATAAAGAAAAAGACGTAGGAACGATCTTGTCGGATCTTCAAGAAAACCTGGCCCAAATTTAAATCATAAGAGGTCCAAACAGATCCTGGACTTGCGGTGTACAACGGCTTCTCCTGTTTATCTGTTCCTGGATCAGTTCTAACTGCTCAATGATCTGTAGATAGAAGAAGACTGTGAATGAGAAAGAAGTGTATGAAGAAAAAGACGTAGGAACGAACTTTTCAGATCTTCAGGAAAACCTGGCCCAAATTAAATCGTAAGAGGGCCAAAATGCCCCTGGACTTGTGGTGTACCTATAAAATTGAAAAGACTGTGAATGAAGAAAAGAATGTTGGAACGAGCTTTTAGGGTCTTCAGGGAAATCTGGCCCAAAGTAAACCTTAAGAGGACCAAAAAGCAAAAACCAAAGCTTCTGGTCTTGTTGTATGGCACAATGGCTTCTATTTTAAGAGGACCGTTAAACTTGTATTGGGACAAAATCGCATCTACTCTAACAATTCTTACTAGTCACTGGACTTTAGGAAGGCACATCCAGCAGTTTGGACATTCTTTCAATTAGCAATGCTGCAAGTGAGGTTCTGAGAATGAAGAAGAAAACATTTTGTGCCAGTGTTCTTATGTGCCAGTGTCCAACGTTGGCTCCACCATCTTAGGGCCCTTTTCTGGCTGAGCTGGCTTACTTGTCAACTATTGTGTCGTATTTGAAATGAAATATTTAAGGTAATTTTTGCTCCTAAAACACAAACAGTCTTCACCTCCTTAGGTCTGTGTGAGTGTGTCAAATTTTCTGCGCACATCTCTATTACGTTACCGCGACTATGCAACATTTAATTGTGGCTTTGGTGCATAATTGAAAACCGCCAAATTCGTATTAAATAAATAATTAACTAAAGCCAGTTACAGTAAGTGGATAATTACAAGTTCTGGCCTATAATTACAGCCAGCCAGCCATTGACTTCTTGCATTGCAACATCAGCCACCAAACGTTGAGCGTATTGCATAATTTGCTTAAATAACAATAAACGCCACCTTGACGTCGCGCATGATTGAGAAAACTTTGAATTGTGGTTGTTTCCTTTTGGTCTCAATTTTTGGCTGTTAAAATGAGTTGATAACCCGCAATTACCATACATACACACATGACTCATCTGCAGGTCGTGGCCATATAAAAGCACAACAAAAACAACAACAACAACATTAAATTTAATGTGCAGTAAAGCAAAGAAAACCAAAAAATCAATCAAGAAAAAAAAACGAAAGAAAAATCAATAAACCGACAAACTGCAGACAACATGAACGGATGGGCAGCTCCGACATTTTATATCACAGCGATAATATTGAATGCTTAATTGCTGTCGCCGTCCGTTGCTGTTGCTGTTGTTGTCATTGTTGTTGTTGTTGCCATTGCTACTGTTGCATCCGCCTATGCGTTCGTAAGCAGTCAACTGGTCAGCTGTGTGACCATGGCGACATTATCGCATCGGCATCGTCATCGACGACCACTGCGCTCATAATGACCGCTCATCTTGAGCTCTCCCCTCTGGCCCCCCGGCGCGCGTACAACACTACAAATATGGCGCGGGAAAACCACAAATTGAAGACCAACTCAAAGCCAGATATGAAGCAATTTTTGACTCCGGTGTCGCTGTTGCTGATTGCTGTCAATCAGTATGACTGCTTTTTTGTTGTTGTTGTTTCTGTTTTAACTGCTGTTGTATTGCCTAATCATAAAAATCACAGCTGCCTCTTCGATGGTTTTCATATACATTTTCCAGCCGCTGCATCTCGCTGGCTGAACGCCTGATGTTTCTTTTTTTTTACTTTAACTTCTTCAGCTCCCACTTCCGCGCGTTATTTTTCATGTTTTGCTCAGTTTGTTTTTATAAAATTTTCGTTTCTCATTTATGTTTGCAGCTTTGCCAAAATCGCCAACAAACTCGCAACCAGACGAGCCCAACCGAACCGAAAGGCTGAAGAAATGTGCCGCCACCAGTAAAATTTAAAACTTTTACTACAAAGCCACATTTTGTGGCGTTTGTGGTGGCGCTGCTTGTCGCTCGTGCACGCTTTGCTCACCAGCCGATCGGTGCCAGGCGGCGAGCGTGCCAGCCAGCAGCAGCAGCCGCCGCCACTCGGAGTAAACCGCCGCGTGCGCATGCGTTCAGACTTCTTTGAGATTTCAGCTCAAGAAGGTCGTTTTCGGTCGTCACAGTCGCAGCCAACGCAGTTCGTTCGTTTGCCACTCGTACCAGTTGTAGTTGCTTTTGGGGTTTTTACAGTTAGACCGGGCGGCAGTTGGTTTTATTTTCGATTTTACTTTCGTGCGGCGCGCGTCAGCTGAGCGGTAAACGGCAAATTGCAATTGGTGAGCAAAGCCACGCAGCGTGTTTGCTGTACAAGTTTGAGTGTTTGCGTGTGTGTGTGTAAAGGATATGCGTGCGGCATATCCTGTGCGAAACCAACTAAATCACAAACAACATTTTTAACATCAAACAAAAACATTGGAAAAAAATATATTAATTTTCACTTCAAGTGTTTGCTTGTTGCTGTTGCGAATTGTTTACAGTTTTTATGATTTTTATTATTTTTGTTAAAAAAAAATATTACTTCGCAGCAGTAACTGGGCGCGCTTATGCGTTTGTTCGTACGTCCGTTTGTTGGTTTGTTTATGTGTTTTTATGTTTATTCGTTTGTGTTTGTTATTGCCGTTGCGTCGAGTTTGCGGTAAATTTTGTGCAAGCGCCGCACTGTCGCCGCAGCCGGAGCTAAAGTTGTTGTTACTAGCGTCACCGCTGTCGCCGTTGTATTCAGTGAAAGTGATTTGATTTGATTTTAATTCGGTTGTGTTCGTGTGCGTGCGACTGTTTTGTTTTTGCAATGTTTATTGCGCTGAAAAAGATCGAAAAAAATCGATTTCGCATGCAAATAAATTGTTGAATATTTGTTAAGTAAATGCCTTAATGCTCTGGGAAAAGTTGTAGCAAAAGTTTGCTCAAGTGATTTTTATTTATGCATCAATTTTTTTCTACCTGTAAAACAAATAAGTGATAAGTGTTTTTTAATTTAGATGAAATATTTGGTGTGCTTAATGTTGATTAAAAAATCGAACACTGGATATCAACGCAAGTAATTTGCAACAAGGATTGAACAATCGAAAATTATTGGATTACTTTACCACAAAGACGTGTGTGAAAGGTGAGTGTTTCTTGTCGTAAATAATAATTTTCGAGTTTAGCTTAGAGTGTAATATTTGGCTTTGAAGGCTTCAGGTTTTTGAGTACTAAAATCCCAAAATGTATAAATATAAATAAAAGAAATTTAAAAAGTATATAAGAACATATTTAAATAACAAATAAATAATAATAATAATATAGCAAATAAAAATAGTTATTATTAACCCTTTTAGTACCGGAGGCCGATATATCGGCTCTTGCTGCACTAGCGAGAAGTGCCAGAGCCGATATATCGGACCGCGCCTTGTACTGCTTTACTATTCGCATTGCGGGAGAACTCTATCCCAAAATAAATTTATATTACCTTATAAATGATCTAATTTCATTTCGAGAGAATAAAAAAAATATCTTTTTGTTTTAACTCTTTGTGGACGTTTATGTTATCGGAACTTTTCAGCAGCGTGTTATGTAAACAACTGTTTGAAGACTCTCGCGAAATAACGTTGCATTGCCGCAGCGAAAAGTAGGATCAGTTAGTGTTTCCTCGATCGTTGTTGTGAACAGTATATTTCGTCCCAGTTCCAGTTTGAAAGCGTCAATTTTGTTATTGTCGCTTGTGTCAAACATTTTCCCCTTGTGTCAAACATTGTTGTTTTTGACAAACCAACAATTAGTAATACAGGATTTCGGAAATTCTATTTATTCTCTACTTCATCCTTAGTATAATGCTTTTTGAATCATGTAAATATTGTTTCTTGTTTGGTTTTTATGAGCTTTTTCCCAAACCATAGTAAAACTGTGAAATTCGGCCGGTTATTCTCGCATAGGCACCTCTTTTTCGCCCGGCACTAAAAGGGTTAAATGACAAATATTATATATATTAATAAATCTGTGGTCAAAAGCAATAATCGCCTAAGTCGAAAATCGCTGTTTCGAGCAATCTCGTTTTAAAGTTTTAGCGCGTAGTGTGTTCGTTAAGGGAATGCGAATAGGTTTTTATTAATAACTTTTTTAATTTTAAAGTTACAAACTCCCTGATTTTACACAAACGTAGAGCACAGTTAAGGGAACGTGGTGGCATCCATAACTCAATTTCTTCTTAAGTCGACTTAAGCGGTTATTGCTTTTGACCACAGAAATATATTTTTATATTTTTTAATTCACAAGAACAATGTAATCCAATAATTACATTTTCGATTGCATTGTTTGAATGAAAAAAATTAAAATTAAAATTAGAAAATTAAATTTAAAAAAATATAATAAAATAAAAACGAAGAACAAACCAATTTAATCTACAACTTCAAAATAAACCAAAATAAAAAAAAAAAAAACAAACAACAAAATTAAAAAAATAAGAAATTAATGATAATTAACAGTAATAAACAAACACTAAACTAAAAATAATAAATTAATTAAATAATAATAATAAATTATATCTTTTTTGTCATTTATAAAAACTTTTTAGGTTTAATGCAAAACTCAAAAATGAAAAACATTCAAAGTAACAAAGAAGAAAATAAAAAATAAAGATTTAAAAATGAGAGTATAACGATTGAATTTTGTTTTTTATTTTTATTTTTGTTTATTTTCAATTTTATAAAATAAACAAAAATAAAACTAGCTAACTTTATTATCAAAAAACGAAAACATTACATGTTTATTTAGTTTAATCCTTTTTTTAAGTTAAAGAATGTATTTCTACAATTTCTAAAAAAATCTACAATTCTAATAAAACAATAACAATAATAATAATAATAATAATAAAAACTAAATAAAATATTTGCTTCATTTATTAAATTTTCTATATTAAATTAAAAATATAAAATAATTAAAATTGTATATTATTTTCAAAAATTAAGTTTAATATAAAATTACACAATTAAAATTAAAATAAATAAAATAAAAAATTAGAAAAATAACAAGGAAATAATAAATAACAAGAATAAAATAAAAAAATATATATATATGTAATTAAACTGAACATGCAAATAATATTCATGCAGAATAAAAAATGTCTTAGTAAATAAACGCAAAAAAACTAAATAAATTTATAAAAATAAATATATATTTATAGCTGTTACATAAAAAGATATCAAAATACCGTAAATCTGGTGTTAAATTTTTGCAATTTCAAACTCATTAGCTTCCATTTAAATATTTCACGACTTTTGCTTATGTAGATATATCGCTACAGAATGTGTTGCACAAAGACCTGTGAATCGGAATATTTCCCGATTTTTCATTTTCATTTTGGTTTTATGGGCCGCATTATAAATAGTATTGGCTTCTTAGCGGTCTACTCGGAACAAAGAGGGCAGAAGCTGCAGAAGTTAAGGCAAATCCATTATGCCATCACAAATAACTTTGTTGAAAAGAAATGTATTTTTAATTATTTATTAAGGAGTGTGTCGTTAAAAATGGTGACATTGAAAAATTAAAACATCCCAGTAACCACTAGTCCAATTTTTGAAAAGTTTGGTTTTTTTAACATGTCTTTCGTGTAGATTTTAGTATTTATTTGAAAAAATTATAATCAATTTTTAAGGGTAAAGTTTCTAACTCTTTCTGGAATACCCCTCTTGAGGGCTTTCATTGTTTCTTCGTTAATTTTCCGGGTAGCAGCACGCCACTTACGTCGGAAATTGGTGACGTTCTTGGACACATGCTTTGTTGTCTTTAATGTTTTTTTAACCAGCCACTTAAGTGGATTAGCTTCCCGCGGAACAAAAACCCCATTATTGTTTTGGTACCCCTGACCAGCAACTAAATTTAATCAAACAATCGAAAATAAAGACATAATACCATAATAGGTTATCCGCAAGTATGTATATAAAATTTCAGTATCAAAGTGATTTGGGTACCCGGGTACCCCATCACACACATAAGGGTTAAACAACTTTTTATTGAAGATCATTTCTTGATCGTAAGAAACTTTGTTTGTTCCCTGAGCAAAATTAAACGCTCAGTTTACATGAACTGAGCCATGTTGAATGGGAGTGAAGTAAATAAATATAAATACTACATCCAAAGTCTCATGCATTGAATCATTGTTCAAATAATTTGGTAGCAACTTATTGGAAACTTGTAACTTATACAAACACAATTGACAAAAAAGACTTAAAACGAGATCTAACGAAAGCTGGACTAGTGACATAAAACTAAATTTTCTTCAACCAACTGTAATAAGTATCAAAATTTATATCAGGTGTACAACTTTGCTTCCGCCGTTTTTTTCCAAAATTAAAAGCTTTATTGCGAAAAAGTGCTTACAGATGTATTATTCAAAGTATTGTCCGTCGCTAGCGACAACTTTCTCCCATCTTTCCGGCAATTTTCGCATCCCGGCTCGAAAAAAGGAGTCCTCTTTTGACGCTATCCATGAAGCAATCCATTTTTCCAATTCTTCGAAGGATTGAAAATGTTGATCTGCCAGGCCGTGTGCCATCGAACGGAATAGGTGGAAGTCAGAAGGGGCGACATCTGTGGAATATGGCGGGTGGGGCAAGACTTCCCATTTCACTTTGACCACTTTTGCGACGTGAGGCCGAGCATTGTCGTGTTGGAGGATGACTTTGTCATGTCGAAATGACCATTTTTAAAACGTTGAAACCACTCCCGACACGTTCTTTCACTCAGAGCAGCATCACCGTAAGTTTCTGAGAGCATTCGATGCGCTTCAGCTGCATTTTTTTTCGAATTGTAACAGAAAAGTAAAACTTCCCGCAAATGGCGAGAATTGGGCACATAAACGGACATTTTCGAGCGTGAATAATACGAAAACAAGAACAACTGTCACTGAAACGGCGATGACAATTCGTTAGGCACTGTCCACACTCACTTTAAAGGCATTACCATCTATGTATTTCAACCGGCCTCAGCCGGTACAGCCACCCATCGGAAAACGGCGGAAGCAAAGTTGTACACCTGATAAACCAATGAAAGAGAAGAAGAGTTTTAATGTTAATTTCTAATGAGATCTCAGTGGTTTGCCGCATGCTGTTTAATCTTCGGATTACATATAAAATTTAGATGTAAAGTCAATTTCTACAAACTTCGGCTGTTCTGCACCCAAGAAGGTGAAGAATACTTTGCGGTACCTTTTAGGTTAAAAAAACCAGTACCCAACCAAACCATTACCAATGCCTCATTTCGAAATTTCATAATTTTCTTTCTTCATTTGAATGCACACTTATTCAACTCGCTGTCAATTGTCGCGGATTATGTCGCAGAAACAACACTTAAAATATGTTTTTTTTATAGTCTTTGTGTTCATTTTCCTCATTTTGCTGTGCCATATCTTACCGATTGCATTTGCACCATTTCGTCACGGCGTCATCAAAGCGATGATAAATGATGAGCGACGCCCTTGCAACACACTTTAGCAGGCTTCAATTACAACATTACAACAAAACAAAAACACCAACAAACTGTGCGAGATTATCCAACAATTAAAGAGCGACATGGAGACAGCCAAATCGCAGCGCGGCAAATACAAAAGCGATTATAAACGCTAAATCAAAGCGTTGCAAAACTAACAAATCAAAGACAAACGCCAACTGTAGTGCACAGCTAACAACAACAAAAACAAACAGCTATTACCACTGCCAAGCAAAGACAGTTAATGCTCGAGCCAAAGGCCCACAGTGCACACTGTATGCAGCCAAGTGTTGAGCCACGCATACCAGCCAGACGCAACAACAGCAACAAATTCATCAAATACAAAAATGTGCATAACAGCAAAAAACAAAATCACCAACACATAAACAAACTCTTCTCTGATACAATTTTACTTTATTACATAATTACTGAACGAAAAAAATGAATTACGTACCAAAGTGCCAACAGCCAAACTGGGTTCGACGCTGCCACATGAGGCGTAAAAAGAAATGTTTAAAGTGCTAAATATGAAGTCGGCATCGACAACAAGTTGCCCTGTTCCGGAAAAGAGCAACGAAAGTGCAAAATGCCTTAAATGCATAAATGAAATAAAACCAAATGGAAAACGGCATCAAGAGGCTCAACAAAAACACATTAAGCAAAATCCGTTGATTTGGTTGAGTTTATGTGGTCGCAGAGCCTAAAATCGAGTGTGGCTGCACTGGCCGACGCGACGGTGCAGCCGAAAATAAGACAGCAGACAGAAATTTGGCAATAATTTTATTACGGCAACGCGACGACGACACGGCCGAATCGGTGCCATCCTCACTTTACGTCATCGTCGAGGCCGCAACGCTGCACTCCAGCGCTACTTTGCTGCCTCCACTCCACTCCACTTCACTTCACTGCACTGCACTTTACTCCATTTTAGTTTGTTTTTTATTTTGATTTTGAAGTTTGTTTTTGCCTTTTCGGTCAACACTGTTTTCAGTTCGCACTGTGCCCACATCTGGCATCACTTAACACTGTGTGTGCGTTATTTTTTCTTTTTTTTTGTATAATTTCATTTTTGGGTTTATTGCATAAGTGGAGAAATTTTTCGAGGTTGGCTCACTTTAATGTCCAGCTGAGCAAAAAACGAATATGAATGGAAAAAAAGTATTTTGGCACACAGACGTTGGTTAGTAAGTTAGTTGAGTATTGTTTTTTTGGGACATGAAAAAGAGGGTTAATGAAGTGAATGAAATGGGTTCATTTTGAGTCAGGTTGGTATAAGCAAAAAACGACATATGCGATGGTTGAAGCAAGTTGTGGAATAACAATAAAGAAGAAGAATAAGCAGTGCCACAGTGGAGAGTGACAACAGAAGAACAAAAGAAGCAATTTAAAGCAAATAAAGAGAGAATAAGAACTAAAAAAGAGGAATAATCTCTTTAGAGCTTTGAAGCGCTAATCCGAGCTAAAAATCGATCTCAGGTTTAATCTTTCGTCATAGCTGAAAACATGGAGAAAAAGTAATTTTTGTTTTGGTGTAAAATGGCAAACCGCGTTAATAAAATTATGTCTTAAAAGAAGTCGTAACCTCGTCGTTTGTAATTGGTATGAAGCCATAAACCAAAACATAAATGGCTGCAAAAATTTGGTTTCATTATCGAGCCTATCGCGCCAATTATGTACGTGTGTGGCCCTGTAGCTAAAATAGTTAACACTAGAAAGACCATTGCGGTTATTTTGATGGTTTTTCATTTTTAAATATCTTAATATTCTTTAGTATTTCCATCAACTTTTGCATTGATGACTTTGAGTTTTTTATTGGGTTCTACAATTAGTTCCTCAATAAGGGTTCTACAATGACAATTGGCCAAACCCGATGTGTAATTTTCGCGATATCAGTACCAGTAGACGACGGGTATACACAGTTCGCTCAAGTGTAAACAATTTACTTTCTTTGTACTCCAGTTAAGTACTGTGTCAACAAAACACAGTTTACGGGAAATGATAATCTTTCTAAACGAGATAATCTTTCCCCAAGGAAATTTCAATAGAATGTTCTATCTATCTATCTATGTTCTATGTATTTTCCAGACATTGTTTCTTTCGACTATCACTTGTTCCGTTCAATGTCTCTTGGCTTTTTATAAAACTTTTTACAAAAAAAGCCCAAAATTCAATCGATTCTTGGAGAACCTTACAAGACCAGGATTTTATTCAACACGGATTAAATATGTTGACTGAAAGATTGTAAAAACTCGAACGATTAGCGAGGTTTATTTGGTCAACTTTGAAAAATTTTAATGTTCCGTTTCAGGTGAACGAGAACTTGTAAGTTTTTACTGGAGAAATTTTTGTCAGTTACTTATAGCCAGTAAGAAGAACAAGAAAAACACCTGATCGCCTAAAACGACAAATAATTTCTGCAAACATTTGGAGGCAAATGGAATCATGAAAGAAATTGCGCGTTCGTGGGTCTGAAAGCAGCTGAAAGGGAATAATTGCAGATTGAGCCCAACGAACCATTTGCCTTTTGCATTAAATATCTGATTAAACTGAAGTTTCCCTAAAACTTCAAGCATCAAATGAAACTTTTAAATCAGCTGTTTCTTTCTTGAACTCTCCTGTTTACAACCGTTTTTCTGTGTATTGTGAATGTGCCAAGTTTCACTGTTTAACTAAGAGTTAAATCTTGCAAATTCTTACAAATTTTTGTTTGTTTACGTTTTTGAATAAGTAGTTTAATTGAGAGCGTTAGCTGACTTACTCTCCCGATTTTTTTACTGAATAATCTTTACTGGAAAAGTTCTCAAACAAACCTATAATTGATCAATTCACATCTTCTCTGGGAGAAGTTACATGACTTTAGAACTCGTCTTTCTTGATAATTTTTATTTTAAGTTTTTTATTTCTATTTTTATCTGTGAAAGTACAGCTTGAATGGTCCGTACACGTTTCCTAATTCCATTGAAGATTCTTCTTTATGCAACACATTTATAAAAAAGTCGGAACCAATCCCGATTTCGGTTCCAAACATAAACAAAAACACTGACTTATGGCAGATGGAGAAAACGCTAAATTATGTAAAAAAATCGATAGGATCAATTTTATTACAGAACTGTATGTTAGATCTATAGAGCTATAGGGTCTGGATCAGTGATGTCCAATCTGCTACTCGCGAGCAGCAGCGATGCCAATGCTGCCGGCCAAGGATTTTGCCACTCTGTAGTAGAATGGTTACTTGTAGTAGAATGGTTATCACTGATCCTGAAGGTAGAAGATCTTTTGTCACATATATTTCCAAAATAATCCTATATGTATATGTGTCAAACCGATGTGGAAATTTTTCTAAAAATCTAACCTCAAATTCAATCAGCCACCTTAAATTGTTTCCCCCTATATGACATAACTAAGTAAAGATTATTGCAAACAACCTCGATTATTTAAACTATCCGCCATGCTTCAACTCTCGCAAAAGTCATTGTCAACATATGCCACAACAACTACATTTTACAACAAACATATCCTACAACAACATACAAATATCTTACAACATACAATGAGACTGTAAGTTTGTTAAATGCCAAAGCCATAAAAGAAACAAGTTTTGCTACAAAATTGTGACCATGGCAATGGACATTTTTTGGGCTTTCCAACATGCAATAAAATTATAAACTTATGGCATGTACAATGTATAAATATGTATGTATGTATTGTATTGCAAGTGGCAATGTGAAATGCAACGCTGTCTTATCAGAGTCGTTTCGTTTGCTTTGTTGTTATTTACGAGTATTGAAGCGTGTGTTGTGATTAACGGTGCATTTGCCTTTGCCACGTCTTCGGCTTCGGTTTTCATTGCAAAAGTCGTGACTGTCAGTGTCCGCGAACTTTGTTGTTGTTTTTGGTGTTGTGGCAAGCATTGATTACGTAAAACCAATGACAACAATTACTTCATACTTTGTTTATTTTTTTCATAAACTTTGTTATTATATTTTGCTTGTACTTTTCTTGCGCTTTGTGCAATCTTCAACATTTGAGTGAATAGAAATTGAGCTCAGACGTGCCTTATGAGCTACCAGTGCGATTTGATTGAAAACGTTTGTTTCTAAAGTTTATGTTCGTTGTAAACAAGTTATCACATTAGCTTTGTGACTTTGTTTATTTTGATTTAGAATGAGTAAAAAGGTTCTCGTGGACTTTCGATACTTCGAAACTATTATTTTGTTTAACCCATTAGCGCTCTAAACATCTACCAGGTATGCGCCTATGAAATTATTTTTGAAAAATAATATAAATAAATAAACTTAACAAATTGCAAAAATTTCTCAAAAAATTCTGAAAAAATTCATAGTTGTTCTTAGACTGATTCTAAGCATTTCTGGCTAACAATTATTCTGTTAAATGCATTATTTTTACATAAAAAATGTTTACATAAAAGAATTGACAATTTGCAAAATTCCAAAAGTTGATCAAAACTTTTTCGAAAAAGATGTATTCAGACGTATTCTTCGTCAAATTCTAAACACTTTTTGTTCTTGAACATTTTTTGTTATAGTGCGTCGTTTTCAAAAAAAAAATTCATGAATGATTGTGAAAAAATTGTCCGCCATTTTCATTTTTCCGCCATTTTGAGGTTGTTAAATGTATTCCCATGGGGCAACTTGGGTATTTTCTGAAAGTTGAACATGTTTGTGCACTTATGTGCATATTTATACCCCAACCAAAAATCTATTTATTTCGGTACAAAATATTGATTTGAAAAAAAAACTGGTCGACATTTTTGCATTTTTTTCCGAAAACACCGCCATATTGGATTTCCTTGTGACCAAAATGAAAATCTAATGGCATAATCATGTAGAGCGGACCCGAAAACATATAGAATGACTATTTTCACTATCCGTAACGCCGATTTCATCGCTTGGTACAATCGCAAAGTTGTACAAAAATGTTAGACGTTTAGAGCGCTAAAAACAACTTCAGAAACTTCAGAACACAAA
This sequence comes from Melieria omissa, assembly GCA_963971225.1. Taxonomy (NCBI): domain Eukaryota; kingdom Metazoa; phylum Arthropoda; class Insecta; order Diptera; family Ulidiidae; genus Melieria; species Melieria omissa. Next base: position 24,704,464 of record OZ020269.1, on the reverse strand, counting down.
ATAAACAGCAACCATTTACAATTTATTAAAAAAAATTTAATGTATCAGGTGTACAACTTTGCTTCCGCCGTTTTTTTCCAAAATTAAAAGCTTTATTGCGAAAAAGTGCTTACAGATGTATTATTCAAAGTATTGTCCGTCGCTAGCGACAACTTTCTCCAATCTTTCCGGCAATTTTCGCATCCCGGCTCGAAAAAAGGAGTCCTCTTTTGACGCTATCCATGAAGCAATCCATTTTTCCAATTCTTCGAAGGATTGAAAATGTTGATCTGCCAGGCCGTGTGCCATCGAACGGAATAGGTGGAAGTCAGAAGGGGCGACATCTGTGGAATACGGCGGGTGGGGCAAGACTTCCCATTTCAGCGTTTCCAGGTACTTTTTGACCACTTTTGCGACGTGAGGCCGAGCATTGTCGTGTTGGAGGATGACTTTGTCATGTCGCTCTTCCATTTTTAAAACGTTGAAACCACTCCCGACACGTTCTTTCACTCAGAGCAGCATCACCGTAAGTTTCTGAGAGCATTCGATGCGCTTCAGCTGCATTTTTTTTCGAATTGTAACAGAAAAGTAAAACTTCCCGCAAATGGCTAGAATTGGGCACATAAACTGATATTTTCGAGCGTGAATAATACGAAAACAAGAACAACTGTCACTGAAACGGCGATGACAATTCGTTAGGCACTGTCCACACTCACTTTAAAGGCATTACCATCTATGTATTTCAACCAGCCTCAGCCGGTACAGCCACCTATCGGAAAACGGCGGAAGCAAAGTTGTACACCTGATAAATAGTTGAACTGATTAAGCATATAACTATTTTTCAGTAGAGATTAGCATTAGGATAAAGTAGCTGTCAAGGCACTGAAAATTTTAAGAGAAACATACTCGGGTCATCTTAATGAGCTAGCCTGTGGCATTGGTCCTGGAGGAAGAGCAAAATTTATATACACCAAAAAAACGAAAGCACAATTTTCTGGAGATTTGCCACACTTTTCTCAAAAAAGAAATCCATTATTTCTGTTATAACTGTGAAACAATTTATTTAATCCAAACAGTTGTCGTATGAACTTCAAAAGTCTCCACTATTGACTGATTTGAAATACTTTTGCACAAAAGATCTACACTGGGCGCAGTGCCTAATAGCCTCAAAATAATAATAATACTCTAAGCTTTTGAAACTGAGAACAACAAGACTTCTCCTGCCGTAAGAATCTCGACATATTCGCATTCAACTCCTCTTTATAGAGTACCAACTTCGAAGTTTCTATAATCCAACACTTGCCCCTTGTTTAGAGGAGATCCATCAATCGTCAATCAAACCGAACTGTTCTTTAAAAAATATTTTTTTCAACAGGGAATTTGTGTACATTTTACATGTAAACAGATTTAAAAGAAATGTTTTATCCAAAAACATCTGTAGTCCTGAACATTTAAGGGTTCAGTAGGTAATTAGATATGAAACAGTCGGCTTTAATGACTGACAGAGGCAACGAGAGATTTGAGGTGTTCAAACTCCTTCAAATATCTGTTTGTTACATAAACTATAAGCTAATATGATTTCAAATTGAAATAAGAACAAAAGTTGTGTATAAAATCCTCTTAAAAATAAATTATTTGTGCGCCGCTGGGCAGATCCATACGAAAGCATAATAAGACCAAAATAAGACCCATTGTGATTCAATAGGATCGCTAATTCTCCTTCTTATTTGGTTTCAAACCATCTGATGAGGCGTCTAAGGCCCTTGGTGCTAACTTCTGATATGTCCGTCAGATTGGCCGTTCTAAGAATTTTATTCGTTGCAAAGTTATACACCGAAACAGGTGCACAGCAATTGAGAGTTGGTTTCCATCTCTGCAACTTCTGCGCACTAATCTTCTAGTGTGGCTGCCAAGGACGCAATCGCCAGGAACAACACCGACAAAAATTCTGAGTATTTCTTTACTGATGTTAGAGAACTTAGAGGTACTCAATGAGATCACCTAAACCGGCGAATTCTAAGGTCAGAGACCTTAGTGAGGGTTTTCTCAAAGCGTGCCAATCTCGAATAGGTAAGGCGTGGCACGACAAACAAAATTCTTTTTAAAAAGCCAATAAGGTCTAAGTTTAATATAAAAAACTTTAGATTAATCCCATTACTGCCGGGTACCAGTTCCGCCCATACGATTTTGATAAAATTTCATGCACGACCTGGAATTGGCCCAAAATGATTCCAAACATTCTCTCTCTGTACGTTGCTGAGATATTCATTGGGTATTTTGTACCCATTAGGGAGCAATGGTAGCTTTTTTCCATACTTTTTAAAGTGATCAGCTAAACACGTGAACAAAAGATGTATTGTTTACAGGTGAGTTAGGAGGCAGATTTTTGTGAGGTTTTACTTTTCATAAAATTTTCCACCTCCGGAAAATTCACAATTTTTGGAGTCTGGTAACTCTAGCTAGATGGCGGAATTTTAGGTTGTCCTCTACTAGACTAAGGTAGTTCCATCTTTACCCCAACCATCCCTATCAATGGTTTTGAGATATCTCTACCACGAACTTTTCTGTGATCTTTTTAAAAAGTCAGTTTTCATGGGTAAATTTTTACCCATTTGGCAGCAATGGGTTAAACACGGTTATAAGTTTATACATTTACATTACTAATTTCAATGATTTGTTAACAAATCTAAGTTACGAAATGGGTTCAAGCGACTTTAATCATATAGCTTTGTCAGCTTTTATTATTTTATTAAAAAAAATTAAATCTTTTGAAAACCTAATAATTTTAAATAAATAAATTTTTGGAGTTAAATGATTTAGTTCCGTATGGTTTCCAAATGTTGTGAATACCACTAATATCCCAAAAAAATATCTCAGAATGTAAACATTTGTACTCTCCCCGACAGGGACGGACGCAGAAAAAAATTTTGGGGGGGGTCCGATCGAAAAATTTGGATAATTAAACAGTTGTGTTTGACAAACTTAATATTTATAACTTATGATTGTTCATTGAATCGCGTGTTGATTGGCGGTTTGCGAGTTTTATTTTCCAAAAAATAAACACAAGACAAAATCAATTTTTGGGTAAAAGTAAAAGCTAAAAATAGTGATCGTAATTAAAAAAAAATTTATTTTCAGTCAATTGGAATTTCATTTAACGTTATAATATTTTATAATACCAGGTATGCGCCTATGAAACCGGTAACGACATCTAGCGGTAAATAGCCGAATATTTATAAACTTCGGAACCGTACCAAATGTCATGTTTAGTTCTTCTGTCATATGTCAACAATATTCAGTTCACAATTTGTGAAGTTTCATCCAACAACGCATTGTTTGACGCTCCGGAAAATGTCGGATTACGTGCCTACAAATTACGATTTGCGGACACAGTTAATTTTGTGTTACCATTTGAAGAAAAACACCTTCTAAAACCTGGTGAAACGGTTAACGGTGAACGTTACCAACAACAATTGGCCGATTTGAACCGTGCTGTACGCCAAAAACGCCCAGAATATGAAGCCAGGCAACACAAAGTGATTTTCCTCGATGACAACGCACCACCACACCGCACTAGAGCCACCAAAGAATTGGTTGCATCGTACAACTGGGAAGCTATTGCTCATGCGGCTTACTCACCAGACTTGGCGCCTTCGGATTATCACATGTTCGCATCGATGGGCCACGCATTAACGGAACAGCGCTTCAATTCTCACGCAGAAGCCAAAAAATGGATCGATGATTGGTTTCAGGCAAAAGACGAAACATTTTTTTGGCGAGGCATCCATAAATTGCCTGAGAGATGGGAAAAATGTGTAGCTAGCGATGGCCATTACTTTGAAGAATAAAATTGTAATCATTTCCTCACAATAAACGTGTTTTTTCAAAAATAATTACCGGTTTCATAGGCGCATACTGGTATAAGAAGCATTAATTGACAGTACACGAATCAAAGGATGAAATTGCAATACATATGATTTACTGCCTTTAATATTAGGCAGAGTATTTACAGAGTGATGTCAATTCTTCTTGTTCTTTTTGCGAGAATATCCAGAATTTGATCACTGGTAACATTCACATCTCTGTGAAAGTTAAGAAGCGCCAGTCCATTCAGTCGTTCCTCTCCATTCCGGTTGCGCAAGTAAGTTTTTAACCTTCGCAAAGTGGAGAAGGACCGTTCACTAGAGGCAACTGTGACCGGTAGTGTCCCACAAATTTGAAAAAGCCTGTATATCTGGCTGTAAAATCTTCTATTGCAAACGTTTTGTGACTTTTTCTGTCAAACTGTCAAAAAATAAACAAACGAAAAATGCATCTTTCTCGCACTACAGTAGGTTGCGAGTCGTCTAACGATAGTACTATTAATACATGTGGCATGATAATAACACTCAATTACTACTGTGATCTTGACCAGAAAAGTTGTGAAAATAAACTGAAAATTACGAAATAAAGTGGAATGAATCATATTTGTAATGTACCAACTTGTGATGTGGATTTAGTTTATGCGGTTGAAAGACCGTGTGCTGTAAGGGGTTTTGAAAAAGTCTGAGATTTCGGGGGGGGGTCCGGACCCCCCGGACCACCCCCCTGCGTCCGTCCCTGCTCCCCGACCTAACATACAGTCGCCTTAGTGACTTTTTCGCTTTTGTGACCAACTAACATCTCCTGAATAAAACTTAGCAAACATTTTTGCAGCATTGGCCAATACTGATGGTTACCTAAAAGCGCGGTAACTGCTTAATAATAAAAGCATTAATCAATGTTATTGCGCGCTTCTGTTATCTAATAAAGCAAAGTAAAAAAAAATGTTTAGCTGAAAAACCAAAAACCCGAAAAAGCAAACAAAAAACAACGAGCAAAAATTTATTGCATTTCGAATGCCTCTTCCATTACATAATTGCCGCTATTAATGTTGTTGATAAATATTGTTAGTTGTTGTTGTTTTTGTTAATTTGCATGCACGCAAATGTTCCCACTTGCAAAATGTTTGCTCAATCAGCTGACACCGCAAACAACAACAGTCGGCGTCTGAAACGCTGCGATGCGGTGTGGCCTCTTCCAAATTTCTTCAGTCACATTTCGCTCTGTTGTTATTGTTGTTGTTGACCTAACATAACAATTGCGCACCAAACGGTGTGAATTGAATGTTAATCGATGAATTTTCGGCGCACCGTTGCCAAAGTAGGCGGCCACATTGATGGGACTGTCGTCGCGGCACAATGCAACAACTGTTTGTCCCCTTTCTCGGCTGCAAGTGTGTGTATGTGTTTGTGTGTGTGAGTGCGTGTGTGGGGCAACACACAAATGTTTGATCAGTTGGCGCGGCCCGGACACTTACCTTACCCAATGCCGTTGTTGTTGTTGTTGTTGTTGACTTGTCGAATTTGACGACGGGTTCGTTCGGTCGTCGTAGCGCCAACACGTACCGGCGCTTTATATGTTTAAATATGCCAATGGCATGACATCAATTGGCCAGTGTGTGGCCACCGAGTTTATTAGCTTCACTTTTCTTGGCAGCAGGTTCAATGTACAAACGAATGCACAAATAAGTTGTGTGTCTTTTTGAATGTTGCAATGCAACTTGTAATGTTTGTCTTACTATGTGTTAGCTAAAATACTTTTTTTCATTGTTTTTATTTGTTTATATATATTTTCTGCTTTCTGCTAAATTATTAAAATTTATTGCAACTTTATGTGGTTTTCATAGTTTCTCAAACTTAGCCCCATTTCAAAATGTTCGATTTGCAATAACATTCAAATATAAAAAAAAATTAGCAACATACAATAATTGCACACAACTGTTGCTACACTTTGGCTCATTTGACCGCTGATCGTCAGCGCCAAATGTTAATGTTGTGTTCAATTAGCCACTTAACTTATCGCAAAACAACGTTTAAACCAGCTGTTGCACCCTTCAAGTTTGCTCAAGTGTTGCTGCAACATGGCAATTATTGTAATGTTGCTCTGTCTGCATAATTTGGCAACACAACACAGATGTGCACTTTGGTTTGTCAATGTCAGAGAAACAACAATATGGCAAGTTTTTGCGGCAGCTGGGTGCATGTATGTGTCTGCGAAAGCGTAAAGTCTTAACTGAGGAGAGCAGAAATTTACTTTAATTAAGGAAACTTGAAATTTTTAAAAGTAAAAATCTTGCTTCTGATTGCATGTGGATTACAAAAGTGTTGAAAATATTAAAAAAACTTACTTTACTTTGCCAATATTTTTTTCACCTTTCACTTACTGTTGTGTAAGGATCTGATTGGTAATAGGAAAGGTTTGTGCAGCACTTTTACTTGAATGCCGAAATCGCCCAATATGAATCTCTTCATTTCGCCTTTGAAGCCAAGGAATACTCTAACCATTTCCATCTCTTAATGAAGGTTAACAGATCCAAGATATTGATCTTTTGGCGCTTAAGGCAGGTCGCTCAAGAATCTAGGGTATTCCAGTCTAGAAGCTCGATTTTAAAGTGATTTTACGAGCGTATAAAAACAAACCAATTGTAATTTTTACTATTCATGTTTTATCAGTTCTTTGTTTTTACTTGGAAAGCATAAATAGTTGAACAAAATTTAAAATTGAAGTAGACGCTGGCGAAGTGGAGACTCAAAAGAAAAGTGTCTCCTGCTTGATGTGATTCCAAACCTCCTGGTGATTTGATTCTTCTGCCTTCCTATTTTCAACTTTGTTCATTTTTTTAAATTGTAAAAAAAAGAAATAAATTAAAAATAGTTCGATTTTCTGCAAATCCTCATATAAGCTTATTTCTTAAAGGTCTAAACTTTGAAAACATAAAATTAAAAAATATAACACTTCGTTCAATAATGTGTGTGACTAACTAATTAAAACACATTTTTTTGCCAAAATTCGTTTTTATTCATCAACATAGTCCCCTTTTAGGGAGATACAATCATTCCAACGCTTTTCCAATCTTTCGATACCGCCTTTGTAGAACGATTTTTCTTTGCCTTCAAAATAGGCGTTAGTTTCGGCGATTACTTCATCATTTGAGCCAAATCTCTTACCACGGAGCATCTTTTTGAGGTCTGCGAAGAGCCAGTAGTCGCTGGGGGCCAAATCTGGAGAATACGGGGGATGAGGAAGCAATTCGAGGCCCAATTCATGCATTTTTGCCATCGTTTTCATCGACTTGTGACACGGTGCATTGTCTTGGTGAAACAACACTTTTTTCTTCTTCATATGGGGCCGCTTAATCGCGATTTCTTCTTTCAAACGTTCCAACAACGCTATATAATAGTCGCTATTGATTGTTTTCCCTTTCTCAAGATAGTCGATGAATATTATTTCGTGCACATCCCAAAATACTGACGCCATAACCTTGCCAGCCGATGTTTGTGCCTTTGGACGCTTTGGGCGGCTTTCACCGGTTGCATGCCACTCAGCAGACTGCCGATTTGACTCTGGAGTGAAATGGTGGATCCATGTTTCATCCATTGTGATGTACCGACGCAAAAACTCCGACTTGTTGCGCGTAAACATGTCCAAACAGCTCTTTGAATCATCGATTCGTTGTTGTTTTTGCTCCGGTGTGAGCAAACGCGGCACCCATTTCGAAAACACCTTTTTCATAACCAAATGTTCTTGTATTATGGTGTGTACACTGCCTGCTGATATCTTTAGAATGTCAGCAATCTCCCCCACTTTCACTTTACGGTCGGACATAATGATTTTCAGTGTTTTTTCAACGTTTTCCGGAATAACAGCGTCATTTGGCCGTCCAGTAGATGGAATGTCATCGGTGTCTGTACGACCACGTTTGAATTCGGCATACCAATAACAAATGCTTCTTTTTGATGGAGCAGAGTCCGAATAATGTTTTTCAAGCCATTCCTGGCATTGAACAGTATTTTTTTTCATTAAAAAACAATGATAAATCAGCACACGGAATTGCTTTGAATTCATTTTTTTTTAAAACTCAAAAGTAGTGTCACTTAAAGCACTGTAACTTGTAAACTAATGGTCGGATTGACATATAATTTTGACATTAAGCCTAAAAAGGTTCACAATTTCGAAAAAAATATTGATTTAGTATTAGTGCCGCCATCTATGTGTCAGTCACACACATTATTGAACGAAGTGTTATACAGGGTAGGCCATTTAAAGTGGAAGGCCATTCTTGTTTTTGAAAAAAAAGAGGAAAAAAAATGTTGTTTTTTGTTTTCATCTCGATATTCATTTATTTTGGTCCAAGGAGAAATTTTCTAGTTAGTTTTTGAAAATGATATCGCGTAAATGGCCACCATTAGCTTTGGCCGCAAAATGTGCCCTTTTTTCGGCATTTTCCATCACTTTTGCCACTGTATCGGCCGATATGGCTCTTATTTCGCGGCGTATGTTGGCTCTGAGTTGAGCTAGTGTCCTTGGCTTGTTGGTGTATACCTTGGACTTCAAGTAGCCCCATAAAAAAAAGTCTGGCGGCGTCAAATCTGGTGATCTCGGTGGCCACTCATAATCGCCGTTTGGTTTTCACAATCGAGAAGTTATTTTGAATGTAAAGCTGAACAATTTCAGCACGTTCTTTTGGAGTGTACTGTTCCATGGTATAAATTGTCTTGGAATGACGCTTCCAACGCGCTATGTCATTAGTCGATCTGACAGCTCTGTCAAAAGTTATAGGGTTACCAGATGCTTCCACTTTCAATGGCCTACCCTGTATTTTTCGAATTTCTAGACTAGAATACCCCTTTTAATCATTTAAAAACCATGCCATGTTGGTCAAAAAGTCGCATACATGATGAAAAGTTTGAGCCGGTAAATTGTCGAGATCCGGAAACCAAAAGTTGTTTTTTCACAATTCTGGTCTCTTGGGCCGATCTTTTCCCCTCAAACGCTTTAACATTAGAAAGACCGCAAATGTTCCATACCAAAAAAAACTATATCTATTGATATATCGAGAAGTACACATCGGATTGGGATAATTTTTTATGAAATGCATTAACAAAAATATATCAGGTCAGTCCATAAGTTCGTGCGTTTTTTTTAATAGTTTCACAATAGGCGGTTTTCACATACAAAAAATTATTCGTGGAAGATAACGGATTTTTTTATTTGCTCTAATAGATTGTGTATTCAACAAGTGATTTTAATCGCGGATAGAAGAACGCGTTGTTAAAAAATAAAATGGAATCTTCGAACGAGTATAAGAGGCATATTTTGTATATTTTTTTTAAGTGGAAAAAATGCAACAACTGCTGCCGCAAAAATAAACGCAGCTCATTGGGAGAATGCCGTGAGTGTAAGAACTGCGAAAAAGTGCTTTTCCAAATTCCAAAGTGGTCATTGTGGCGTTGAGGATGCCCCACGCTCTGGTCGTCTTGAGGTCCTTAACTCCGACGCCTTGCTGGAAGTCATGGAAGCAGAGCCAAGTTTGTCAGTCGAGAAGAAGAAGTCGGCTAGAAGGTTAACCCCTTGACGTATCAGTTAGCGCAACGAAATTCGTTTCCAACTGTTCGCACACAACTTGCACAAAACAAACCGGTTTTGATGCTTACAAACGGCTGCAAAAAAAAAAAAAATATTTTGCTCACTACCCGGTCAAATGCCCGATTTAAAAAATTGAAATGCCCAATTGAATTTTTCTAAAAAACAACACTGACCACGAGTCAGACTCGTATTAATCATGTTAGGCACAGAAATTGTACCACGAGTCAGACTCGTGGAAATACGTCAAGGGGTTAAATTCATCATATGGAACAGTTTACAGGCACCTGGTTCAATTGGGCAAGGTTGCAAAGCTTGGAAAATGGATTCCGCATAAACTTTCCGTCGCAAAGAGTGTGAATACAGCAGAGAGTGAATGTGTGTTCTCAGCTGCTGCAGCGGCTTGAAAATGAGAGTTATTTGAACCAAATTGTTACTGGGGATGAAAAACGGGTCCTTTACAATAAACCCCCAGAGATAGCCTTCACCCCAAGAAGATTCTCCTGTATATTTGGTGGGATATGACTGGTATCGTTTATTTTCATCTGCTGGAACCAAACCGGACGATCACAACTGATTATTATTGCCATCAGCTATCCAAACTGAATGAAGCACTTGAAAAAAATTGACCGTCTTTAGCCAAGAGACGCAAAGTTTTGTTTCACAACGACAAAGCAAGACCGCATACCCCAAGACAGACCTTAGGCAAGCTGAATGAGTTCGGATGGGAGCTAATGGCGTATCCACCATACTCTTCGGATTACACCTTGCGATTATCACCTTTTCCGCGGACTTCAGTCCCATTTGAGTAATAAGCACTACACCTCAAAAGGAGCTATAAAAAGGGATATCGACGCGTATTTTGACTCCAAGGACAAACCATTTTTTGAGCAGAGAATTAAAAATTTGCTTAAAAGTTGGGAAGACATTGTAAATAATGTAGGAAAATATGTTATTGATTAATAAATACTTCTTTTATATTTATTTTAAAACCACCTAAGAAAAACGCACGAACTTATGGACTGACGTGATGGAATTTTTCACGATAAAAAATAAAAGTCACCAAAGCAAAAGTTGTCTAGTGTTAACGTTTTGTTAGAGAACACAAAATTTCAGACACGCCATGGGCGGATTCAGAAAAATATTTCGGGGGGGGCGGGGGGGTTCAAAAAGTAATTATTTGATATTCATAAATTGTCTTTTAATTTGTATGTAGTTTTAATGTCAATCCTAACATTTCGGGGGGGTTTCAACCCCCAAAAGACCCCCCTAAATCCGCCACTGAATAGCGCTCAGCAGCTCAAACAGATATTGTACTCTAAATCCAAATGAGTTACAATTCAAAAATGTCAAATTTAAAATGGCAACTAAAGTCATTTTTAAAGTATTTAATAGACATTTGTTCCAAGTAATTTAATGCTATAATAACTTGCGATAAAAATGCTATGTTTATTAAACAAACAAGAAAATAATTTATGCATTTCAGAAATACATTTTGCAAATATGAACTTTGAACTCAACGAAATCAGGCACTGCAGCATTTATGTCGAAGTATTTTCTTTAAAAATTGCTTAACATTTTTATTTTTTTATTTTATTTATTTTTTTATTAACTTCATTTTTTTATAAACTTTTGTAATCCACTGACCTCAAATATTGCAGTTAACCTTTGATTTTAATTATTGAACCGTTACTTCTCGGTTGACAACAGCCCCAGTCTATGCATTTTTTACAATTGTCCCTCACCTTACAGACTCGACAAATGGAATAAAACTAAAATATCACCAAAAAGAAGAAGAAGGAGAAGCAAATGTCTGAGAATCCATCAGCCATGCAGTGCGATCATTGCCATTTCAGCGTTTCTCATGATTTATCTTTATTGCTGCCAATTAGTGTGGCTTTTTGTTGCTGTCGTTGTTATTGTTGCTGTTGTTGATATTTGTCGTCTGTACGAGTACATGGCTGTCGTATTGTTTGGCCGGTAATTTATCTGCGTGCGCAATGCGTAAAGTATGGCATTTTCTTTTGTCGCCGCGCTTTATGACGCAGAAACAATGGCGGCAACGTTGACGCTATGCGAAATGCTGTGAGAAATGCCCATGAAGTGCGCCGAGCATGCGCGCATGCGCAACAAAACGTTGTCGATGCTAGCGGCAATCGGTTTCGTTGCTAATGATGCGCGCGTCCATAGCAAAACGAATATGCATACAGGGTGTCATGCGGCTTAGAGTCGTGTGCAATGCTTTAATGGTGAATTTTTGTTAACATGAAACTGTGATATTTAATTGGAAACCTCAGCATAACAACAACAAAAGTGACATCCAAAGCAATGGCAGTAACAGTAACAAAGTCACTCAGTTGCAACGCAACGCTGCATTGTTTCGATGTGTCACTGTGACTGCATATTCAAAACAGCCGCAAACCGACACAAAGCACAGAGCAGCAGCAACAACAGCACAGCAAGAGACAAAAGCTATACAAACGTCAAGCGCCAACAATAACCGAAACAGCCGCAATAACAGCTGAAAGATATTAAAGTGAACAAAAAAACAAATAAATAAAAAATAAAACAACATGCGGGAACTTTCACCGGCCGCAACGCAGCTGCGGCAGTGCGCCACACCAACCAACACACGAAGGCAGGCAGCCAAAAAAAAGCCAAAAAGGGTATGGAGGCTGATATACGAGTACAGACCAAAATAAGCATATAGTATGTATTATATGTGCGTGTGTGTGTGTGTTATGTGATCATAATTAAAACAAACAAAAGCAGCCAAGACGCCAAGCAAAATAAGCAATTCACAGCAGCACCGTCCGAGCGCAACGCTCAACGATGTAAAGGAAAACTCGTTTCCGGCGTCCTTCGCTCAAGGCCGTATGGCTACTGCCAGCAGCGTAACGGCCACATTAAAACGTATAAGTTACGGAAAATGAGGCGCAGCCAGTGGCTGCTGCAGACATTTAAAGACATTTAGAGAAATGTGAATGCGCTATTCGCGCTGTGTCGTTGCTTTTTATTGACGTCAGCAAAATTTTAATACTGCTCATTACAAACCCATAGCTGATGACCTTAAAATTAGGCAGCGAACTGATGCCACAAAATGTTTGAGTTTAAATACATTCAAAGGTTTAATGAAGGAAAGTAAATTAGCCAATAGACGGAAGAGGTTTTTAGTTGCTGGTTGTGATGTAAGAAAATCCTAATGAAAGCGAATTTAATTTATTGATTAGTTGAATAATGTTGAAGATTGTGCAATACTTAAAAATTTGGCGACTGTTAGTTGCGTTCAGCTTAATGCTGGTATTTAGTTTTAGGATCACTGGTCGCTTTGATTGCAGTTGTCTCCAGTGAAAATATTTATTGGGGTACAAATGCGTTTTGAAGAACTTCCTAAGATTTATGCCATCTCGGTTTAATAAGCATCTGATCATCTTCCATGTGTATTCATTGATAAAGCATACAACTCCGAGTTTCATTTTCCCTGAAAATTTGCTTTTATGAATTTTTTTTATAAATTTTTAAATAAAAATTTTAATAAATTCATTATTGTTGTTGTTGTTAAAGATGAATAGTTGCACTAGAGAACCCTTTGGTACATGAACGTCTTGCAGTGATAAAGTTTTACTTACAAATTCCAATCCTATTCAATCCTAATTCGAGTTTGTTGCTTAAGTCTTTTGTATATTTTTGGCTTGAGTTTACTGATAATTTTCTTTGAAGCTATAAATTTGTTAGAAACTATTTTTTTAATAAATGAAGTTCTGCTAGGAATAAGAGCAACGGTTGCGGCTCTTGAGAGCTCGCTGCCTAGAAGAAAAATAGTAACACTTCGAAGAGGAGACGTACTCATATTCAGTGTTAGTTTTTTCTAATTATATAAGTACGATTTTAAGTGACACTGATATAACAAATCCTCTAAAAATGCGAGGCATTACGCTGGTTCACGAAGGATATAAGTTAGGAAAAAGGATATTGGGTGAAGAATTTATGGACTCTTGCCTTAAACTAAGGTTGAATCAAGGTCATAAGTGCTTGGGAAAATATCTGCATATCAAAGAACATAGAAGAAGATGGTGATATTTTATGAAAAAGTTAGTAATCGACGCCATAGAGAAGACTTTGCTTTCAACAAAAGGCTGAAATAGAAGATGTAAGCATTATCCCTCCTACTTAAAGTTAAAAAAAACATACATCAGAATCAGTACCGTCTGCAAAAAGCTGTTAACAGAAGCTTAATTCTTCTAACAGATTATGTATTGAGGGTCAAAATGGTCCACACAGAATTTCATTTGAGGTGGCCGAGGTTCCTTCGTACACAACTTTTGCGCACAATACCCTTTGAAACTATTTATGCCGTTTATTGGTTTTTGCTTTAAATTGCATCGAACCATCTTTTAACTGTATTCATATGTTCATCACTTCCTCTAAACATCGGTATGCCTCATTTCGCTGAAGTGTAAAAAAACTTTCTTTGTGCTCCAACCATGTCAACCTTTGTACCAACAATACACCATTTCGATTATGCGCAACGCTCGGTTGCAAAAGTCGTGAAGGAAACTTTGGAAGCACTTCAATGGGATGTCTTCCTCCTCCTCCTTCCGACTACCACTTATTCCGTTCAGTTACTTATCCAAGCAGTACTTCACTTCTTATGGAGAAGCCAAAAATTTGATAAATTCATGGATCGGCTCGAATGACAAGAAAATTTTTCAACACGGAATCCGTATGCTACTCGATTGATGCAGAAAAGTCGTAGCTAACGATGAACAATAGTTAGCATAAATCATATTCAATACATATATATTCAATACATACATCAAATACATTCAAATACATTCAAAAACAATCAAATATGAGTACATCCAATTTCTCTGAATGAAGCTTCAAAGTTCAAAAAATCCCTCAATACTAATATGTATCCTCAATATTTGCTTGATTTTCAATTCTTAGTATTTAATTTATTTTTTACTTTATTTAATTTTCATTTATTTATTCATTTATATTTATCTTCAATATTTGCTTGATTTTCAATTGTGAATATTTGTATTATTTTTTTAATCCGGAAAAGAGTTTAAAACGCTTAAAATAACATGAAAGCTTTTATGCTCCAATAGAACATTAAACTTTCAATCATCACCAATTTTCAGCGTAAACATTTTCGAATTTAATTTCGTTATAAAATGTACTAATATGTACAACATGACAACCGGTTAGAGCAACATTGACCGCTTGATGAAGTTGTCGAAAAAGTTGCTGACAATGTTGAGGCCAATGAATCGACAGTGTTGGTGTAACGAGAGTGACGACAGTAATTGTACAAAGCAGCGGCTAGCAGCAATTACTACATTAGAAGAGTCAAAGACTGCTGGCGCTGCTGCTGTCATGTATTTTCTACTGTTGTTTTTGCTGCTGTCATGTATTTTCTGCTGTTGCTGGCCAATGGCCAATGCACTGTAATCAGCTGTGCTGCAGCGGATACACCCGTGTGTCAGGCCATGTTAATGATAATTGACTAAACACTGAGCAGTGTCAGTAATGAACGGCTCTTTGAGGTTAATAGACGACAATGCGGCCAATTAAATACCTTCAATTATAGTTGAATTAATAATGACAACAATTTTCATTTGCATGCATTAATTGACGAGCATAAGACATAAAGACAGTCTTATGAATGGCCAAAGATCTCATAGAAACCATTGTTTTACTGGAGCGCCACCAGTAACTTGGCATTGCATGTATAAAGAAATCATATACCTAATTGCTTTAATGCAATTGTAACGAGTCTCTTTTGTTAGATGATCTCTCAATAGGCCATGGCACACCTCAAACAGTGAAATTGTTTTGTTGGAAAAGTTTTGATTTATTCATAATGGGAAAAATATTGAACGCAATGGGTCATTGTACCATATGAATAATTTTCCAACTATTTACTTAGAACCACAAATGAGTGGCATGAAGTATGCACATCAATATTTCGCTCACACATTAACATTAACCAGTTTGGTGCTCATCGATGGCGCATGCACGCAGCCAATGCATTTCCTCGGTCACTGCACACTGCCAGCGTTGCAGAAGCGCAACGTAAAATGCAACGAATTCAAATAAAATTAAATATATTAAAATAACAACAACACTCGCTAAAACATGCCAAACACAAAAAACCATAAACAGCAACAACAATAACAGCACAAAACCAGTTAAATAACATAACAAAGCAAGGCGCACGTAAACGTTACGTTTCAATTTGAAATGTTTTCGTATTTCGTATTTGGCGCAAATGGGTACACGTGTATTTAAGTGTGTGTGTGTGTGCGAGTGTTTTTATTTCACGCTACGAGAAGGAAATGACTGCAAAAAGCAAAACAAACAAACCAATACGAATGGACACGCTGCGCTTGCACGGCATCCAAAGGCTGGATGAAAGTAAGAGTTTTGCATGCAGCGGTCGTTTTCACTTTCGTTGGCGAGTTCAGCACACTGGCCGCGAATGAGGTAATGCAATAGCGATGCGAGTGTGTTGGTGTATGTATGCGAATGCAAGCGAGATGAAAATGTTAAAGAAAATCCAATCGAAATGACAATTGAGCGGCACCTTCCTATGCGAGAGTTTGAAGTTCAAAATCGTGCGCCAATCTTTGTGTGCGACAAATGACAAAAGACCAAAGACACAAACTTGTTTTCATTGAACTTGCCACGCACTGACCGCGCGCCATTGGCTGATCTAAGCGTAAGATTTTTGAAAATATTTGCATGCTGTCACGGTGGGAAATACTGTGAAATGAAAGTGTACGGAAAACAAGTGTGAAAATGTACCAGGAAAAATTTCGAATAGCGTAGTTTATGAGCACTTAACGGCAACACTTTATGGCTTGTGGATAGTTTAGTTGAAAGTAAACAATCTATTGGGAAAGTAAGTTTTTAACACCATTCATAATTTTTATAATGAACAATTTTTAATTATTTTTGGGGTTTTTGTTGCAGACAAATTATTCAATTAGTGCACTAAAATTTTGTGTTGTTGAGTTATGTTTTGAAATTTTTTTTAATTTCATAAAAGATATTTAAATCTCATTTAGTGGGCACGAGGAGCAAAAAGGCACTTTTTGTAAAATTTAATTATTTTATATAAATATATTTTTTAATTCGTGAATGCAATAGTATGTGTAACTACATATTTAAAATTCAGTTAGTAGGTAATAGAAGCAAAAACAAAATTTGCAATGCAACAAGTAAAATGTTTTTTATTCTCAAATTTGATTTCTTGTGAAAAACACATTAACAGCTCCACGATTTTTCTTCCTTCTCGGTTCGAAAACCAAACTGTCAGCTGTTGCATTTGAAGATGTTTTTCCACTAATTCTGTGGAGACTCAGATGCAACAATTTTTTTTGTTTACATATTTAGACAGATGACATTTGATATGAAATATAAATTGTTGTAGTAAATTCTTACAGTTTGAATGCAAATATGTATATGGCGATATGTGTTGATATCCATTGATGGGATCGTGGGCTTTGTATTCAATAATTTATAATTTCTAACAAAAATATTTTGATTTCGGTCACTGCCTTATTCTAGGTAGTTCACCTGACCTACGTGACAACATAGACTACTCGTTATCATTATATCTATTCGACTCTAAATTCTTAACCGTCATAGCTCATAGACAGGAGTGGGAACAAGACACGGTTTCGAAAACTGGAGTATGTTTTCACACAGACGGCTCCAAACTGGATGGCAGAGTAGGGGGTGGCGTAATGTGTAAAAAGCCACCCATGGAAGAATGTTTCCGTCTTCCAGATTTCTGCAGTGTCTTCCAAGCGGAAGTTCTGGCCATTTTCAAAGCCCTGTCTATGTTAAAACAGTGCAACCTTCTTAAAGGTACGGTTAGCATTTTCACTGACAGCCAGACAGCAATTAAAGCCCTCAAGAAGGTAGCAACCACATCAAAAGTGGTTGCTCTTTGCCATTCCCTACTAAATGAGTTAGGGCATGTGCACAACATTACCCTTGTCTGGGTTCCGGGCCACAAAGGCATCAGTGGTAACTGCGTAACTGATGAGCTTACCAGCCGTGGCACCACTCTCCCGTACTTCAACATCACAGTTACGGCAGGCATTCTTCCTCTTGCTTCCTGTAAACTAAAAATCTGCTCCATCTTCCTCGATATGGCCAACAGGCGATGGCAAGAGGAGAACACATGCACCATAACCAAACAGTTCTGGCCTATTCTTAGTCTTAGGCGCACAAGACCACTTGTTTCGCTTAGCAGACAGCACATTGGCACGGTCGTCGCGATCCTGACAGGCCACTGTCTTTTCGGACGTCATGCTTTCAGACTAGGCGTCAACACATGGGACTTCTGCCGCAGTTGTCACAATGAAGAGGAGGAGGAATCTATTAGTCATCTTCTCTGCAACTGCCTGGCTCTTTCTAGATGAAGATGGAAAACTCTAGGCTCTCCTTTCTTCGACAACTTGAATGACCTCAGTTCAGCTAGTATCAAAAACTTGCTTGAGTTCATCCACAAATCGAAATGGCTTGAATAGTCTTCTCAACTTACAGTAAGACAGACCTTTCAACTTGTGGTATCACAACGGGCCCGTTTCGTGGCCTAAGTGTGTCTGACGGCAAGTCCCATGCCAAGACAGCCACTATAACCTAACCTACCCTAACAAAAATATAAAAATATATAGTCTAAAGAAAATTAAGCAAATAAAATAGCTTGGCATTAAAAACCAGCATAAACCACATCAAAATCAGAGAGAGATAGTGATGTAAATTTAATGGGATAACAATCGTTTTGTTTATTTTAAGCAGCTCCACAAGATCAATTGAGATGTTTACTGTCAACAACTGTTGATGATGTTACATTTATTATATAACATTGGTCTTCCACCATCAGATTACCGGTTATTTCCAAAGTTGCAAAACTCTTTGACTGATAAAACTTTTACTAATATTGGTGACTTGAAATTGGACTTGTTTATTTTTTGCTAATAAAAACCAAAAGTTCTATAAACGGAATCATAAAGTTGCCAAAACAAAAAAAATGCCAACAAGTCATGCCACAAAATGGGAAACATTTGTATAAAACATTTTTAAATTGAGTTTATATCATACAACAGACCGACATTACAGCAATAAATATAACCGAATCAATAGAACCCGTCAGGGAACGAGTCAAATATCTTTTAATATCACTTTTTGACGTAATGTTATTCATTGAAGCTTTTTCCCGGTGAATAGGTTTCGTCTTCATATAGCAGAAACCAACCTTTTAAATGAAAGGAAAAATATTTTCCAGCAGAGTACCAAAATTTCTATATAAAGGGTTGGCATGGCATGGCCAATAAACTTTAAATAATAAAAAAATTTTAATTATATTATTATCTCTTATACATAAGTACTGGTTATTATCTCTTGTTGTTGTTGTTGTTACAATCTCAAGTCTGTAGATCAGTGGTTCTTAACCTTTTCGAGCTCACGGAGCACTTTTAATTACATGAAACCTTCACGGAGCACCTTACCAAATAACATTGATTCTAGTAATTTGTATTCTATTTTTTTATTTATTCAACTCAAATAACTACAATATACAAAAAATAAAATATATTCAATATATTCATCAAAACTAAATTGTTACAAATTCAAAATGACATAAAATATAATAAAAATTCAATGGGATATTTGAGCCTGGTGAGTTTTACATATTTCGCCAATGTTGGGTCTAATATAAGATATTACTACCCTCATTTCCTCTTCTAAATCGAGAAGTCTTTCTCGTTTTTTAGTTTTTATATTTGTTAATGTTGAGAATCCAAGTTCGCAGAGATATGATGTAGCAAATTGTAATAAAATTGCGATTGCCTTCTTAGATAAAGAAGGGTATTCATCTTGGACGGAAATCCAAAATTGTTCATTAGACAATTTTGTGAACTCCATTTTCAGAGATCGATCTGTAGACAAGGAAATAATTTCTTCTTCTTCTTGTAAAGACAGTTCCAAATTAGAAAATTCAAATGTCCCAAACGGATTTCGTATCCAGTCATAGGATTCTAATTTAAGAGATGGAAAGTAACATGCGATTTTTTCTTCCAATATTGTTAGATGTTCTATTACGGCAGGAATAATATCTGCGACATTTTTAGTTTGAATTGAAGGAAACATATCAAGCGTATTGTTTTTTATTATTCGATTTTTCCTGTGCAATATTTTTTTATTGAATGCCAGTATTTTATCCGTGGCTGTTAAAATATTCTCATTTTTACCTTGAATACTTGTATTTACTGAATTTAAGTATTTCAAAATAACAGCTAAATATGCCAATTTAGCACACCAAATATCATTTTCAAAATTTTTTGCAAATTTATCCACAGCGGCATTTCGGAAATAACACAACAATTCATCTTTGAGCTCTAATAAACGACATAGGACTTTACCGCGAGACAACCATCTTATTTCAGTGTGCAATAGCAAACTTTCATACTTAGCATCCATAGATATACAAAGCTGTTTAAAAATGCGTTCCTGCAGAGGTCTTGATTTAATATGATTTACTATTTGTACCACTTCATCCAAAACATATTTTAAAGTGTTTGGCAATGTTTTTGAAACTAAAACTTCCCGATGTAAAAAACAGTGTGTAGATATGATATTTGGATTATTTTCCTTCACAAGTGTAACACATCCTTTAATAGATCCTGCCATTGATGAACATCCATCTGTACAAATTCCAACGCAGAAATCCCATGATATTTGGGATTTTTCTAAATATGTGGTAATAGAATTAAAGATATCTTTTCCTGTTGTATGTCCTGTAAGCTCTCTGCAGCAAAGAAATTGATTAACTATTTCATTTTCATCAATGAACCGAACGAATGCAAGTAATTGAGCTTTACTGCTAATATCAACAGATTCGTCTATTTGCAAAGCAAAATATTTCTTTGAAAGCTTATTGTTAACCGTTTCCTCGATATCAAGTGACATGTCTTTTATTCTTTTTTTTTATTGTATCATTAGATAGGGGAATTTTCAAAATCTCATTTGTTGCATCCTCTCCAAACATAATTTTGACTATTTCACAACATGACGGTAAAATTAGACTTTATGCTATAGTATGTGGTTTTAATTTCAATGCAATTAACTCGGCTACCTTGTATGATGCAATTTGCGCCTTATCAGATATTGTCATAGCACATTTAAATTGTTTTGCTTGCTTATCTTGCATGCCCAATAACCTTTTAAAGTAATCCTTATTTTTTGAAACAAGATTAGCATGGGTAGTAGTAAGGTGTCGGTTTAATTTAGCCGGAAACATAGCACTATTGGACAGTTCTACACCGCATACAACACATTTAGGAATTGGACACTCCTTTTCACCGGTCCATGTAAATCCCAAACTGATGTATTCGTCAGAATACTGTTATTACATGTTGAAACATCTTCTGTATTACCACTATTAATACTACTCCGACTTGTACTTGGTCCATCATTAATATTTTTCTCAGAATTACATTTTCGTTTCAAGAACTTGTCCATGGCTAAATAAATTGGGAATAAGAATAAGTACATACATATATAAAGGGCTTATAAGAATAACATTTCAGAAATGTGAATTATCAAAAACGCGTAAATAGAGATATATTTCGAAAATTTTTAATGCAGAATAAGAAAACTCTGTTTATAAAAACATAGGAGATTGATATTAAGTTTATTTAAATAAATAAATGCAATAAATATGTATGTACACATATTTATTTAATTTTTTTATTTTAAATTTATGTTAATTTACAATTATAACGTAATATACTTACTGAAATAAATTTGTTCTCACTTTTTTGGCACAAATTTAATCAAATAATTATTGAAAACACATTAGATTACGTCCAACACAACAATAAAATATTTCAGCTTATTTTATCAGAATTTTTTTGTGCAGCCTACTTGATTTACATTTTTGTTTATAACTAAGTACATACCGCATATACTACTGTGATCAAACTGAAAGGTGAATTTTGTTATATTTTTAAAATCTTTATTTATTCTTGCAAATCCATTTCATCTCCTTCAAAGTGATCCCCTCCCGCTGCAATACACTTATGCCAACGAATTTTCCATTCATCATAGCACTTGGAAAAATCGTCCGTCGGGATGGCCATCAGAGCCTTCTTCGATTCAGCTTTTATCTCCTCAATTGAGTCAAAACGGTGTCCTCGGAGTGGTCTTTTGAGTTTGTGAACAGCCAGAAGTCACACGGGGCCAAATCAGGCGAATACGGTGCTTGCGGAACGATATTTGTTGAATTTTTGGCGAAATGATCACGAAGAACCAATGCAGTATGAGATAGTGCATTATCGTGGTGCAAAAACCAAGAATTGCCGGCCCACAATTCTGGCCTCTTGAGGCAAATAGCTTCACGTAAGCGGCGCATAACGCTCAAATAATATTCCTTGTTGACAGTTTGGCCCGGCGGAAGGAATTCATAATGCACCACACCACGATAATCAAAGAAAACTGTCAACATAACCTTGATTTTTGAGCGACTTTGACGTGATTTTTTTGGTCTTGGCTCACCTTTTGGACGATATTCGCTCGATTGATCGGTTGTTTCGGGATCGTAAGCGTAGACCCAAGTCTCATCTCCAGTTATGATGCGTTTCATTACGTTTTGATAGTCAGAAAGCATTGTTTCACAGATGTTAACACGACGGTCTTTTTCGAAAAAATTTAGTGTTTTTGGAACCATTCGAGATTTGACTCTTCTCAAGCCCAATTCGTCTTTCAAAATCGCCTGCACCGATCCAAATGATATGCCCAAACTATCAGCAATGTCTCTAATAGTTAATCGACGATTTTCAAGCACCATTTCTTTGACTTGTTTGACGTGATGTTCATCAGTCGATGGTTTTGGCCGATTTGACACCACATTTTTCTCAACACTCTCACGACCGGCTTTGAACTCGTTATACCACTTGTAAACACTTTTAGAAGACAGAGTTTGATCACCAAAGGCTTTTTGCAACATCCTCAACGTTTCTGCAGGCGAAATCTCATTCCGCAAACAAAATTTAATGCAACTTCTTTGTTCAATAAATTCAGACATAGTAAAAATCGAAGAATTCACTTTTAGAGCCTCACAAAACGACGCGTATCTCAAATACTAATGAATATTTTGACGTGAAATTTAGCATAGATGTCACTAACAGTGCTACCAACTTACAGAAACAAATTTTTACAAAAATTTACCGATTCGAAAAACCCGCGAAGTTTAAATTAAAAATTCACCTTTCAGTTTGATCACAGTAGTAAGGGAGAGGGCTGGGTTGTGAACAGGGGTTTTGTTTTTTGGCTCTAACTTTTTACAGAATAAAGATATCGAAAAATCGAAGATACCGTTGGAAAGGTGAATACATAATGCAACTTTCTTATGAAGACAGATTATCGTTTTGATTGAAATTTAACTCTCTACGTCCAATTTTCTAAGGACTTGATTTTTCGCTTTTCCAAAAAAGTGGCTGGGTTGTGAACCATCTGGAAAATCCCTATTAAAGTCGGAAAATACGAAGAAAACACCCATAATTTTTAAGTAAGTTGAGGATTTATTTAATCAGGAGGCCTCAAGAGGTGAAAAAAGTTATAATTACGCCAATTAGGCCAAAAAATCGCAATGAATGAAAGTGCTCAAATTTTTGAATTTTCATCCTAATCGGTGTCGCAATGTTTGCTTGTGAAATATGAATGCGTTCTCGCATTGGCCCACTTCAAGTGAACTCAAGGAAATCGAGTGAAATTACATAAAATTACTTTATTTTAATATATCCGTCCATATTTGACAGTGTTAGAACAAATGTAGTACGAAAAACAGGTGGTTCATAACCCAGCCACCTCAGTGGTTCAAAGCCCAACCACGATGCCATTTTGGAAACTTTAAAATAAACGACACTTCCAATCATAATTCGACATAAACAAATATTGCATCGTAAAATAGAATCAAAACACTAAATAAACATGTATTACACAGACCTTTTTGCAATAAGCTCAGTCACTTGGATAGCACTTAAAAAAAAAGCCAACAAGTTTTCGCAGTCGATTTTCAAACACGATGTCTTTCAAACTCGATTGCTGCCACAAGCAATACGTGTTTGTACTTCGGTGTAACCACAAAAGTAGAGTCCTATCAAAAGACAAACTTGACAGTTGAAAGATTGGCGATATGTCAATTAGGGAAAGAAAAAACGGCAATGGTTCACAACCCAGCCTGGTTCACAACCCAGCCCTCTCCCTTACATATATTTGAAATGCAGCCTACTTGATTTAAATTTTTGTTTATAACTAAGTACATACCGCATATACATATATTTGAAATGCAGCCTACTTGATTTAAATTTTTGTTTATAACTAAGTACATACCGCATATACATATATTTGAAAGTTTGTTCTAATAAATTTATATGTATATTTTTTTTATATTATATGAGTTTAGCTTTCGTTTCGCGGAGCACCTGGGACAATCTTGCGGAGCACCAGTGCTCCGCGGAGCACCGGTTAAGAATCACTGCTGTAGATTATAATTGGTGGGCTAAATAAATAAAGTCATAATGATTAACTAAAAATTCATTGGAAAATCTTTGGGTTTCTATGTACATTATTTGTCTGTTATTTCAAATAAAAATTGAGGCCAAAAATTTTTTTCATAAAATTTTTTATTTAAAATCTTTTTTTTTAAATTTTATTATTTATTTAAAATTAAGCCCTTAAAAAATTTAATTTAAAAATATGATTAACAAAAAGTTTTTAAATATAAAAAAATTTATATTTAAAAAAATTTGATATTTCTAAAAATTTTTTATTGCTTAAAAATTTCATATTTTTATTTAAAAAAATTTTTTAATAAGAATTTTTTTAAATAAGAAAAAATGTTTTTTTAAAAAACAAAAAAATTTAAATAATAAAAAACAATTTTTTAAATATAAAAAGTTTAAATAAGAAAAAAATGTTCTTAAATAAAAAGAAAAAATTTTAAATAATAAAAAACAATTTTTTATATTTAAAAACAGTTCTTTTAATAAAATTTGTAAATTAACTTTTTTTAAAAACTTAAGTCTCAAATAAATAAATTAATTTTAAATAATTAAATTTTGTCTTCAAGAAAATGTTTCTTATTCACATTTTTTTGTTCATGTCTTATTTCATTTTTTAAATGTACTAAATGTATTAAAAAAAATTGTTTAATATTTTTTATTATAAATATTTTGAATTAGTGTTTCAAGTCGAAAACCCAGATTCATTGACACCATTGACTGTTGTTACAAGAAATTCATTTTGTTTAAAAGATTCCCTGATGAAATTTAATAGAATTTGCTGAAGAGATTTAAGTAATGGACTCAATTAACAAAAAGTACTTGAAATTACAGTGTTTCACTGCTTGGTTTGACAGGAGTGTTTACAAAATGTTTGAAGCCGATGCAATTGTCTTACATCCCCAATGAAAAACTCTTCATAAACAAATTTATAAATAAAAACTGCATAGATTAATCAATAATTCATTAATTATGCTAAATTAAAAATTTCTCAAGAAATTATTTCACCCTTCTCGCTTTCGCCTTTTCTATCATTATTTTATTATTTATTAAATGCCATCAAACATTTTTTTATTTCAACTACAACAACTGATTAAATGTCTTTACTTTTCCTTGATATCTCTCTTGCAGGCAATTAAGGAAACAATTTGCCACATCCAATTGCTGACCACTTCAACAATTAAAACCACAACAATTTTTGAATACAGCACCTATAAATATTTGTTGTTGTTGTTTTGGAAAATTCACAGACACACACACACACAAACGCCAGAGGTGGGCGCCAGCTGAGCAACGTCGTAGGCACGCAACATGGGGCACAATTAAATGTGCCGTCAACTAAAACGTTTCAACAACACAACAACACAAACAACATGCAACACTTAAATGCTGCCACATAGAGTCGAGACTGTATTTTGCGCGCGAGTTGTAAGCAATTGCTTTAACAATAACAAAAACAGTACCAACTTGAATACCACCGCAGCAACAGGAGATAATCAAACGGCAGAGACCAATAACCGCGCTGAAATATTCACATAAAGCGACAACAACAACAACAACACCAACGAAAGCATTAAATCGTGCTGTGCATCACTGGCGTACACGTGCCGCTGTATGCGTGCGTGTTTATGTATGTGTGTGTGTGAGTGCCAGTGTGCGTGTCTGTTCCGTTGTGTGCACGAGCGCCTGTGTTTGTTTTCCTGCTTAAATTGCAGCGTTTAGCAGCAGCAACCACTTAAAACATTGTCGAAACTGAAAACCGGCAACACGAGATATCCGTGGCAGGTACAACAACAACAATAGCAACAATAGCGTCGATAACAGCAGCGCACAACACAATCGAATTGTATCAGTGCAGGAAAAACCACAACAACAACAACGTCAACAATTTAGCAACATATAACGGCAAAAGCTGCAACAACAACAATTCAGACACGAAATTCCAACATTAACACCAAAAACGCTTTTTGGTTCAACGAACGAAAGAGGCGGCCACGCAACTGCGCCACACGCGCCGTGTTGTTGCCATCTTGGTGCCATGCTGCCAATCGGCCGGCGGCAGTAATACGCGCACAAGTGGAACCGCAAGTTCAAGCGCAAACGGCGCGTACGCGTGCGCAACTTTCAATCCAATTAGAGACGGCAACAGGAGCGCCGAAACAGGAAGTTAAACGCGTCAAACGCGAGCGAAAAGTCAGCCAATTTGACGACAACTCCTTCTGCAGCCGTTAGTTGTCGGCGCCACTCGACCAACCGGTGTGCGTGTGTATGTGTGCGTGTACGACGCAAGGTTGACAACCTTCCACGTTCGGACGTTTGCCGGGCAATTAGCCATCAACGAGGAATGCAATACATTTCCGCAAGACAGCTGATAACGAAAACAACAACAACAACAGTAAACATATTGATAGCAATATCAACAACAATATCGGGAACATTGTAATTGTTGGCAGCATTTTAATTACCTGCTTCCATACCCACATCCCTCGGTCCACAACTCTTCCCATTCCCCGAACAACTCCAGCCCGCCACACTCCACGCCGTGCCGCGCTCAATGTAAGATGTTAGCAGCCAACAAATGGAGTCTACTCACAATAGTAGCCGGTCTGATATTCGCACACGCCATCGAGAGCCCCGCGCTCTCCGCAGCGCCACGGCCCCAAGTCGCCGCGCCACAGCAACACCAACAGCATCAGCTGTCATTGGTCGCCGCCTCCGCTCGCGATCAGCCTTCATGGCTGGCAGCGGCCACGGTGACGCCCACCGGCCAGCGCACCGCTCGCAACCTCTATGCGCCCTACGAGGCCTTCAGCAAAGTGGACTCGGTGAGCTTCCGCGACTGGCGGCAGCGCAACGACGGCACTTTGGTTCAGTCTTTTGGCTCATATCGCACGGGACGCGCCTCGAAGGATGCGCAAACAGTGCAACAACAACAACCGACAGCCGCTTATCAGGCACAACGACGGGTCGACAGCACAGTCACCACCGTTGAGGTGATACCGGCGCCCGGCGTGGAGCTGCCGCTCGCCACGGCACCCATCACCATTCCCAAGCAGGTGGTGCCGTCGCCAACGCTCGGCAACGCTGCGGAGAATGTGACACGCACAGCGCGCCAAAGCAACTACGTCTACATTCCGCTGCAACAACAACAACACCAACAGCTGGACAGCAATGCGGCACTGCTTCGGCGCAACTTATCACAGAGTCAGCTGGGACCGCCGGCCGATGCGCTGGCCGCAGCCACCAACGAGTTTGGCGACGAGCTGGTGCCCGATCGAACCGATCGCAGCGATGTGGCAGCCGGCGGTGGTGTTGTCTCCACAGAAAAGTTCGACTACAATGCCGAAGATTCGGGCCGACGCAATGGCTTCAAATTTCCCAGCTACAGCCTCAAGCCGGCCAATCCCTTCCATCCGCAGGGCTATCGCGAGGACCATCCCATTTTTAGCGATTCGCCCAACTACGAGCAACCCTACAGCGAGGACATTGCGCCCACGCAGTACGAACAGGAGACACGTCACACGCGGCAGCTGATTTTCGAAGCATCCGAGCCAACGTCCGTGGCGCATCCGTTCGAATTTCCCGGTCTCGTGTCCAATGCTAAACCGCACACACTGAATGCCGCTGTGGCAGCGGGCAAACTCTACCGCGAAGAGGTCACCAAATTCGGCGACATCAACGGTCCAATTACGGCCTTGCCGCAGCGACCGCATCGCGGTATCTACTTTGGTGACACCGAGTTTCGAACAGGTCCGCCACGTCCCTATGCGCCGCAAAAGGGTTTCGGTGAGTTCATTGGCGGCGGTGGCGGTGGTGGCAACGATTATCACAGCTCGCGCAAGAGTCGCTACTATCCGTTCAAGTCGGCGCGCAGTCCGCGTGTCGTCTTTCCGGCCAACGATAACATTGGCACCACGGGTCCCAGCGGCACCGGCAACGGCATCTACTTCAGCGACAACTTGGCCTTTCGGTATGTTTGATAAAAATGGTTTTTTAGGGGTAAAACTTACTATTGTCTGTCTGTAGGGATCAGAATTTCGGTATCAACGACTTGGCCGCCATTCAGGATGTACGCAATGAATTCAGCTTACAGGACATTGATGGCACATCGGAGAGTAACCTGCCGGGTGGACCACAGTCGGCCAGCACTTTCAAGGAAAAAGGTGAGCGCATGCTTCATTTCTAAACTCAACACAACACAACAACACAGAACACACATCTTGCTGCGCATTTCTATTTATCCACATTTCGCTCTGTGGTGCCTTTGGTTGCTTGGGAAGCACAAAACACTATGCATTTCTTTACATTTTGTAGGCGAAAGAGATTTTTCTGAAATTTCACTCCCTAAGACTGATTGGTTGTCACGGTAATCGGAGTGTTGGGGGAAAACTGTTCAAGAGCCATTGGGTTTGTTAGGATTAGGACAATTGGATTGGGTTGGGTTGGTTGAGTCCAAAGATCTGAACGTAACGTAATAAGAGCATTTTATGATTTTAGAAAATCTGAAAATGATTTGAAATTATTTAAAAGATCTGAACGTAACGTTATAGGAATATTTAGGGATTTTGGAAAATTTGAAAATGATTTGAAATCAATTAAAAGATCTGAACGTAACGTAATGGGAACATTTTGGGGTTTTAGAAAACATGAAAATGATTTGAAAGATCTGAACGTATCGTAATTGGAACATTTTGGGATTTTAGAAAATTTGAAAATGATTTGAAATTTATTAAAAGATCTGAACGTAACGTAATAGAAACAATTTGGCGTTTTCGAAAATCTGAAAATGATTTGAAATTAATTAAAAGATCTGAACGTAACGTAATAGGAACATTTGGGGATTTTGGAATATCTGAAAATGATTTGAAATTAATTAAAAGATATGAACGTAACAGGAACATTTTGGGGTTTTAGAAAATCTAAAAATGATTTGGAATTATTTAATTAGTTTGAACGTTTTCGAAGTTTGAGGTTATATATAAACAGGAACAGTGGTGCATACAAGTATAAATTGGGGGCAGGGAGAAAGGGTCCTTAAACAACTTTTCAGGCAAATACCATTTGAAGCCTACTTGTTATCCAAAGATTTTGAAACAGATATTTGGTAGGGGTTTGAGTTCCCGAAACTCCCCTTGCGCCACTGTACAAAAGAGCTGAGGCTTATATTTCTTATTATTTCGTATGAGAGTGAGTGACCAAAGAAAACCCTTCTGGAAGTACGCAGAAGTAAGGAGATTGAGTTCTGAAATACGAATATATGACGTTTGACATTAACCCACAAAAGTCGCAGGAGCTTGGGAACCGAAGGTCATAGGTGCTAGGGAATCGAAGGTCATAGGAACTTGGAATAATATGCGAAGGATTTCCATTTCAAAATTGGGCCCTCAGTAATGCTCGTCTGTATCAACGTGGAATGCATAAGTTCGAGTATTTCAACGGGTTCCTTGGAAGAAAAGTCGACATGATGGCTTCAAAATAAAACTTCTTGAAACTTAAACCAATGAATAAATCAATCAAGTAGTTTTAGTGACTCTCTAATTTTCGTTCCCTGAAATATACACATTTGTAGAAACATTGGCTGCAATTTTTTAAGCTCTCTCATAGATTTTATTCCGGCAGTAGTTGAGCTCAAAATGTTAAATTCTTAGAATGGTTTTCTATGAAATAAATTTCCCACATTACGTTGATGAACATTCTAACGATGAAGGATTCTATGTATCAGTTAAGCTTGCAGAACTTTGCTTTCCATTAAGTAATCCAGTCAGAGATCAGTAGGCATATGTTTATTTATTCTCCTCGTATATTGTTGGAAGTATTCATGGACACAGATATATAGATATTGCTGTCCATTACAAACCAGCTACATTACATCCCAGTCGGACTTAATAGTCCAGCGGGTAGCTCGATAGATCCTCATACCAGAGGCCCTAGGTTCGATTCCCATCTCCGGCTAGTGAAACAGTCATCTACTTCTATGGCTATCCGTATGAAGCAGATGAGAATTTCAAGAATCGCACAAATGGGCAATGACAAAAACCTCCAAATATGATAGCAAAGTGTCAAAAACCGCCCGTAGGTACCCTCCCCCTTCTCCCAACCGTTTTTGTGTTGTAACATATGTTGAAAAAACAGTCTTGCATAGACATTTGAAACGGGTGGAATTTGTGATATCACATTGGGCCCATATAGAGGCCTAGGTCTCATATAGAGACACAGACAACTACCTACCTATCTACAGCCGAGTTAATGACTATCTCCCCTTGATAAGAAAATGCTATAACTATATTTAGTACTTGAAGTTTATCTGGCCAACTCCACGTTTGGGTGATTCATCGATCTTTAATAAGGAACCCTTGACATCAAGTTTTCCAGATGCTCTAAATCTATTTTAGCAGTACAGACATAGTTTCATTGTTCTTTGTTCTTCAGTATAGAGCATTCGAATTCAATTCTGTGAATGTCATTCCATATATTTGTCCTCGATATATCTGTTATCCTTGTTGTTTGTCAATTCAAGACCATAACTCACAGGTCCTTTCAAACATCAATTCAAAGTGCTTTAAAGATTTGGCTTTCCGATTGGAATACATTTTTTTGTTTAGAAATCTCTTTTTTTTGGATAAATTTTCCGCAGTCTTTGAAAAAATTCTCATTGGTACTTTTTCATTTCTATCCCAATAATCAATATCGCATGTTCGTTCAGTTGATATCACAACCGAACTTGAATGCCAGCATCGTGGCGGCACTTGCGAGTTCTTTCTGGGCTGCTGGATGAGCGGTGGCCTGTTGCAGGGCACCTG
Organism: Melieria omissa; assembly: GCA_963971225.1. Classification (NCBI taxonomy): domain Eukaryota; kingdom Metazoa; phylum Arthropoda; class Insecta; order Diptera; family Ulidiidae; genus Melieria; species Melieria omissa. The sequence goes on along the minus strand of OZ020269.1, from coordinate 24,673,659 downwards.
CAATGGGCTGCTGCGCGGCTGTTGTCATCGCACAGCCAAATCGGCCAATCTGCGCACCTCCGACTATGTGGGCAACACAATCGATTTGACTGATCTTCCGCGCAAAAACTATGGCCCCGTCAAGAATGAAGCCAGTGAGTGTGAAAGACCCAACATTTATGTGTAGTTTGTGGCGTTGCGTTTTTATACAATTTCAACAATTTTGCACTTTGGCATGCGGTTTCAGCGTACAGTTGCACTTGGCGCTTGTGAAGTAGAAGTTGGTTATTTATTTGGTTGATTTTCAGCTGAATTGCTTTTTGGCGTTTTTTTGTTAGCTGTTCAGTTTGAGATGCGGTTTGACTTTGCAGAGCATTAATTGCTGATTATATAACTAAACATCGAAAGCGAAAGCTAACACTTTTGCCTTTCAACTGTTGCCACTCTTCGCACTCAAACTGAACTTTGCGTTTACATTTTCATAGAAAATGCTGTCTGCAGCTTCCTTTCCTTTCAAATCTCTTGCATGGGCATGTTTTATCTTCACTTCTCACCTCTCTCCTTTCCTATCTTTTTCCACTACAATCTAACTACAAATACTGCAATATCACCAACAATTTAAAACAACAACAACTACACTTGCCTTATCTCTTCAACTATTACTTGCATGAATTAGTCTTGTTTTGTAGTCTCGTAGTTGTGCACCAAAATGTTAGTAAAAATCATTAAGTTCATAAAAAATTCCCTTCATTATGTGCTCCTTTCATTTTGTCCTCCCGCTCTGCACCGCACTTCCCTCATCGCTTACCGTTAACCTTAGCTGGCGCGTGCTCCACTTGCAGAAACTTGGGTCGAAGAAGCAGTGTTGCCATGTTGCGGCCCTTAGAGTTGCGACTTCAACTCCATGAATGCTTAACCACTGAGACTGCTGCCTTCAGCCTTCGACTGTCATTGTTGTTGTCGCCTGTCAATTTGTTGCGGAAGATCAGTGCCGATCGGTTTGGGGCAATAAAATCGCATTGTGGCTTTAAGTGTTGCAATTAGTTGCTAGTTGCTTGCCCGAATTTTTTTAATTGGACTATCACCATTGGATTATTGAATTTTATATAAAAAAAAATGTTGATTCGTTGTTTGCTTTTGTTTGTTTTGTATTTTGATTGGTTATAATTTGCTATTGCTATTGTTGTTGCTACAGATTGTACCACTTGTTGCCCCCATTGCAATGCTGCTAGTTACTAATTCACTCACTCACTGCGTTCACTTTTAATACTGCATTCAAAAATTTATGATTTTTTTCTTTATAATTCACCATAACCAAAAATTGCATTGCATTGCTGAATGTTTGTGTTTTCCAATTGGAATATTTGTAAGATTTGGCTTAATGACATTTTGGTAATTGCAGGTTGTGGCATTTCGTTGGCCAAACAAACGGCGCAGCGACGCATCGTGGGAGGCGACGATGCTGGCTTCGGTTCGTTTCCTTGGCAGGCGTACATACGCATTGGTTCGTCCAGGTAAGTTGGCGGAACAGAGTAGCAGAGCGCAAGAGCCAGTGGGACGAGTTGTCACACGAAAGACAGAATACATTAATACCAGTTTTTTTGAATGGGAAACTTTTTATGATTTTTGGTCTGATTTTTGGAGCAAACTGCTTATTGTCACAAATGTGCAACTTTATTTCAGTTGTCTGACTATTTTAAAATATTTTGTGTAACTTCTAGAGATAACTTTACATTGTCACAAATGTGTGACACTATATTTCTCACTTTTAATTAAAAGATGAACTTTGTTGTAGTTGTCAGACTACGTTCAAATATTTTTTGTATTTTCTAGAGATAACTTTGCATTGTCACTAAAGTGTGACACTATGTTTTTCACCTTAAAAGATGCATTTGTTTGTAGTTGTCAGACGTGGTTTAAAGATTTTGTGTATCTTCACAGATAATTTTGTATTGTCACAAATGTGTGACGTCGTCTCACTTTTAACTAAAAGATTAATTTTTCTGTAGTTGCCAAACTACTTTCAAATTGTTTGCGTTCCTTCTAGAGATAGCTTTACATTGTCCCAAAGGTGTGACATTATTTTGACACTAGTAATTAAAAGCAAATTACAGTTTGTAGCTGCCAAACAAGTTTCAAATATTTGTTGCATTTTCTAGAGATAACTTTGCACTATCAGAAATGTGTGACACCACTTTTCTCATTTTTATGAATTTGGTTAGTTTTCAGACAACTTTCAAATATTTTATGTATCTTCTAGAGATATCCTTGCATTGTCACAACTGTGTGACATTATTTTTGCAGTAGTAATTCAAAAAATAACTTTCTGTAGATGTCACACTACACGACCTTTTCATTGTCAAAAATATGTGACGTAATTTTCCTCTCTGGTAGTAACAAAAAATAAAACTATATAACTTAATTCTTAAAAAACTGTTTTTAAAAGCAGCACATTTTAGTGTCACACAATAGAGAAAACAAATCTGTGACAAAGTCTGCATCAAATAAAAACATGATTATAAATAAAAACGTTTGCCACCAATTCATAGATTTAGTTTATATATGAATTAAAAGTCCATAATGAAAATTTGTCACAAATACGTAAAATGTTTTGAAGCAACTGTTCGAATCGGAAAAGAAATATTTTAATCACCAAACAACTCTCAGAAAAAGAAGAAAAGTCTATTAAACACTAGCAAAACTACTTTTAATGAAGTTTTAATTTCAACAGATTATATGGAGGTTAACTTGAGAGTTAATATCACGCAAAGCAGAAAACATATTTGTGACAAAAATGGCACCAGATACTTAAGCTTATTAAGCTTATTAACTTAAGCTTTAGGTTAGCGGTTGCAATACAAAAAAATGTGTGATAAATATGTGTAAAATAACTTCTTAGCAAAAAGTACACTTTGTAACAAGATGTAAAGCAATCTCAATGATTGATAGAGAAAAACTGGAACAAAATTTTCCATCAGGATTCAACTTTCAAATATTTTAACTTTCTTTTTCATGTCACACTTAGCATTTGACCATTTTGTGACAACTAGAAACGAATATAAGTTGCATAGCAACTACAATAATGTCTTAAAATAAATCACACCATTTAAATAGCTAAAGTGCGGCTATAAATCATACACTTTAAAGTTGAAAAATGTCCCAAATGTGTGACAAAACTAACATTTTTGACTAAAATTAGCATTTGAGGATACTCTTTCATTTCAGATCATCTTCTAAAATCTTTAACATAACTTACGGTTTGTCACACTAGACATGTGACGTATTCCCAAACTTTAAGTAGTATTGAAAAGTTAAGAAACTCTGTCGCTTTTAAAGAATCAGTTATGAAAAGCAATAAGTTATAATTTTTATAAAGTTTTTAACACTAGAATGAACCAACAATCAAATCTTTCTTGAAATAATTTTTGTTTTCATATTTTTAATAATATTTATAATATTTTTATTTGATTTGGCTTTAAAAATAATATTCAGAAAAGATTTTCTTTCATAGAAGAAAATAATAAATAATAATAAAATAAAAAAATAAAAAACATAATAATAAAACCCCTTAATTGAATAATTTTGACTTTCTTGGGCATTCAACAGTTTACAATGTTGGGCACGAAAGTTTTTAGAAACCCAACCAATAAAGGATTCACATAAAATCACCATAAATTCATACTTTGTCAATCTTTAACAATTTGCATTATTGACAGTCAAACACAAGGAAAACCAAACGCTTTCCCCGCAGCTTTAGACAGTTGTTTTTCCTATCTCCAGCTGCATCCGCTTCTTGTTTACTGCTGCGCCGGCGCATTGCATAATCTCGCACTCCCGCTGCGCCGCACTTTTAACACGTTGCTGACATTTATCTTTCCTATAAAATATTTGTACGCGTTGCGCTGACCCGCACACAGACAAACAGACACAGACGCTGCCAAACAACCGGTTGAGTTTTTGCTGTCTGGCGTATACGTAACTTTTACTTCCCCTCACTCCGACACACACACACACACACACACGCATTTCCTCTGGCTGCATTTGGTTGTTAACGATTTCTGCAATTTCTTTGCAGATGCGGCGGTTCATTGGTGTCACGGCGTCATGTCGTCACCGCTGGGCATTGTGTGGCGCGTGCCACACCGCGCCAGGTGCACGTCACTCTCGGCGATTACGTGATCAATTCCGCTGTCGAGCCGTTGCCCGCATACACCTTCGGTGTGCGACGCATCGATGTGCATCCGTACTTCAAATTTACGCCGCAAGCGGATCGCTTCGACGTGAGCGTGCTGACGCTGGAGCGACCGGTGCACTTCATGCCGCACATTGGTAAGTTCGGCCACACTGAACGTGGGCGCAACGAAACTTGTACAATTTCACTTTATGTGCACACTTGCAGCGCCCATTTGTTTGCCGGAGAAAAATGAGGATTTCCTGGGCAAATTCGGCTGGGCAGCTGGCTGGGGTGCGCTGAATCCGGGCTCGCGGCTGCGGCCCAAAACATTGCAGGCGGTCGATGTGCCGGTAATAGAGAATCGGTGAGTGGAAAGCAAAACGATGCCTGAGGAGGGAATGTGAAAATTAAAATTTTTGTTATTTTTGTTTGGTTGCAGCATTTGCGAGCGATGGCATCGACAGAATGGCATCAATGTCGTCATCTATCCGGAAATGATGTGCGCCGGCTATCGCAATGGCGGCAAGGACTCGTGCCAGGGCGACTCTGGCGGGCCGCTGATGCATGAGAAGAACGGGCGCTGGTATTTGATTGGTGAGTGTTGACTAGAGAATCAAGTTGTCAAAATTTTCAACTGTTTTTCGTTACATTTTCAGGTGTGGTTTCTGCCGGCTACTCGTGCGCATCGCGCGGCCAGCCGGGCATCTATCATCGTGTGCCCTATACGGTGGACTGGATTTCCTACGTTGTTGGCCTAACAACGAATCTGTAAAAAGCTCTGCCTGCCCCTTTGCCTTCAGCCCCGCCCACAAGCCTTGAACTCGTACTCTATGCAAAAATAATTTCATAATTTTAGTAATTTTTTCATTCGCTTCTTTATTGCTACTCACTTTTATTAGCAGCTTAAGCAAATTATTTATTTTTTCCCGCCTTTTATGGGCTTTTTTTAGCTTTTCGCTACTTTCTCTGCAGCGCCTTTTATTATTTTGTAAATAGTTTATTTGCTTTGCAGTTTTGTGTTTGTTTAATTTTTTATATATTTTTTTTTGCAAGTTTAATTTATAACTCATAAAAAGTTAAACAGCCGCAAAAATGCGCTGCTGTGCGAGGTCTGTGTTCACATACACATACAAACACTTTTACGATTAATTAAGCGTTTATTGACTATGAATCCTTACGAGCAAAATTGCACTGCGCAGCATTCTTGTGTGGATTTGTTCATAAATTGTTATTGTATTTGTTCGCTTTAGTCATATTTACGTTGCGCCGCTAATCTCTAAACAAATATGTTATGAACAAAAGCAAAAAGTGCATGTAATAATTTTATATTTTATTTTTATGCGTACAATTGTGTATATAATGAAATTAGTAATTTGTAAAATTAATTGTTAATTTTTATATGCCTAATTTATGAATTAATATGTAATAAACGAAATGATAAATACGAAGTGTATGCAGTCAATTGTTGTGTGCAATTAGTGAGAGAAATTCGATTATTGAGAGATTTTTTAATATTTTTGAAACCAATCATTGAAATGAAAAACCCGGTCGGAGATTAAAAAGAAATCATAGATACAACTGTGATGTGACTAAAATATTTCAGGCTCTGTTTTGATTAAAAAAAGTGATGTAGTTGCGCCAGAAGCCTACACTAGTCCATTGTGTAAACTTCTATGAAGCAGAAATTGGCTACAGGACCATCAACCACAGTTATGGCTGTCGACAAGCTTGGAACTATTTCTATTTTGTAGGCGACAAAACCGAAACAATTGGCTTCCAAACAAAAGTTTTCTTCTTAGTTTTTCAATGTGATTTGATGTGAATTGCAAATTTGTTAATATCTCAGCTAAAATTTACTAGCTTTGTAAATATTGACACACTAGCGGGGCCCCGCATCTTTGCACGCAAGTTTAAAGTCAATGGGGCCAATAAATCAAATTCTTCTTCACCCTTTTTTGATGCCGTCAATGTTTTATGAAAAAATACTTATCTAAGTATTTCATATTTGAAGTGTTTTCACCATGTTTGAACTCAATTGGGGCATTAATTCATGTTTCCCCATACAAACTCTTAACTCGTCATTGACCCGTCAAATTTTGATTTTCAAAAAAGTGAAAACCACATCTCAAATTATTTCTCACTAAGAGTACTTTGACCAAGTTTGAAGTCAATAGGTCCATGAATTCATGTTTTTTCACAGTTTTTTCTTATAAACTTTTAACCCGTTGTTGAGCTCGAAAGATTTTAATTAAAAAAACAAAATGAATAATATGTATCGTATTATTTCTCACCAAGTTTTCAGTCAAAAGACGTCAGTCAAACAGTCATGTTTCTTTATACAAACTTTTAACCCTTGGTTCACTTCTTTAGTAGAAACACGTATTAACTCATGTTTGAGTTCAAGTGCTTTCACCAACCTTGCGGTGAAAAGGCCCATGATTGTTGTTTGTCAGCCTTCCCGTATACGTACGCACCTTAACCCATTGTTGACGCCTTAAATTTTGTTTTTTGAAAAAATTAAAACTACGTGTCGAAATATTTTTGATTTGGAATATTGTCACCAAATTGGAAGTCAAAAGCTCTAAACAACCATTTTCTTCATACAAACTTTTAACCCGTCGTTGACCCGTCATATTTTGATTTTTCAAAGAAATAAAAAACACGTATAAAATTATTTCACATTTGAAGTACTTTCACCAAGTTTGAAGTCAAAGGGCTTAACAAGTTATGTTTCTATTTCTCTTTTATACCTAACCCTTTAACCCTTGTTTAACCGCTTTTAGTATTGATTTTCAAAAACAAAATGAGAAAAACGTGTTAAATTATTTTTGATTTCAAGTGTTTTCGACTTTGAGGTTAATAGGCCCATCGGTTCATGATTTTTTTACGCACCTTAACCCATTGTTGACCCCTTTAAATTTTGATTTTTGAAGAAATAAAAAAAACATGTCAAATAATTTTTGATTTAGGGTATTTTCACTCAATTTGAAGTCAAAAGCTCTAAAATATCACGTTTCTTCTTCTCCTTATTTGGAATATTTTCACCAAGTTCGAAACCAATGGACCCATTAAATTGCGTTTCATCATAAAACACCTTAACCCATGTTTGGCCTTTTTAGACCCCGAATTTCAAAGAACTCCGTCTTAGCGGAAGTTCATTTTTCAAGATATAGCCTGAATGAAATTTTTATGTTTGTAGCTTCAGCGGTTTGGGCGGTTTGAGCGATGATCCATCAGTCATTCAGTCAGGCAGTCAGCCATCTAAACAGTTATGTGTACGAGTATATGGATTGGCATTAATTTTGAACTGATTGTGGGATAATGAAATGCATCTAAAAAATGTTAAAAAAAGGAGGCAAGTATTCTGTAATTTGTGGTTAGACACACAAAAAATATGAACATGCTGCTGTTGCTGCCGCTTTCATTGTAATCGAGTAGTTGACTACACGGCGGCCGACGCCATCTTAAAGTCGTGTGGCCCTGTGACTGCCGTTTGCAATGTGTTCGGGTCATCAGTCTCAGGGCTTAAACTGTTTCTTCCTTCTTATTCTTTCATTTTTAATGAAGGTAAGTAGATCTGGTAAGCCTTAGACCAGATTTTATTGGGTTCCAACAGCGATGAGGGCTTCATACACATTCACTCAAAAACCCTTTTGGGTTCATTCTGATTCACTTCTTTTTCGGTAATCTTTGGTAGCGATAGTGCACTGCGACCTAGAAGTTCCATCTTGTCTGAATTGAAAAAGATGCTACTACCGCTTTTGATGCAACGATGCTCTTCGTCAACTAAAAAAAACCGCCTTTGAAACCAAAATTTTATTTTCGAAATAATTTTGTTTGCTATTTCAAATTTCCCATGATGCGGCCTAAAGAATAACGTTCATCGTTTCTCCTCTAAACATCGCTGGAAATTTGCACAACCGGTCGCAAGAGGATGTTGGGCTGTGAAAAACCTGACGTTGAGGGGAAATTGTCGCTGCCTTTGCTCCTGCTGACGCGCCAATTCAACTTGTAGAGCAGGAAAACTTCATACGAAATTTTAAAGAAAATAACTGCAAAGCCAAAATTCAAATTAAAACATTTGCGGCCATTGAATCGATCGTACTTAGCGCCATGGCAAATACAGCCAGAATGATGACGAAGGCCCTGAAGTCCAGCAACATGCCCGAGACGGTCGAGTACAGCGCCATGTGCACCGTGACGCCGAATAGAAATCCATGATAGATCAGCCAGGGCAGCAGCATTTTGTAGTAACCCTGCATGGGCAAATAATTGCAAATGCACTCGTCATCTAAGTTGATATGAATGATGAACTTACATTGCTAACACCAATGAGCAGCAACGTGCAAACGAGAACGTTGACTATGGCCAGCGTGTAGCCCACTGCCCCGACTGTCATTATGACTGCAATGCGAACAAAACTTATCCTTAACAACAACAACACTTTGGCGCTCGACTACGACCGCAACTCACATCTGATGAGGAAGTGGCGCACGTGCTCCTTGTTGTTGCCCTTGTAGAGCATATAGATGATTATACGCGCCACTTCGTCGGCCCACTGCATGGTCAGGCCAGAGCAGAGGATCACCGTCAGCGACACGATCACACCCAGCCAACCGATCAGCGCCACATTGTAGCGCAGATTGCAGTGATGCTCCTCGATGTCAGCCAATGCGCCGATTGGTGTCTGCGTGTTCCTACTGTTCGGCTTCATGCTGTTGTCTCCCTATTGCCGAGAGGAAATTTGAAAATCAAGGCAAAATTTTGATTATTCACGTTTTCGCTGGAATTTTTTAAATTTTTTTAAACGATTTTGATTTTGTTTTAAATGTGTTTTATTTTGATTTTCAATAAAAATTTCATTCATATTTCAAATGTGTCAGAAATAGGATCGAACATTTAAGGAGGCCATGAGGCAATTGAAAGGAGTAAAAAGAATTCGCCAAGTGTTTCTATGCGTAACAGCGGCTACAGCAATGCATCATTCAACTCAATTGAAAGGTCAGGGAGATGTGTGTTTGGTTATGGTCAACTCTGGGTCTGGTAGGCGTCATAACTTGAAAGAAATGGCTTAGTCGCAAAGACTTTTACGAAATGGAATCATCTTTTTATGGGATCATCTTACAAAGAAGTTCGTAATTTTTATAATTTATTTTGGTTTTAAAATCGTAGCAAAAGCCACCGAAAATTCTCTATAACCTAAATTTTCTAATGCCTAAAAGTATTAAAAGGTACTAAAATTAAGCCTAATTATAACAACTAATTTTATTATAATGTATAAAATTTCTTTTTAAATCTAATATATAAAATGCTCGTGTCACAATGTTAGTTACCATACTCCCCCGAAACGGCTTGACCGATTTTTATGAAATTTTACATGCATATTCAGTAGGTCTGAGAATGGGCTACTATCTGAACTATAAGTCACACAGCAATGAAACTTAGCATGAACCTATCATGTACTCATATCTCTCGACAGACGGAATGAAACGGGTTTTGGAGAACGGGGCGTGGCACCACCCATAGAAGCAAAATCTTTAAAATGGAATATCTTCGAAATTGTAAGTAGCACAACACTGAAATTTAGTACCCCGTCGTCCCATAGAAGAGTCATAAGAGTGGTAAGATTTAATGGGCGTTGGATAAGGGGCGTGGCACTTTTTTTTGAGACCCAATTATTTCGCTGAACTATAAGTTCAACAACAATGAAACTAAGTACGAACCTACCATTTATTCATATATTTCGACAGAGGGAATGGGGCAAGTATTGGACGAGGGGGCGTGACACCACCCATACGAGCCAGATCTTAATAATGGAATATCTTCCAAATTGTAATTTATACAACACTGAAATATAGTACCCTTTCGTCCCATAGATGAGTAATTCTAATGATAAGATTTGATGGGCGTTGGACAAGGGGCGTGGCACATTTTTTGTGACCCAAATATTTTGCTGAACTATGAGTCGCTCAGCAATGAAACTTAGTACGAACATTGAATAAGGGGCAGGAATTGAATAGGAGGGCATGGCACCGCCCATATAATTTAAATCCGGTTCAAGCGCAGTCCATTTCTTTACTGAAACATAGCAGCAACATTGCTTATTTGTGGACCTCGATTGCGTAATCAGTAGCTCCTCCTCTTCCTTCAGTTGGTTTTCTTCGTCAATTTGCATCGCCATAGATTTGCCATCTGGCGTATTTCATTATAAAAAAACAACAAAAATCGCGCGAGACAAAGTTCGCGGGGTCGGCTAGTATTTTCATAAAATTTAGTTCACCATTCAAACAAACTAATTTCTCAATCGAAGCCTAAACTTATGCTATAACTTTTATGCATTTCAATGGGAACTAAGAATAATAAAACTTTCCAAAGCTCAACTGGCAACTTTTTCATGAGCTGCACATAACTTTTCCCACTATAAAACTACTGTTGAAATTTTATGTTATGGTTGTAAGTGGTAAGTAATTAACACATGTGTAATTATGAAATTTATTGGTATTTAAGAACTTTTAATAACAAAGAATGAAAGAACATAACGAGGAGTAAAGAATGCATTTAGGAGAGCGTGGGGTAGCGGTGACTCTTTATTTTGATTATTTTTAAATTTTAGTTATATTACAAGATTATGCGGTTTAGTCTGACAAAACTATAGAAAGTAATAAAAAATAAAAAAATTAGATATTGTCATGAAAACAATTTTAGTCCAAGAAATTCTTTGTTGAGGTTTTCTTTGATTTGATTGATACATGTTTGATTGATCTGTGATTGACTTATCTGCAATCTGGCACTGGCCTAAGATTGCTTGATTTATAAGCTTTAAACTGTGATTAATTGCTCTGTCACTGTCTGATTTGGGACTGTCTGATCTGTGATTGGTTGATCTATGATTGATTGATCTATGACTGGTCCATTTATAACTGGCGTAGCTATGATTGAATGATGCCTTATTTTGTAATCAATGAATTGGCTGGTTTGTGTTCTATGACTGATATGTAACTCTGATATGTGATATGTAACTCACTGATCTGCGATCTGGCCCTGCTTCTATGATATATCAGTAGTAGATTTATGAATTGTGAATTATGATTTGTTGATCTCTCACTCACTGATGATGGTTTGATTGTCTTACATGATAATGATCCTTCTATAATTGTCTGATCTATAATTGGTTGATGTCTTATTGGCTGATCTGGTCTATCTATGATCTTTTACTTATGTATGTTTGATTGATCTGTGACGGAGTGACCTGTGATCTGGCGTTGGTGCTATGATCTACGATTGGCTGATATATGAACTTTGAACTAAGATTGATTTAACTACCTAGTTAATCTATGATTGTCCGATCTTTGACGGGTTGATCTATGACCATCTGTAACTGACTTGTCTATTATTGGATGATGCCTTCTTCTGCAATCTATGAATGGTTTATACTGGATTGGCTGATCTGTGCTTAATGGCTAACTGATCTGCGACTGTGATCTGTGACTCACTGATCAGTGATCTGGCTCTGGTTATATTTTCTACGAGTGAATAATGCTGAACTATGACTTGTTAATCTCTCACTGACTGACCTATGATGGCTAGATCTGTGATCTATGAATGTCTTATCTGATGATCTGATTGTGTGACTGGTCCATCTATAATTGGCTGATCTATGGTTGGTATATATCTTATTGGCTGATCTGTGACCTATGCATGGCTTATACTGGATTTCCAGGTCTATCTTTGATCTATGGCTGATGTATGTTTGATTGATCTGCGACTGACTGATCTGCATTTGGTGCAATGATCTATGACGGGTTGATATATGAACTTTAAGCTATGATTATTTTTATCTGTCAGTAGTCGATTTATGAATGTCTGATCTTTTATGGGTTGATCTATGACTGACCCATTTATAATTGCCTTATCTATGATTGGATGATGCCTTATTCTGTAATCTTTGAATGGTTTATACTGGATCGAATGATCTATGTTCTATGACTGACTGATCTGCGATTGTGATCTGTGACTCACTGATCTGTGATTTGGCCCTAGTTCTATTTTCTACAAGATAATATTTGGACTTTGAACTATGATTTGTTGGTCTCCCACTGACTGATCTATTGTTGTTTGATCTGTGATACGTTAATGTCTTATCTGATGATCTGATTGTGTTCCTGATCTGTAATTGGTTGAGGTCTTATTGGCTGATCTGTGACCTACGGATGGCTTATGCTGGATTGGAGGGTCTGTCTATGAACTATGACTGATGTATGTTTGATTCATCTCTGACTTACTGATCTGTGATCTGGCGTTGGTGCTATGATTTATGATGGGTTCGAACTATGATTTATTTATAGATAGATCAACTAGTGACTACTTGATCTGACTGATCTGATCTGATGGATTGTCTGATCTTTGAAGGGTTGATCTATGTCTGGTCCATCTATAACTACTTATCTATGATTGGATGATGCCTTATTTTATAATATATGAACGACTTATACCGGATTGGCTGAATGACTGACTGATCTGCGAATGAGATCTGGGACTCACTGATCTGTTATCTATCTTTGATTCTATCGTCTCCGAGTGGATAATGTTTGAATTTTGAACTATTACTTGTTTATCTGAAACTAATTGATCCATGGCTGTCTGATCTATGATTGATTGATCTATGACTGCTTCACCTGTAACTAACTGATCTATGATTGGTATTATTGGCTAATCTGTGTTCTATGAAAAGTTCATTCTGGACTGGCAAGTCAGTAATCTATCACTGGTCGATCGATGATTGTCTGACTTGTAACTGACTGATGTATGATTGATCTATGATCTTTGAACTAAGATTTGTTGATCTGTCACTGACTCCTCTTGGACTGTCCCATCTATGGTATATAATTGGCTGTTTTATGTTTCTAAAATCAGTATCTATCTCAGATATATATTCTCAAATGCATCTTTTTGAACGAAAACGCCCCAGAGCAATATTCTGTAACCCTGAATACTAGGAATACTAGAACAGGCCGTAACCCCATAACAAGTTGTTGCGGCCAATTGAATACGTAAAGCTGGCAGAGGACGGCCAAAGAAAAGGAGATGTTATACCCAAGGCCCATATTTCTACAGGTCATTGTATTTCATAGCTCTTATACCCACAGTAGTCTATCGAAAGTACCCCAGACTGCGCTGCACTGTTAACCTTTGCCTTGAAAAATGCCCTAAGAACAGATTTTCCACTAAACTCCTAATGGATCATAAAACAGTTTAGTGTATTTATTATTGAGCTAAGTAGCCACTTGAAAACTATATCTAACAGTTTTACAGTCAGATGCTTGCATGACGATTTAGAAAAAGTGCATTTCAGTTGTTAATACAAATTTCAAATTTTTTCATTATATCCATAAAATGTCTTTCATTGGTTACTTTATAGACAAAGCTGTCAATTTGACCATAAATGCTACAAGACCTCGAACAAAACATCGAAACATGCAAAGCGTATAAATTTCTTATGAAATGCGAGACCACAGAATAGTTCAACCAGAGAAAGTGGTAAACACGGCACGCTTCCACTCATCCAACGCACAAAAGCGCCAAGAATGACCAGCTGTGCCATAGTAAATTATACAAATTCTTGATTTCAGTTTGTTGTGCATAAATTACAGCTGTGTGTGTGTGAGATTATAAAGCAATTTACAGCCAAAGGAAAAACATAAATTTTGATAAGTGCGGCAGGCGAGTATTTAATTAGAAGATTTCACTGCCGGGCGGAGACAATGGCGTTAATGGTAAATTAGAAAAAAACAAACCAAAATATTTAGAAATTCAAATTAATTTTTTTTTGTTAATAATAGAAAAATCAAAATGTTTACAAAGTAAAGAAATGAAACCAAAATTCACAGCCACAATTCCCAGCCATATTTTGGCTGCAGCACAGTTGAATAGAAATTTGTGTTTGTATGTATGAGTTTGCGTTGGCTATGTGAACTGTGCAAACATTGCAGCATCCAATTGGCAGCATTTCGTAACCTCAGCGGTCGCATGTTGCTGCCTGATTAACTCACAAAACAAAATCCTAATGCAACAAGTGTTCATTGTTTTTGTTTTTTTGTTTTTATTGTGGTGATTTTCTTTGCGTTTAGAACTGCAACAGCCTGAAAGCGGCAACTCGCGTAATAGCAGCGGCAGCAGCAACAATTGCTGCTCAAGTGACAGCCGCGGCCAGTGCAACCTGTTGGTGCTGGCTGCGTCTTTTTTCTTCAACCTGTGCCACTGTCTTCAAATCTTCAAATACCACAAACACAGTTGGCTCTTCTGCTTATTTTTGATGTTGTTATACCCAGCATAAGTTTGTGTGTGTGTGTGTGTGTGTGTGTGTGTGTGTGTGTGTGTGTACATATGAGAGACAGTGTGATGCTTGCCTGGCCAACTGGCAGCCAGCCAGCAGTTCCGTTCTGTCACTCAACGCGTGCGGTTGTGGTGCGCGCCTCTTCCATCATCCAACGTGTCGTGTGCAACACACTTCTGTGTCCAAAGCATTTGAGTAAAAATTCAAAAAGAATTTTGCACTATTTTTACAAAAGTCTGCGCTCACTTGAAACGCTTTCAATTCAAAGGACTCAAAATCTCGGTGGTGCCTTTGCAATAATCGCTTTCGGAGTCTGCAGCAAAATTGTCTGTGGTACGCTTTGCGTCTGCATGTCGCATTTAATTAGCACAATTTCTATATTTTTTCATTTACACATTTTGTTGCGATTGTTGTTGTAATTAGTGTTGTCAAGCCATTACAATTGCAAATTGTGAATTGTGTCGGCGCTGTTGCAATTTTCATTGCACCAATGTGAAGCCATTGTTGTTGTTCTTGTGAGTGTTGCGAGCACCTTTGTTCTCGTTTATGAATTGCGAATTGTGAAATGGAGCAGTTGCCTCATGCTTTGTTGTTATTGTTGCAAAATTATAATTATTTTTTTTTTCAATTTGCTGCCAGCTGTTCTACAAATCTGCAGTATGCAGTCCTACAATTCTACAATGGACTTATATGTTGTGACTTGATTCTATTTATCAACACACTTGTCTATGCTTTCGCGCATTTTATGCTCAATCATGCTGTGCTGGTGCCCCATTTCGCTGGTGGCACACTTGTGGCGCGCTCGCGTCTCATTGAGCACAACTCGCGTGCGTGCAACGCGCCAAAAGCGCGCAACCAATCTTGTCATTTATTAGCTCGCATTGGCTGCTTGGTGCACTTGTTTGCTAAAAGTTGTTGTTATTATTGTTGTTGTTGTTGTAATGGAGAAAGACGCCAATAAGTGTGTCATTGCCAAGGACGTCGCGCACTGGCAGCTGGTGGTGTACTTAAGTTGCATTAGTATTGGTGCGACGGTGCATTTGTGTAGAGATTCAAGTATGAGGAAGCGGCAAAGACAGAGTGTGGTGACTGATAGCACGTTCAGATAAAATTAAAAAAAAAATGAATAAATTAAAATCAAAAATAAAATAAAATAAAATAAAATAAAATAAAATAAAATAAAATAAAATAAAATAAAAAATAAGAACGTTCAGATAAGTAACAATACCTTTTTTTAGTGCTAAAGAAGTCATAAAAACGATTAAAACGATTTAAATTTTGTGAAAAAGGGAAAAAAATGTTTTCTATATTTCTAATTGAAGGCATATCGTTTCTTTATTCACTTCTACAAGTAGCATAGAATAGCCTTAAGAAGGCTTAGCATCTTTTGTTTCTATTTTTGTTATTGTTCACTCCACTTGGGAACATAGGACCTCAACTAACTAAATCCCTTTTTTTGGCTAAATTAATCGTTTAAAATTCTGCCAGGATGTATGATTAGCCTAACGTTAGACAACCAGCGGTCCTTGGTGATCGACCTGTTATCAGTTGTTCTCTTGAAGAGACACCAGGGTATGCGAAAGTTTATTGCTGGGTTGGGTAGAGCGTCCTCTGTGGATTCCTTGCTGCTGACTAAATAGAAGGTGTTGGAAAAACGCAGATCTAAGTATCCTTGATGAGCTTATGCATCGTTTCTTTTATTTAGTGCATGGCGCAACTATTTTTGGAGTACCATCTGTGCATTCAATTGTTGATGCCGAGTGGAGATGAATGTAACCGATGGCAGGAGAATGGTTGAGGGTTTAGCTAATGGTTGATGCAAAGAATATATATTTTAACTGTTTCCCTTGCGCTTCTGCTGCTAGTTTTGTAATTGTTGCAATACATATTGATTCGTTCCATAGACAATATTCAAAATATAATCTCAGAATTAAACAATTTGTATGTCATTTGAAAGGTAAAACTCCAACTAAGAAAACCCTGAAAAATCTGTGCAAAAAATTAATTAGTGTTAATTAATTAGAAAACAAAAAACCTAAAAACACATCGTTAGCTAAAATAGATTCAGCTAAATTTCAATATAGATTAAGAATTGATGTGGGAATTTTCGCTTTTAATGTTTCCTCAACATTTTTAAACCTGAGACTTTTAATTCACATTAAATTTAACCTTCTGTCTGCCCCTTGCTCAAGATTGCTGATTGATTATAATTTACTGACAAAACATGAAGAAATGTTACAGCAAAAGAAAAAGGGAAAGCCCCGAAAAGTGTTTTTCTCAACACGCGACTAACACTTAATAACACAAGTAGGCGAGCGCACAAAACCGCTCAACCGTTTTTTTATTTCGCCTAGGGTCAAAGGGACCCCAAGAGACAGAAGGTTAAAATATGTTTTTAAATTAAAAAACTGAGAATTGGCATAACTTAGAGGAAAATATCTAAAAAGTATGTTCCGGAATTTTTTTTTTATTTTAACAAGCATTCTTTCTTTGTCGAAAAAGTCTCAGACATTGCCAAACTACAAAAGTTTAAGAAAAATAAAATGGAGATTTCAATTCAGCAGACCATGATTAACTAGTACATAAATTATTGAGACCAGACCACTTCTTCTAATTTTGTCTTGCAGTTGTGTTGAGTCGAATCACTGTGCAATGCGTGAAATACGTTGAAATAATACAAAGTAAATTAGTTGGATTAAATGTTCTAGTAATCAGACATCAGACTTGGTTTCAAACTGAAGTTTTGACCTCAGACCGTTCGCCAAATCTGAAATTCAGTCATCAAAATGCCTACAGACGAAAATGCACTCAGAAAATCCATGTTTGCAAACCAAGCCTCCAAAACCACGTCTCACATTTGTAGCAGACTTAAAACGAGATCTCGCACGTACTATGAATATTACCAGGAAAGTTTGAGCCACCTTCATTATGTTTGCGCTATTAAAACGATGTCACGTTTAAACAAATTTGGATAATTTTTTATAACCAAAGGCAATTCAGTATCTTTAGAAAGTAAAAGTGCTTTAAGTCTGAAGTACCTTCTGGCATTTAAAAATAGAGGGTGGCGCAAAAGTTGTCACTTACTGTTGGCTCTAATTTGTTGAATGAATGAATGTATGAATCAATGTCAGAGCAGAATTTACTTTTGCCGCCATTTGCAAAAGTTATGGCATCTGCCGATAAAGAAATGACTTTTGCACCACCCTGTAGAACCTCAACTAGTACACTTGGAGCCCTCAACGGCCCATTATGATCATGACAGACTTCATTTTATCCTGTGCTCTTAAGTGGCTTGAAACAATATGAACTTATATAATTTGGGCAATATACCAGTGACAGAAGTCCTTCCATGCCCACATCTTCAAACGTTCAATTACCTAAAAAGTAGGTAAGTAAGTAGTAAAAGAATTATGGTTTGATGTGACGGACATTCTTATAGGAACATTAGTTCCAAAGGCAGTCTATCCTTGTCCGCAAGTAGTGCAGTGGCGCACACAGAGGGGAGTTGGGGGTTCAAACTTCCCAAACACAATAATTGCTGGTACAAAAAATGGTTTCGAATGGTATTCGGCTTAAAGTTGTGCGCGAAATCCCCCCAAAAATTAAATATTGTGTGCCCCACTGGTACAGTGCCCCCTTAGAACTTCTGCAAATGTACAAAGTTCTCTTTTCCTGAACCACAGAAGACACAGAGTCCTCCTTTTATTCATGTTTGGTCATTGTGCGCGTGAAATTCAGCAGTCAGACTTAACATTCCAGATAAGAGTAAATTTCTTGAAGAAGAAGTCCTTAACCATATTTGTGTCTAGTTTCGATCCCAGTTCGACCAGTTTACCAGCGAGATTGCCCAGTTTGCTACTGTAGCCAGGCACCCAGAAGAGTTTAATGTTCTGCTCCTTTGCTAACTTCAGAGACTGTCGGCATTCTAAGACACGTCTCGATTTTACAGTGTGAGAATTTAGAACCTAATTCATAAGTACAAAAAATATGGCCAATATAGGGTTCTCCAACAAGAGGTGTTATTTTGAATCACCTGGTATTTCGGTAGGTGTCACTTTTGAAGCTCTTATTCTTTGACATTTGACAAGTAGAAGATACGCCATTACTAAAAATGGAACGATACACGCTTCAACAACGCATTGCAATTATTAAAATTCACTACACAAATGATGAAAATCTTGCAGTCACAGTTCGCAAAACTAAAGCATTTTTGGGTGGTCGTGAAGCACCTTGTCGGACCGCAATACCGAAATTGGTGGAAAAATTCGAGCTGTTGGGACAAGAAGAAGGTGTGAAGAAGGTGTGAAGATGCGAAGGTGTGGTTTATGGTCCGGCGGCGTCATTGGACCTTACTTTTTATAAAATGAGGTTGGATCAACAGTTACGGTGAATGGATTGCGCTATCGAGAGATGATTAATGATTTTTTATGGTCGGAGTTGGATTGTATTGATCTGGACAACGTTTACTTTCAACAAGACGGCGCTACATGCCACACAAGCAACGAAACCATTGCTCTTTTACGGGAAAAGTTTCCGGACCGTGTTATCTCTGGAAGAGGTGATCACAATTGGCCACCGAGATCTTGTGATTTAACACTTTGCGACTTCTTCCTTTGGGGCCACGTGAAAGATAAGGTGTACGCCAACAGCACAGCGTCGATTCAAGACCTCAAACATAGAATTTGTGAGGCTATCGAGCACATAGGGCGGCCACTTTGCGATTTGGTTATGGAAAATTTCATGAAAAGGATATGGTCTTGTAAGCGTGGTCGTGTAGGCCATTTGGCTGATGTTATTTTTCATTATTAACGGCATACCTTCCTCTTTATTATGAAATAAACATCCGATCATTTATCTCAAATTTTGCATTTTTCTTTAAATATCAAAATAACACCTCTTGTTGGAAACCCCTATATATCGCACCACCTGTGTCACTGACAACCAAAGCACAAACAAAAATCATCACCTGAAATTTGTTTCCAAATATGAAATAGAAATATATTTCCGACACAAATATATTTAAAAGTTCTTGTACGTAAAACACTTCATTTCTTGTGTCAAAAGTTCTGAGATAATTTTTGCTTACAAAAAATTACATCGCCCAAATGTTAACACCAGCCATCGTATGCAAAACATTCTAAATTAAAAAAAAAACAATTACAATAATTACATTCGCTACTTTCGCATGTGTGCTCGTTAAATGTGTAATTAAAAACTTTTACTTAATGCTGACAGCTGGCTGCTTGGCTGTTCTTGTTGTTAGTGTTGCTATTGTTAGTGAATTGTGTTGTCAACACGACCACTGCCACTGCCAGCAGAAGCCACACAACGCACATCACTTGGACACAATATAAAATGAACAACAATAACAACAACAATAACAAAAAAGCAACGCGCTAGAAGAAACAAAATTACAAACTATAGGAAAAAAGTAGAGCAACAGCCAACAAGTGCGCGTTGCGTACATCAGAAAAAAGAAGAAATTGCAATGAAAACAAAAAAAACAACAATAAGATGTGCCATAGATGACTGAGAGCAAGAGGAAACAGCAACAAAAACTACAACAACATAGTGATATCAAAACAATGATAATAACAATAATAACAACAAGAACTACAACAACAATTTGAAAAAGAACAACAACTCTGCACATCATGTCGCAGCAATCGCAACAAATTGTCATGCTTCCATTAGCACAAAGCTTACAAAAAAATGTTGTTGCTTTTTGAAAACTCTCGACAGCTGTCACCGTTCTCTGTTGTGGCTGCTTTCAACTAAGTCTTTTTGCTTTTTCTTGCAACAATGCGCTCGCAGCGCCACCCGCTGTGAAAATGCTCTAACGCTCGCCATCCACGCCCACATGCGAACGCCCGGCGTCGAACAATGCACCTATGGAAGCTGTGGACACTGATCGTCGTCGTCGTCTGTCAGAGCTGGGACATTTTCAAATTGTGTCCATTAGTTGATGCCAGTGAGCAGCCCATTTGCATGTTTGTTTGTTTGTATGTGTGTGTTAATGCTTCTTCGTCGATCCACAGGCATTCTCAACACCATACTGGGCGTGCCGAGCGAGTGTGTGCACCAGAACAGCGTCTGGCCGTGCCGGCTGTCCTTCTCCTGTTGGCTGCAGGGCGGCAAACATGCCAAAGGCTGCGGCGCCAACAAGTGGCTGTTCTCCTGCTGCATTGCTAGCCCCAACGCCGCGGCCACA